>VDFB02271358.1:622866103-623466103 GCA_007258455.2 Sequoia sempervirens | reverse complement strand
CCATCGAATTGAACATGCACTTTTTCAAAGTTCCATATGTCAACTAGGTGGGAGAAGTGTGAGGCACTTAAGAGCCACTATTGACCTCAAGGAGAGGGGTGATGACTAGATATAGGGAAGAGGGGTCTGCCTCTATCACAAAGATGGTGTAGGCCAAGAAAAAACCAACTTCAGAAGAAGGTGAACCCTTCTTTCGACCTCCACTTCTAATGAGGTCATCCTCTAGCTTCTGCTTCAACAAAGGATGTGGAATCCCCATAGAAGAATTAGAGGTAGAGGAGGAAGAAGATAAAATTGCAACAAAAACCGCCATTGTATTCAACATGTCGATGGGTTGTGAGAAAGGAGAGATGTCCAAGAGGGACATCAAGAGAGGGGGCTCCATAGAGGGAGAGATGAAAACTTGCACCCTTTTTGGGTGAGAATAATTAGGACCCACTGGGGGAGTTGAAAGCAAGACATAGGTGATGGGATATGAGGAAAGAACAAAAAAATAAAATAGAATAACAACAAAGGATGTAGAGATAGACACCATTGACTCCCCATCCTCCTTCTATAAGGTGGTGTGCTACACAACTAAAGCCTTTCACCTATGCTTGTGCTTACACACAAGTCGGTTACGTCAGCTGCAGGCATTGGAGAATGCAACCTGAGAAGAGACCAGAGGCTACTACTCCGCTACAGGAGTATCCTCCACAACTATTTCCAATGGAAGGATGGTCTCCTAGGTAGGAGAAGGAGGAGGAATCAAAGGAGTAGAAATAACCACAAGGGGAGAAATAGACACAGGTGCCTCAGTGGTGGGCCTCTTCTTGTTTTATACCCTAGGGGAAAATGGAAGAATAGTAGGAGGTTGTGGAGGCTAAGAGGTAGGAACAACCCCATAGGAAGACTTCCCCTTGCCATAAATAGTGGGTTGGGGAACTATGGGTAGAATAAGAAGCTCAAAAACTTGACGCTTCGCTTTTCACCATGCGGGAAACATCACACTTCCCATGTGAGGCATAGGAGTGGGAGTTGAAGATTCCCCAATAGGATGAGAAGAAGAAGCAGATGGAACTACAGACACAGAAGGAGAAGGCTCTAGAGCACGAGCAAGCTTCCCCTTTCCCTTTGGTGGGGTAGAAGAGGTAGCTTGCTGCTGTGCTATCATAAAGGCTTTTATGAAGATGACATAAGGAGACATTGGATAATTGAATTTTGATGATGTGTCCCTAATCTTATATCTAATATAAGCTTGATATAAAAAATCTCCTCTGGGAGGGAGAGGTCTCGATCGAAGCAGGACAAAAGTGATCTAGGGAGAAGCCCCCATGTGACACTAGTGGTTTATAGCCAGTTTCATGCACTACGTGCACAATGCCTTTGTGGGGGAACTTTAAGAATTTATGAATTATAGAGGAAACACCATTCACAAAGACTAGCCATGGGATGCCTAGCCTAACTCTGAATAGGTAAAACTTTGGGATCACAACAAATGATACATCAATAGATTTGGGCCCAAATAAGACTAATAAAGAGATAGTGCTTGTTGGGGAAATAGAGAGTCCATCATGGGTATGGAGAGTGGTCTGTGACCCTTCATATCTCTCCTTGTGTAAACTATTTATAAATAGGATTTCCTTCATTATAACATTTACCCGACTTGTTGGATCAACCAAGACGCAAATTACAGTGTTTCCATTAATTTGGGTAGTAATGTATAACAGGGAAAGCTCCTTGTTAAGAGGCACATCATGCAAGGTGAAAGTTATATTAGGCATTGCACTCACATTTTTAGGAGGGATACACGTGAAAGAGACCATGTTCATGTACTCAGATGGAACTAGCTCAAAAGATGCAAAAGATTGTGTAACTAGATTTATAGAGTGAGAGGGAAATAGATCAGTATAAATTTAGAACTCACTATTAGCCTTGGCCATAGATTTATTGGAATTCTATTTTCTCCCATCAAGACAGATAGTCCCATCATTGATGCAGTCTTGATCTCATGACATAGGCACACACACTTCTTAATGTTATGTTCATGCACTCAATGGAATTGATAGAATTTATACAAGCCATACCACTCAGGATAAGGCTCAAATAGAGGTCAGAATTTTGGAAATGTCAGGACTTTATCTTTTAACAATTTTTTTAGGACAATAGTGTAAGATTTAGATAGCTTTGTGAAGTGTCTATTGCACCCTAAACTTTTGTCTTTAGGAGTAGAGACAACATTCACAATAGCCTTATTTTTTCTAGAAACCAATCTACCGATTGATTATTAGGATGGGAGTGCGAGGATGAACCCTGAACTAGGCAACCATCGTTGGTATTCATGCAATACAACACATAGGTGTGTGAAGGAAGGGTACTTCATCAAGGTAAAATTCTCTTGCCATGGTTTCTATAAGTTCTTGATGAAGACCTTTTAAACATCTGAGTCCAGTAAAGGATAAGAGATTTGTGAAAATAACACTTGATAGTGAGCGATAAAATTAGTTACCTTTTCATGGTCCCCTTCCTTGCATCGAACGAGATCCAAAAATGTCATCTTCAGCCCAATGTTAGCTTGGAACTACCTCAAGAACTAGTTTACCAATTGATCAAACAAAAAGACAAAGTTATTTGATAAGGAACAATACCACTTAAGGGACGTGTCCTTAAGGGACCTTGGAAATAGTTTAGCCATTAAAGCATCATGATGGAAGAAATCAATGCACATAGCATTAAATATTGAAACATGTGTTTGAGGATCTCCACGACCACCATAATTTTCAAACTTTGGAATCTCCATCCCTTGAGGGATAGGAGTGTTTAGAATAAAAATAGATAGATGACTATGACAAGAAGAAAGGTTGGAAAATAGGTTGATAGAAAAAACTAGATAGGTTCACCAGCTAGTTTTGCATTTGTCCCATATTCTGCAATAAAGCATTTAGGACAAGGTCAGAGGATGAAGCAAGACCAGTAAAACCACCAAAGCCACCAACCCCCTTATCAGCAGGGACCCCGCCGTGGGGACCAATATGGGATCCAAGATTGCCCCAAGAGCATTTGGAGTGGCGGAGCTAAAGCCCAAGGTTACCTTATTTACTTTAATGGTGGGGGTCAGCTGAGGACTAGAGGTGGTGTCAATATAAGGTCTAGTATCAATAATACACACCGATACCTTGGGCATCGAGACTTCTAGCTGTCCCTCAACAACCTTAGAGCCAAGGTCTCGAGTGGTGCCCAAGCTAGGATTGTATGTTGGGATATGAGTGTCCATTATATCTACAAGACCTTGGAGAAAATATAGACCTCTTTGATCCTTGTCCAACATAGCTCTCAATTTTTTAACAACCTTAGCGACCTTATCAAAAGTTCTTTCTTTCTCCAGATACTTCTCAAACTCCCTGATTCTTCTTTCTAGGGAAATAAATTATTTTGTGGGGACCTTGAGAGAATCATCTTCCTCCTCAGAAAAAGAAAAAGGAGAAGTCGGAGGGGTGGGAACATGTGTAGAAAATTCTCCAAAGGGTCTGGAGAATCTAGTAGACATTCTTGAAACTACTTCCTCAAAAGTAGGACCGGTTTAACCCATAGTGACCTTCTTAGATTTCATCTCTATATGTCATAAAATCCTTTTGAATATGTGCCTAGAGGTTGTATGTTGAGTGTAAAGCTCATAAAGCTTCATGACACATGAATCTATAATGCACCCAAGACACGAGAGAAATGAAAACAATAATTTCACATTGGGTTCACCTAAAATGTAGAGAAGGGGGATTTGTCACCCACTAGTATCCAAGTCATGGGAGAGCCTGGGGGAATGAATTTCTCTAAACTACCATATATTGCTTAATAGATTGAAAAAGAAAGGACAGGTTGAAAAGGAATGGAAAACAAGACTTTGTTTCCCTTATGTTGATGATATGTGTTTTTGGGAACCGGGTGAGAAAACTACATAGGTCTCAAATTATAGAATAGACAACTATTTTTCAAGGGGAAAAAGTGTGGGAGTTGGACTTTAGCATGTTGTGTTGGAGTCTCAGAGACATGTTGACGTCTTGTATAGACAAAGGGTTGGGAAATAGCCAAAAACTTGCAAAGTCCACTAGCAACCTAAGTTTGTTAGTTTCACATTTTGATAAGAAAATACAAAAACATGGAATACAACAAGAAGAATACTATAAGACTACTCTATTGATGAATTGAAAAATAAAGGAGAATAATGCCAACTTATGTATGGTCTAGTTCTCCACATAGCTCCAAGAGGATGAACTTGCACCTACACACACAGTAACAAGAAAATTGGTGGGGTTGTGTTTTGAGGTCTACCTCAGTCAGACCCCCTTTTGGTGTTTTCACCTCCACGAACAACCAATATGGAATGATATAAAAAAAGTGATAAAGAGAAGAATAGAAGTGACACAATATAGTAGAGAACAATGACAACCTGAATACTACTCTACAAGAATGATAATTCAAGTAAAAAAAAACACAATATCACCTTCATTTCTGTGAGTACTCAAGGCTGAGAGAGGAAGAGGAAGATAGATGACACCGTGCCTAGGAGATAAAGATTTGTGAACCTACAATGACAATGGTGTTGAAGCAAAGAGAATTTGGTACCAGTAAGAAAGAGTGAGAATGAAGCAAGAATGGTGCAAGAATGATCAACAAGTGTTGCAAAAATGATAGATTTTGATAGAAGTTGATAGATTTATTAAAGAATGAAGTTCAAATGGGTAAATGGAGGTAAAAAAATAATTTCCTATTAGTCAAGATTCGGCAGGGAACATTACACTCGCAAGAAATCAAGAATCATAACGTTTCTATAGATTCCAAATGGAGAAATCTTGTCAGCATGACAATGAAGTGCATAGATGTTTGTGTGATGCACACATCCCTAAAAAAAATTCATCACCAACATAAAACAACATGGACACGTGGAAAGAGCAAGATGAAAGCAACGAGTTTTTGCATCATTGGACTTGTAAGGCTAAGGTAAGGGTAAATTAATCAGAAATTCACCTAGGTGAAAATTTACACCATTACACTTTCTATAGTTGGTAAACGACTAAGGTCATTGAAAAATATACTCTTGATAAAGAACATTCGTATTGTGTACTCACAATTCTTGGATCTTGGCTATTGTCACATGTTCAAATTTCCTTCCAATTAATTCAAGAGTATAATACCCTCTAAATTTCATAACATAATAATTTTGAACTCTTTTATGAGTTATAATTCATTCATTTAATGGCACCTTACAACCACTGACTCGTGATTCTATGTCTATCATTTAAGGGTTTGATTGGACTCAAATACAAACAATAAGAGTTGTATTCTCTATCAACTAAATAAATTATTTTTAAATATTTTTGGTTTTTCTATAAGAAAATATTTTATAAGACTAATGAAAGTATCAAATGATATCTAATTATTTTTGTAAGAATAGGCATATTTTTATGGAATCCTTGACATAAATAAAAAACTGAGTAAAATATGATTACTCACTGCCATAATAGCTAATCTAAAACTTTTCATTTATATTTATAATGTATCCCACAACAGTCTATACATGATCATATATATATTAATACATCTCTCTATATGTATATATCAAACTGATATTTATATTCATTAGTAAATAAGAATATTTCTATTTAGTTCATACCAATTGAGTAATTTATTCAATAAATATACATACAACTGTTTCTTCCTCAATTTAAAATTCATTCCCTTAATAAAACTTAATTCAATCTAGCATGATAATAAGATTTCATATTTAGACTTACTTTCTTTGTTGTTAAATGCATATAAATGAAAAATTTAAATGATTTAATCACAGTTAAACAAACTTAGATTATTCTTTTTCCATGCTCATGCATATATCTTTATGTTTAAACTTTATTTTCTATGTATAACTTTCTGTTAATAGAAAATGAACATAGAAAAATAGACAATTATATCTTGCCTGGATATTGTTTTGATCCTTTGCTAACTTTAAACCTCAGAATAACAAGAAACCTTTATCTCTTCCTATGCTTCTCTTATTCACACACTACTCACAAAAATCTGCTCTTCCTTTCAACAATAAACAATAAATATTTTCATAGAAAAAGCATACCTCTACCTAACCATAATCTCCTCTATTCCATTCATGTGAATGTTGTTTCTTTTTATTACTTAGTGTTGGGATTAGGTGTTATTCACCATACAAATCATAGAAAATTTCTTATAATTTTATTTAACATTTTCAATACATAATTGTTGTCTCTAAGGAACATGAAGAGGTAGACTTGGATTCCCATCTATGTGGTAGGACACCTATTTATGTTATTTATCCTATCACATATAATTGTAGTGGTATATAAGTCAGGTTTTAGTAAAACTTAGGTAAATATTGGGATGTGTACAAGAAGGTAAAAGAGAATCTTCTATTGTTAGATCTTATGAGATTTGGTCAATCTTCCCATAGAGCACCTAGGACTGGGATCATGGTCAATTTGATTGTGATGAAAAAAATATTGTTTTTGATGTAGGAGGTGGATACAAGGTGTGTGAGAGAAGTTACTATTTACAGTATATTGATCATTTTGGTGAGGTGCAAGATATCCCATGAGGATTTAGATGCCTATTTTTAGGTGTGTGGTATTGGCCACTTATTTTGTAATATTATTTATGGTATCTTGTATTCATCTCTTTTAAGTATTTTTTCCTTAAAATTTTAGTATGATCATGTTATTTTGTGGGTCATTCAAGCACCATTATGCTCCCAACATTTAGAGGATAATATGATGTATTATAGGCTTGAGTCTCTTTGGGTGTGGATTTTTTTTCTTGAAATGGTTTCTCTGTTGGAAGAATGGGGAGTTTTTCATTGATGTTGTTGTTGGAAACATGAGCATGTGGGATAAGCACATGGTATATTATTATTCATTGTAGTGTTGGCATTGATGTCAAAATTGTATCATGCTTTGGAGATCATGGTGTAGATCATTTTGGTTGGCTCTAACATGTTTTAGGATGTTGGTACAAGACAATTTTGCAAGAAGGTTTGATCCGGTGAAGGCATCTATGATGAAAAATGAATAAGTGTTTATACTAGTGTTTCTATATACAAAGCATCCAATTTTTGTGTACCCATCGGTCCACTGTTCAATACTTTGCTCTATGATTCTAGTATTATGTTTGTGGTTGATATAAGCATCTAATTCCATAATTTCATCTTGTTCTAGCTTTTGGTGTGAAATTTATGAGTAAAAAAAGTTTGATATGATAGTTACAGGTGTTTTCCAGTTCTATGCATATGAGTTAGAGAATCAACATTTCTCCACAGATTGGTTTTTGGCTTTATGGAGTTGTGGAAGTCTTGATAGATTTTAGATAAGTGTGAAGTCTAGTTGGCATGATGTTTTAAGGTACACACATCTGAATATGGGTATACAGTTGGAGAATCTTTGTATTAGGTCTCCTACAGTGTCTACCTAAAAGGTTTGAAGGTATGCGAAGCTTATTTAAGTATTGCGAAGTTATGTGGGAGTTGTTATAGGTCAATACCAACCTATTTCAAATTGTTTTGAGATTTGAATTTTGGCATGAGGCGAATGTGGAAGGATTTTGAGCTGTTAAGTTATATTTTGTATATTTTGAATGAAACATCTAATTGGGCTGACCTAATTGATGTTATGGGTGAAGTGGATATATAAGCTAGATCTTTTTCAGTATTTAAAAAAAAGGATGACAGGTGAAATGAGTTAGTGAATGTGAATTGTGTGAAGTTAGTGTGAATGTTGAGTAAAATAGAAAATTAAGTCAGATCATTATGAAGAGTTTTGAGTCTATATTTTGAGCTTCAATGGAACTGTATTCTAGTATATTATAGATTCTTTTTGTAATAGTTCAAAACTTGGTTGTTTTCCACAATCTCTTCTATCTCGTTTCTTTTCTCAGTGGGTAGTGAGTCCACTTGGATAGTGAGTTCACCTGTAGTGAGAACTTTTATAGTATACTATAACCAGTTATAATATATTGTGAGCTAATAATCACCATGGTTTTTCCCATTTTTGGGTTTTTCACATAAAAATCCTAGTGTTTATGTGTTATGTGACATTGTTGGATATTTTCATGCTTTCTTTCATTACTGAAATTGAATATTCTATAAGTATTGGATGTTTAAATGTTTAAGTGGTTTAAAAGAATATTGATTCACCCCTCTCTCAGTATTCCAAGTGTTCAACAATTGGTATCAGAGCTTGGTTCCTTGAAAGGAGCTTAACTGCTTTGGGAAGATCTTGAAGGTTGAACACATGGTTGTTAGAAGACTACCTAATCCTCTGGAAGAGATTCCTGTTGTTGGATCTATAGAAGAAGATTGCATATTTGACATAAATGGAGAACTCAAAGTTGGTCTTGAAGATCTGGAGAGAACTGAAGTTGAAAACAAAAGTTTGAAAGAAAATATCAAAGAAGCAGATGAATGCATCAAAAAATTGATGGAGAAAGTCAAAAAATTCAGGGAAAGACATAAGGAGGCTAGTGAGAAGTTGAAGCAAGAAAATGAAACCATTACCTGTCTTAAAGTTAAAGTTGAAGAAAGAAAGAGAGTTGAAGAATGTTTGAATACAATGGTGAAAATAAAATCTAAATAATGCACAAGGCTTGAACAAGAAGTTGTGAATCTGATATCAAATCTAGAAAAAGAAAGAAGCCATGAGGAAAAATTCAAGATGAGTTCTAAAAATCTTGATGAAATGATTGCAAATCAAAAGGGATCCAAAGATAAAGAAGGTTTAGGATTTGAAAAAGGTGAAAGTTCAAAATCATATCAGAAACCAAAAGTTGAAAAGAAGACTGAAGACAAGAAGAACAATGGCAAGCATATCTAGAATCAAAGGAATGTAGCTAGAAGAACATCGGTCATATAACCAAATTCACAAAGGTACCCATATTTTAATGGTTTATATTATTCTTGCAATAAATTTGGACATAAGGCTATGGAATGTATAAGCAAAATGAGTTAGAATGTTCCACCTTTTTCTGGTCAATGTTTTATATGCAAGAAATTTGGTCATAGAGCTAGTGACTGCAGAAGTCAAATGATGAATGTATACAACAAAGGTAGAATGGTTCAATATTTCAATGACTACTATTATACATGAAATGGATTTGGACACAAAGCTAATCAATGTAGGTGTAGAATGAGTGGAAAGAATACTGGTCAAAAGTTCATGTCATATGCTACAATTGCAATAGGCTTGGACACATTTCTAAGTTTTGCAGAAGCAAAAATATGAAGGATAATCCAGTAAAGAAGAATGAACCAGTACAAAAGATTGGTTGAAAAGAAACAAAGAAGGAGATGGATAAGATTTGGAGAAAGAATTAAGAGATCAATATTAAGGATGAATTTGTACCAGCATCCGGTGCAGATGTTTCCTATGAAAACTAAGTTGAGAGCTTTGGCTCAGGGGGAGCTTTAATGAAAATATTTTATCCCTTGCCAAATAAAATGGTGTTGATGCTTTAGCATGAGGATATGTGGTGTAGGTCAACATGCTTGACCTTTTGGAGAGAATTCTGGTAGAAAATGTTGAAATGTATAGAAGATTGTGGAGCATTTGAAGGTAACTGTGCACAAAGTAAAGGGTTTACTAGCTTTGTTGTTTGAAGCATTCAATGCAAAATTAGGCCAGTTTCAAAAATTTCTAAGTGATTTTACTTAGCCAAATTCATTCACAACAAGCATTGAGAAGGAGTAGAGTAATGAAGAAAATATTTGGAGTGATTAATGTGATTTTTGATATGGTGTATTTAAACCCTAATAAAAAAAGTGAAGTAAAAGCTATTTACAATATTTGTTTTCCCTAGTTTCATAGAGAACCATTTTGAAAGCAATTTAAATTCATTTTGAAATGGATACACCAAGGGTTATTAAAGTTATTGATAGGAAACGCCCCAAGTTTAAGAAACATCCTGTTAAATCCATGGAGGTTGATTTGATAGGCACATTTTCATGTGTTTCATATGGTGTTTTACATATAGAGGATATAAGGATTTATATTCATAGAAAGTTAGAGGAGCATGATCATTCTAATCTAGGAGAGGTATGGGTGAATGAACTTAATAGAGATAACTTTACCCTGAAACTAGAATATCAAAACCTAGTTGCAAAGAAAATTGATGTGTGGGAAGGGTTTCCAAATTTTTTCTTTGATGATAAATGGGTTAGAATTGCATTGAGAAAAATTCATGATAATTTTTCTAGACTAGCATGCCTAGGCTAATCATAAAGGATGTGATTAGAGAAGTTACAGGTTTGTGCTCCATCGAACCCATTCTAGTACTAAAATTAGTGAAAAATGAAGTGGTCACAAAATTAACCAGTGCTACATATGACAAGAGGGCCTTGATAATGAATATGATAAGAAATCCAACAGTGAATTATGTAGCTATGATGATAGGTTGTAATATTTACTTTACAAATAGAGAAAACTTTGTATTTGCCACCACAATAAACACTGCCTATGAAATGGTGGAAAAGGAGTTTACTATGATCTTTGTGAGTTATTGAGACAAAAAATAGTGGAAAATTTGGAGAAGAACAAGGAAAAGAAAAATATTGAAATGTTGGAAAAGTGGTATGGTGCTATCATATGGTTTTAGGACATAGAGCACACCCACTTCTCCAATTTCATTCAAGGATAACCCTTGATATCTCAATACAAAGGAGAAAGAGATTTTGCATGAGGGCTATCCCAAGGGATAAATGAAAACTAAAAATGGGTTCAACACCAAGTAAGAACTTGGAAAGATAAATGAAATGCAAGACACAACACTAAACCCTAATTCAATGCAAACCTTCACTAAATGACCTAGAAATGCAAATGAAACAACACAAAAGACTACAAAACATAATGTGTACACCTAGAAATCTGAAAAATGGTTGGATGGAGGTTTGAAATAATGGGAAATCTACTTTTAATGCTGACTAGGACTCATTCACCAAGCTAGGTGAATCAGTCCAAATTCTGGGTTTTTTGTGAGGGAACAAGAATCTACCAAAAGGGTATTTGAATCTACAAAAATCTTAATTTTGACTAGAACTGGGAATCATTTGCCAGAAGTGGTGAATCAATATAATTAGGGTTTTCTAAAGCTTCAAATTTTGATCCTTCTCTTCTTTTCCTACTCTATCCTTCCTTATTGATTTCTATATCTGAAACCCTAATTTGCAACCTATAAGTGTTCTCCAATGTTCTCCAAGGCTTGATGACAACTTTGAATGATTTGAAAAATTTCTTCCAATCTTGCTCCTTAGGAAATCTGCAACCTAGACCTACAAATCACACACAAAGGAGAGGGAAAAATTTTGTTGGGTTAGTGGATAGGGGTTTTCCTTGGTCAAACCCTGTTTTGGTAATTAAACCTTGAAATAAAATGAAATATGAATGGAGAATGATGAATGAACAAAATAAGATATTGCAACTCACCAAACCCTATCAATGAAGTGCTACAAACATGTAAGAGATGGTTCCAATGGATGTAGACCTTGACTCTTGCTTGAAGATGATAGATCTTGAATTGAACACTTGCTTGAATCATAAAACCTACACCACAATTGTTAGCTCCAAAGAAAACATGATGCATGAAGTCCTTGACATGATGCTTGATGCTTGAATGTTGCTCTAAAATTCTTGATAATCTACTCTTGAAGACACTTGAATGCTCTTGAATTCTCTTGTGAACTCAACTTGCTATTAGTAATTCTCTCAAAAGTCTTAGATGATCTCTTGAATACTTGGGTGAAAATGAGTGAAAGAACCTTGTATTTATACTTAATTATGCAAGAATTCCTAACATTATAATACTACAAGTCGACATCAAATATAGGAGGATAAAATTCCACCAAAAATTTGAATTAATTTTGATTTTAGACTACACGAGACTCATTCACCCAAAGTGGCAAATGAGTCCCACCAAGCCTAAATTTTGGGACAATTTTTAAAAATACTTAGAAATGCGTGAAACTAGGACTGGGACCCAAAAATATAGGTGGGACTCATTCTCCCAAGGAGGTGAATGAGTCCCAAATCACTAGATCTAGGCCATTGAAGACTAAAACACCTGAATTATGATTGGATGATGATTTTTGTTGAGATTAACCTCGAAAAGATGCATTAAATGGGGCTTGTGGATGAAACTAGGGCCAATTAAAGCATGAAAGCCCAATTATTAATGAAAACCCTAGAAAAGTATGAAAGTGTGTTATAAAACTTTACAAAACTCAAAACAAGGCACCAATAAACTCATCTAGTTCACAAGGGCCCAAGACCTAATGTAAATATGTTAGACATATTACAACATTAAATCAAGGCCAAGTTAGGGGGACCTTTTTCCGTCATTACATCTAGCCTCCACTTTAGTGAGAGGAAGAAATTGCTTCCAAATAACACTAAAATAGACCAAACACAACAACGCCAACCAAATAGAATGTTCATGATCAAGAGGGGTTCAAATGCACAAATGCCAGTAAGATATGACAACCATGATCAAGAGGGTTGCAAAAGCCCCTAGGACCAAGGTCCTATGGAAAACTAACATAGGCACAAAAGAACACACATGAAAATGATATAAAGAGAAAAAACAAGGCATAAGAATGCATTGTCAAAGACATAAAGAAAATGAAACAACACAAAAAAGAAAAGGGGCATATCAAGCTTCGATCGTTTGTCTAACGCAATGTGGATCAGATCTAGGTTGTTTGTCTGGAAAAAAACATACTCACTCTAAGGAAATGGAACTTTAGGTTGTTTGTTGGGTGAGAAACACAAGAAGGTGAGACACATACACTCATGGCTAGTATGCTCTCCCACACACGCGTGAGTGGCTAATGCAAATTCATTCCTTCATTTGGCTTCCCATCAAACCATACCAAAGTTATACCTCCTAATAAATTTAATAAGGAACCACACAAAAATGATTTTCGAGTGTCATGAGGCAAGCAATTTTTTGTATACTTGGAACTCATGAAAAAACAAGATGGATCCATAGGCATGCAAGTTGTGTTATGCAAGGTGGCCATATAACTGAAAAATGCAAAATGTGAAATGAAAAGAACATTCAAAGGAGTCTTTCTTAGTTCATGCGAGGTCTTTAACTTAGGAAACTTTGTGCCTAATGTCTGCAAGAGAGGACCAATCAAAGAATAGAATATTCACAACTTAGGGGATGCAGTGTGTCACATCAAGCAACTAAGAGGAATGTAATATGTTATGAGAGATCATGCACTTGAAGGAAATCACACCCAATGTCATCCATAGAGCAAAAAATGCATCATATAAAGTAAGAAGACTACACTATGAACTATGAAAAAGAAAAATGTAAAAGAATAATGCCAATGTATTCCCCCACTTTAAAGAAATTTCTTAACACCATACTATTAGCAATTAATTTAAAGTAGAAAATGATAAATGCAAACATAAAAGGAAGACATGAGAGCTAACTTGGAAATCCCTATGCCAAGTCATATGTTTCTGAGTAAAGCTATGTCATGCAAACGAAAAGGAAAGGAGAGGGGTTTCCCCCAAAATAAAAATCCAAACACACAAGGTATCTATGGATTTGGGGTTAGTATGTTTTTTCTACAATGTTTTTAGAGAGATCAATATTGTCATCATTCCCCAAATACACATAGAACTAGAAGAATAACACAAAGAGGGCGAAGAAAAAGAAAAACCTTTCGGTTCAACATGGAAGAAACATAAATGGCTCGATGCCTTGAATTATCCCCACAAGACAAATGAAAAAGAGATAAAGCATAGGAAAATCCTTTTGGGTCAACATGGAAGAGACATGAATGTCTCAATGCCTTGTGTCATTACCAAAAGGAAAACACAAGGAAAATGAAAAATAAAAAGCAAAGGAAAGGCATTTTGGGTCAACATGGAAGATACATGAATGTATTGAAATCTTGCGTCATCCCCAAAAGGAAGACACAAGACAAGTGAAAAAGAGATAAAGCAAATGAAAAGCCTTTTGGGTCAACATGGAAGAGACATGAATGTCTTGATGCCTTGCATCATCCCAAAAAGGAAAACATAAGAGAAATGAAAAGATAAAACGTGAAATGTAAAAGATTGATGACATAGAGAAGAATGAAGATACAAATAGAGGAATGCCATAGAGAGAGAGACACATCAAACATAACAACACAGGGGATCACATTACACACATGCAATCACACAAAAGAAAAAAAAGGAAAATAAATAATGCAAACAACTAGTAAGGCACATGTGAGTCAACCTAAAGTAGGCCGTCTGCATCCCAATCATGTTCATTATATACCAAAGGTAGGAAACTAGCCAAAGGGACAAGAGCAAGTTCTGAACTAGGGGAAGCACTAGGTTCAACACTCTTCTTAGGAGAAATATCGTTTAAGCTCATAGAAGAGGAAAAAAGTGTATTCAATTCATTATGTACCTCTTCGTCAATTTTAGCGACCTCATCATCATCATCTAAATTAATCATAATAGGAGGTTGAATGATAATTTCCAAGGAAGGGTTTAACTCTTGTTGTAGTTGTATTGGATTGTTTGGTTTTTGGGCGGAAGTAGAGTCATCGTGCATTGCTTTAGTCAAGCTTGGATTTTGATTTTCTTTGTTTAATTCTTTCTTGTAACTTGTGAGCAAGGGCACGAAGTCTACGCCTACACTCTCTAGCACCTTTGTTTTTTTTAAGTTTTTTTTTCAAGTTATGTTTGTGTAGGAGCAGGTTGATCAACCATAGGTTTCTTTTCTTCCCTAGGGAGAGGAATAGAAGGAACCACGGGAGTTTTTTCAACCACTTTCTCTTTGACTTTGTAAACCTATTTTATCCTAGGAGGTGTGACGGGGTTGTTTTCAGTGTCTCTTGGTCTTTTGTAGGAGATAGGTAAAGGTTCTATCTTAGGTTGGTCTTAGTTGTTTGGAAATTTCTAGGTTCAAGCATGGTTTCTTCTAGGATGGTAGGCTCTATGGTGGGTGGGGAAATCTTTCAGAGGGATTGTTATGCTATCTTCTTTGCCTTGAACTTTTGATAGGACAAGAAAAAAAATCTTCTCATGGTCTTATGGGTTCTATAGGCTCGAGCCAAAAGAAATCTAAGGAAAAGTTACCTTTGGAGGACAACGGATTAAAGCCAATATGATGGACAGTGAAAAATTCATTATCAAAGGGAAACTTTAAGAATTTATGCACAATTGAAGGGACAACATTCATGGAGTGATTCCATGGATAGCCTAGCTTCACATGAAATTGGTTTAACTATGGGATGATGGAGAATGATATATCTAATGTTTTTGGTCCTATTTGTAAAGGAAGAGTGATTGATTCCATCGTAGGGCAAGAAAAACCATTATACATCTTGATCCATGCTTTCGGTTTATCATATATGTCTTGATAAAGCTCATGCAAAAGTAATAATTCCTTGGTGATCACATTCTCTCCACAGGAAGGATCTATTAATATCCCATTAGTGGGCTTGTCACAGATACGACCGACTATGTAAAGAGGACCATCGAGTGCATGTTTAAGTATATCTTTAGAGGTGAAAGAAATGTCAAGTGGATTTTTAGTTAATCTCTTACGAGGAATGACATATATCACTCCTACCATGTCATCCATAGGATCATTATCTATAGAATCATGTTGAATAGAATCATTGTTATCATCATTTGTATCAAAATTTATCACATCATTCTTTGTAGTTTTTCTAGATTTGACAAATGAAATGTTATGGTCAGGCCTAGGGTTGGTAAAGATTTGTAAGTTTTTTTTAGGAGGGGCAACAAACTTATTTCCTTGATCGTTAAAACCTCCAATGAAAAGACAACCCGAATCAATGAGGTCTTGCAAAAGATGTTTAAGATGCTTACAATGTTTTGTTTCATGTCAATTTTGTTGGTGATAATGTCAATGAGAGTTTGGTCTATAGCTAGCAAGTAATGGTTTACTAGGATCGGGTTGCTTAATGGGAGGCAAGGTAATCATCTTCTATTCTATGAGTTGTGTCATTGTGTTATGAAGGGTGTCGGGTAAGGGAGTGAATTGTCTTTTCGGGTCCACATAGATAAAAGGGTATCATGGCTTTAATAGTGGCTACTTGGTTGTTGACATTCTGAGTTGTTTATTGAGGGTGATTGAATTGAAGGAAACCTTTGTTCTATTTTCTAAAAGGTTGGGAATTGTTTTGGTTTGCTGGTTTGGATTTCTTAGTTCGGTTAGAAGTGGACTTTGTATCTCAACTACTAACCGAATTTTGATAATCATGGAGGGCAATACACAAATGCATGAAGGACGGGAATTTCATCATGGTGAGTTTATCTTGAATCTTGCTTTGCAAATTTTCTATGAACATCTTTTGAAGGTGAGGGTCGGGGACCTTAACATCAATTTTGGAATAAAGTGAGTGATATCGTGAGATAAAGTTAGTTATCTTTTCTTCTTCTTTTTTCTTGTATCTCATGAAATCAGCCAAGGTCATCTAAGGAGACATATGCACTTGGAAATGGTTAAAAAATGCATCAACAAGTTCATTGAATGAACAAATTCAGTTGTTCGGTAATGAAGAGAACCATTCCAAGGTAGTATCTTTCAAGGACCTAGGAAAAAGCTTAGCCAAAATTTTATCATCAAGGACAAAGTCACTGCATAAGGTAGTATAAGTATTAACATGGTTAGAAGTATCTCCCTTTCCTCCATATTTCTCGAATCTAGGCACCTCTACACCTTATGGCATTGTTGTTCACAATATCTCTAAGGAAAATGGACTAATTTTGACATAATATGTAGGTGGTCCATTTTGCTTTTGGTTGATGGTGGAATTTTTTTTTGAAGGCATGAAATGGTTTGGAAGAGTTGATTTATGAGAGGGTCATTGCTTGTGTTATGAGATGGAAGTGAAAAAGGTGAAGGGATGTATGTGTTCAAAGGGCAAGTGAATGGAGTGCTTATAGGTGGTAAAGTGGTAGGATACATGACGTGTGATGCCACAAAGGAACTAGGGATGCTAGCGAAAATACCTAACAAAGGAATCACATTAGTAGTTGGTTGCATTATTGTTGTGACTTGAGGGTTTGTATAGGTAGGTATTGAGGCAAGTGTTGTGAGAGGAGGAATTTGAGTTCCTCCTTGGATTGTGATATTGCTTGTAGGTAAAGGAAAAATAGTGGATGTGAGATGTTTCCCAAAGACTTAAACTATTTTTTTTATAAGGTCAAGTCCATGTTCAATTTCAAGCATGCGGTGAATGTTGTCTATAGTGAGTATTGCGATAGTTGAAATTTTGTCATTTTGTACTTGATGTTGTAAGTTTTCTAGGTCTTCATGAATGTGAATTATGTTTTCTTGCGGGACATTATCATTCCTTGTTTTGGCATACATGACACTACTTGAAGGCAAAGAGTTGTTAAGGGTGTTGTCCATACCCAATGTACTAGTGTCAATACTAGGAGTAAAAGAGCTAGATAATCCAAGATCCACAATGATTGTGCTATTGCGAGATGACATGAATCTTGAACTTTGTCTCACTATAGTATTAGCAATAGGACACCAAATACTCATACAAGGGCTACTAAATGCAATGTGAATACAAATGCAGTATAAGCTAAGAACAATGAAATGCTTATAACTAAAATTCTGGAAATTGAAATAGAAAGCTATAAACAACAAACAAAAACTCAAAAATAGAACTTTAAATTTCAGAAAATGTAGTGCAAAATGTGTAGAGGGATTGATTCACCCAGGGTGGTGAAGGAGTCCTAGTAGGTTTTTTTTCTCAAATAATTTAGAATTTTTTAATTGATTTTTATGAGTTTTATGCTGTATGATCTAGATCCAAAGTGTAAATGTAGATTTTGTATGAATTTTGATGAAATGAGATGCAAAAATGTAAGCTATATGAACTTTCACTAATGCAAAATTAGAAACCCTAGAATGAAAATTCTAATGCAATGTTAATGCAAGCCAAATCTAAGATGATAATGCACTCCAAATCAAAATTTTAATGTTCTAAATGTAGGTTCACCAAAATGAAATGTTGTAAAAGTGGTATGGTGCTCCCATATGATTTTAGGACATAGAGCACACTCACTTCAACAATTTCATTCAAGGATAACCCTTGAGATATCAATACAAAGGAGAAAGAGATCTTGCAAGAGGGTTGTCCTAGGGACTAAATGAAAACTAAAAAGGGGTTCACGACCAAGTAAGAACTTGGAAAGATAAATGAAATGCAAGACATGATACTAAACCCTAATTCAATGTAAACCTTCACTAAATGACCTAGAAATGCAAATTAAACAACATAGAAGACTACATAATAGAATGTGTGCATATAGAAATCTGGAAATGGATGGATGGAGGTCTAAAATATTGGAAAATATGTTTTTAATGCTGACTGGGACTCATTTTCCAAGTTGGGAAAATTTTTCCATATTTTGGGTTTCTATGCGAGAACAAGTATCTACCAAAAGGGTATCCGAATTTGCAAAAATCTGAATTTTGACAAGAACCAAGACTCATTTGCTAGAAGTAGAAAATCAATCTAGTTAGGGCTTTCTAAAGCTTCAAAGTTTGATCTTTCTCTTCTCTATCTGCTCTATCCTTCCTGATTGATTTCTGGATCTACAACCCTGATTTGCAACCTGCAAGTGTTCTCCAATGTTCTCCAAGGCTTGATGACAACTTTGAGAACTTTGAATTTTTTGAAAACTTTCTTACAATCTTACTCCTTAGGAAATCTACAACCTAGACCTGCAAATCACACATAAAGAAGAGAACAAAAATGTTGTTGGGTTAATGGATAGGGGTTTTCCTTGGTCAAACCTTGTTTTGGTAATTAAACCTTGAAATATAATGAAATAGGAATGGAGAATGATGAATGAACAAAATAAGATGTTGCAACTCACCAAACCCTATCAATGAAGTGTTGTAAACATGTAAGAGATGGCTTGAATGGATGTAGACCTTGAATCTTTCTTGAAGATGATAGATCTTGAATTGAACACTTGCTTGAATCATAAAACCTACACCATAATTTTTAGCTCCAAAATAAACATGATGCTTGAATGTTGCTCTAAAATGCTTGATAGTTTTCTCTTGAAGACACTTGAATGCTATTGAATTATCTTGTGAACTCAACTTTCTATTAGGAATGCTCTCATAAAAATCTTAGATGATCGCTTGAATGCTTGGGTGAAAATGAGTGAAGGAACCATGTATTTATACTTAATTATGCAAGAATTCTTGAAATTACAACACTACAAGTCGAAATTAGATCTAGGAGGATAAAATCCTATGAATTTTTTTGAATTAATTTTGATTTTGGGCCACACGAAACTCATTTTCCCAAGGTGGTGAATGAGTCCCACCAGGCCTAAATTTTGGGACCATTTTAAAAAATGCTTAGAAATGTGAGAAACCAAGATTGAGACCCAAAAATATAGGTGGGACTCATTTTTCCAAGGTGGAAAATGAGTCATGGATCACTAAATATGGGTCATTCAAGCCTAAAACACCTGAATTATGATTGGATGATGATTTGTGTTGGGATTAACCTTGAAAAGATGCATTAAATTGGGCTTGTGGATGCAAAATAGGGCCAATTAAAGCATAAGAAAGCCCAATTATTAATGAAAACCCTAAAAAAGTGTGAAAGTGTGTTACGACATTTTACAACACTCTAAAAAAGGCACCAATAAGCTCATCTATTTCACAAGGGCCCAAGACCTAATGTGAATATATTAGACATATTACAACATGAAATCAAGGCCAAGTTAGGGGGAACTTTTTTTGTCATTACAAATCTGTTTAAGTATGGTACCTTGATTGTTTGTCTACTTTTCTACTTCTTGGGAGAACTACCCAGTACTAAAAGTGTTGTATGGTTAAAAGGAAGACTAGTTGCACATCAAAATAGAGACTTTCTGAGAGTTCTTGGTGATGCAGAGGCACAAGATGAAGCTCTTGAAGCTTTCTTTGTATTGTTTCCAAAGAGGATGCATGAAAGAGAAAGAATCCCTAAGAAAATGGTGGAAAGATAGAAGGATGAAATCATATTCATGGTATCAATAGATGAATGCATCATTCAAGTAGTTGAAGCAAGGATAGTGTGGGTCCTAGAAATGAGATTACTGAACAAGAAATTGGCCCAGTTGATTTTATGCTTAGCAAGCCTAAGGACACCATAGAAGGAAGATATGGCACCTATGAAGAAAAATAAATGGAGGTTCATATGGAGAAGGAGAAACCAATAATAAATAAGAAGGTTGAAAATATGGTTATACAATTTACGGAGGACATGAGCTTCACAAAGGAGCAAGTGGAGCATGCAAGAGCAAGGGTTGGAGCTCTGGGAAGATCATCAGAAATTAGATGATTTTGTAGAACAACTACCACCCCTACTACTATCAGAAGTCCTCTGGGACTAAGCCCCCTATAGGATAAAAGAGAAAATAAACTAAAATTCCTTTGATGAAGGAAAAGTCCTCTCTAGTTATGCAAAGAACAAGTCTAGAAAGGAATAAATCTACTTCAGTAACACCACATGCATGCCATACTAAGAAGAGACCAAAGAAGAAGGCTATAAGAGAAAAATATATGTGTAAATGTTGAAGATGATGAAGAAGAAGGACCTCAATTGGTCCAAAAGAGAAAAGACGAAGCTTCACATAGTGAAGCAAGTTCCAAGAAACGGGGAGTGGATGTTGTGGACATCGATGAAGAAGTAGAAATAGAGAAAGAAAATAAGGAATTTTTCATCCACATGAGAGGAAAGAAGAGGGAAGTAACCAAGAAAGTGTCTCTAGAGAAGAAAAAAGAAAAAACAAGGCAAAAGAAGACTTTGGAATAAAGGAAAAAGAAAAATCAAACACCTATGACAACCACACACACTCCCATGAAGTTAGAAGCATTGTTCAATAACATTTTATAGCATTGTAGAAGCTATCATTAATTATATTATTGTTTTAGAAGTTGACATGAAGAACATTGAAAACCAAATTCCTACTGAATTATGGAATGTCTTGGTGAAGAGAAGGAAAGAAACAATTGAATAAGAGGAAACAATAAAAGAATTTGTGTTGGAGAATATTGGTGCTCCTCTCTTAAGGGAAAATAAAGCCACATTGGTTGAGTTTTATAGCGCATAATTCATGAAAAAGCAAAGGGTGACTACCCTTATGGGAAGAGACAAAAGTGAGGTTGAAAGGATCCAGAAGGAAATAGTTGACAAGATTATAGATATAGCATAGAAGTATGGAATTACTCAGGAATGCACAAAAAATATTGCTTCATATGTCAATAAAAGAGATGAAGCACAAGACATTTATGCCCAACCTGAGCATGTAATAGATGAAGGATATGCTTAGGACAATTTTCTTCTAGAAGTAGAAGAAGTGGCAAAGGAAGATAAAGAGGCATAGAAGAATGTTGAGAAAGAGACCAATACCAGTGAAGATACAAAAAAGGAGGATACCTCTCCTCCTTCAGTACCTGAAGAGAATGTTGAAGATACATAAGTAAAACCAAAGACATCTCCTTTGTGGTGGAACCCCTAAAATTCTTTATGTTCCACTAATAAATTTTGCAAAACATGGTTGTTTTCTAGGTTTGGAATGTTTCTTAGGGCTTAGGGTTTTTGTGTCTCTTAAACCCTTTCTAAAAATCCTAAGTATAAATCCCCTTGCAAATGTTCTTTTTCATTGTTAACCTCCTATCACCAATTCCCGATTACTTGAGTTATGAATATGCATTAAACTCGTGCATTCACTTGTCCCTTAAACCTAATGCCCCTATTGTTATCCATTGATTTATTATAAGTCTCACTTTATGTCATGCGAGTCATTGATATTTTAATATTTTTTGAATGGTCCTAAGTCAGAGTTATAATTCTTCAATTGTCGGTCTAATGTTTTGGTCTTAGGTTTTATGTCCCCATCATTCATTAACCTAGTCGGCCCCATTTTAAGTGCTAACAGATTTGCACGTGTAGATATAAAGTTTTATGATGGTTGTCGGATCTATGTGATCAAATCCTAACTGCTCCACATGCCCTCATTTGGTTTTGATTTTACTTAAAATATTTGAGTAGGCTGACAAGTGAGTGCCACATTTCCCATACAACGATAGGCCTCAATGTATTTTAAAGTCAACAAGCAACAAGCTTTGATGGATCAACGATGGCTATGAAATAATGATGGTTGCATCTAGACCATTCCTCGTGTCCCCACTTTATTTTAATATTCATTAAAATAAGCTCACAGGCTGGTGGGTGGTTAACATGTGTCTCTTTATTAGTGGGACCCATCGAGCTACAAAGGCAGAAAACACTCCATTTCATGAGATCAACGGTTGAGATTGGGTGATGTGGGTAGATCTAGGTTGTTCCCCGCCAGCCTGTGGGGGACCCACCTCCATCTCCCATCTCTCAACAGGGAAGCGGGAGAGCACCACATGGAAAAATCACAACTGTCAAAGAACTATATAAAGGTAGGAAATATGAATGAAATATTTTGGCAAAGGGTCGAAGGCATTAATGAACGTGCTACTAAAGAAACCTTTTAAGCACATGTTTAAAAAGTGAGGAAGATTTTGAATCTCAACCATTTGACATGTTCATATGTTATGCATTGAGGTAAAATGCTTGAAAGTTAAAGAGTGCATAGGTTGAAGACTATAGATTTAATGTGAGCCCTTCCATGCCTCCTCGCTGCTGAAAGCTACGCACGGGTTAAACCTGATAGGGAAGTAGGGAAGCTGACATGTGAATTTTCTCATTGTTGGTAAGGATGGTGGAGCCCATGGGTGACTTGGAGACTTTTCCACATGGCCTATTTTTGATTGGTCAATAGTGATAGAGTTATATAGTCAACTTTTCCAAAATTCTTTGACCAAATCTAGATCGTCGATCAGGCCATCTCATTGTATGATCAATGATCAGAATTCAAAGTTGGTATTAAGGGAAAGTAAGTCATTTTGGTTTGCACAAGCAAACCATAATGGCAGATATGACACAAAGCTACCAAATTGGAAAGCTTTAAATCCATAAAAACTTGTTTTAAAGCATAATTGTAGATTGATAATACATTCAATTCATTCAAGGAGTTCATGCTATGATTTTCAAGCTCGTTCCATGAAAAATTTAGGGTTTTTTAAGCATCTGCAAACTAGTAAGTAAAACATCAACACCTTGCTCCTCAATTGCTTGAAGCTTACCAAATTATGCTTTCTCTTTCATTTTATTAATAGGGTTTGGAGTCTTGATACTTTTCTTTTAAGGTTTGACATTCATTTAGACAGTTATTGCTATTAAGGTTTGGTTTTTCTATGTTTCAAACCCATCCTCTAGCCATAGACTTATATTTTTTTGAAAACAAAACCCTAGTTTGTGAAATCCCTAGAATCATGGCACCTAATGTTAAAGCATCTATTTCTAAAGGACAACCCCCTGGTTCAAAGCCTCCTATTAGACACCTTGTTCAAGATTTGACTGACCAGCTAAAACCCTCAACTTCTGAGAAACCTAAGGGTCAGGCATTATTCCAAGGAACACAAATTTTGGAGGGGCTCATTGACAAACAATGTATAATTAAGGATGCCACATTTCCCTACACTATATGGAAAATTTTTAGCTACTGGTTTGGGAATATAAATTGTGGCATTCTTGTGGGAAACCCCTAGAATCTAGATTTGGGGAAGTTAATTGTATCAAATGTCTATATGGATGTTGATATATTAAAAGAAATAGTTGTGAACTATGATCCAGTCACAAGGACTATGAGGACATTTGATGGTATTGACATGGTGAAGGTCACAAGGGATAAAATTATTGAGGTTTTCAAGCTCACTGAGTGGATTAAGGATATGGTGCCAATTGATGAGAAGCAACTAAGGGTGGAATATGAGAGGGTCAGGCACACTTTCAAAATTTTGGTGTTGCAACACTATTTGCCATTTGTTGATGGTCGAAGGATCATCTTGAGCCCATCATATAGAGAGCCCTACCCTATCAACTATTTTGTATCTTACTTCCAAAGGAATTTCTATTCTTTATGCCAAATTATTGGTTATGACCCAGCTACAGGCATGCCTATGGCTTGTATGTATATGGAAGGACACATTTAACATCCTACATATTGTACACTCTATGATTATGGAGAGTACTTGGCTGAGAAAATTTATGAGGGTTTGATCAAATTGAAGAATGGTCACTATGGGGTCAATTTCTATTGGTATTCATTGTTTATGCATATTATTTTCTACAAGGGAGCCCCATATTTTAGCCAAGATATAACTTTGGAAAGGAAAGAAGGTAACTTGGATTTTCCTATCCAACGTTAGACTACAATCCTTGATAAAGATGACATAAAATTTCACTATGTCATGTTTGAGAACTTATTTTCCTCCAAGTTGAGGAGAGTATTGATTGTGAACATGCCAAGGATTCCTACAACCCTACATAATTTTTGAGGCCTAAAGATAGGAGGCCAGATTTAAAAATTGATCATAATTGGGGGGATATTATCCCTTACCCTAGCTATATAGTTCTGAGAGTTTATGGTACAACTGTCTCACCCCACATGTTTCCCAAGTATGTGACAAAAAGAATTGGTTTTCTATAGGTAATGTGGAAACTTGGAAATATGGAAAATAACTAATTGAAGGATCGTGGCAAGGGAACATTTTTCCACTGATATACTTGTTTCTCTGATTTTGCTATGATCAACGGAGGATGGGATAAGATTAATGATATAATCAAGCCTCTAGGAATGAAAAGAGTAGTAGCAAGAAACTATGATCCCGAGGGATTCATGGCATGGTTGAAAGTGAGAATTAGAAGCTCAAAGTTTACTCACAATTTCTATTTCCTAGAGGATGTGATTAGAAATATCTTTGATTTTTAGAAGAAGGATGATAGGAAAATGAAATGGATTTCCTACAATAAATTAGAAAAGGACCCTCAATTCTTGGCTCTTGCTGAAATTCCAAATGAGATGCAAAGAATAGAATATGTATTCCAGAACTTTGAAACAATGGTTGGGCACCTAAAGGGTGAGAGATTAATTCAAGAAAAGGGGAAGGCTATTGTAGTAGAAGAACAAGGTGAGGGGGAAACCCCTATGATGGATGGAAGGCCAGCCTATCAACCCCCTAAGGAAAAGAAATTAATTGTTTTTAGAAGGAAGAAGAAGAGGGAAAAGAAGAAGGACCTTGCAGTGCAAACCTCTTCTCAACAAGAAGAACAAACATTCCCTTCATTGGTGCAAAAAGTACCACCATCATCTCCTCCTAGGTCAATTGGACCTATAATTATTGAAGTTGATTGTCCACCTGGGTATCCACCTCCTAAAAGATAAAAGGTTGAATCCAGTGGCCTAGTGGATTATGAAGAATATTTTGAGGAAGAAATCTTGGTGACAAAAGAAGAAATACAAGAGGGAATTCCTTCTCCACCTAGGTAGATAGTGCCATAGCAGCTTGGTCTAAGATTGAGAAAGGTTGACCTCACTAGAATAAATTGCTAGGATGATGTTAGAGAGGAGGCATGTACAAAATTCATGGATGATGGTTCTTTTGTAAAGTCAAAGGCCTTCATGGAATTTGCTTGGAGGGCCAAGAAAGATGTTTTTGTCAATAATATTGCAAAGGAGAGGAACCTGCATCTTGAATTTCCTAATGCAGTCATCTAGGCCAGAGTAATTAAAGAAATGAAAGAAAGTTTTCAAGAAATGACTTCTCAAGAGGGCAGAGAATTGGTAAGAAAAAGTGGCATTCTTTTATTTCCCGAATGGGATTTGTCTTCTACAATTGCATTTGATACTGTAAAGAGGTATGACATACCTCTATACAATTTTGAGGAGGAAGCAACCATTGCACTAAAAGGATATGCATATAGTGGGTAGTGGTATACATTGGCCATTTGGGCCCTAGCCCCCAACACCAGGAAGCTAGACATTGTAGAGCCTGCTATAGATTATAGGTGGGGCTTAATAATAAAGAGAGTGTCTAATACTTCAGCTATTGAGGCTACCACAATGTCAGTTAATGTTGCTTAGTTCACAAAAGAAATAATTGATTCAGTAAGAAAAAAGAAGGAAAAATTCAAGAAATTATATAATGACTTATTGATTCAATATGGCAAAGGCCAACAACAAATAATGTAGTTGTAAACTAAATTGGCCTTATTGAAAGAGAAAATGTAGAGCTTGCAACTTGGTGTGCCTACACAAATATATAATACTTCTCCTTTTGCTTCTCAAGATCCACCACCTATTGTTTCTACACCTCCCACAAGTTATTAATGGGAAATTAAGCCCTACAATATGGGAAATGTGCCCATTTCAGTAGAGGGCTTGAGTACATTAGGGGCACCACAAGTAGAATAAATCAGTAAAGAATAATTGTTGGAAAATTACAAAGGATATGAAGAAAAGTGTAGTCAACATGACAAGATGATTCTTGACAACAACTTAAAAATTGTAACTATAGTGTTGGAACATCTGAATAGAGGGGTTGATAAAACACTAATTAGCATCCATGCTAATTACTCCTCCATGAAGGATGCAATAAATAATTTTGACATAGATAAGGAGTTGGCAATACCACTCATGGAGAAGTGGATCCCAAGACTTCAAGACTTGAGGTTAATGGCTATAGGATCTAAACAAGATGTAAATAAGCCTGAGAAGATCCAACCCACCCTTAGAAATGTGAATGAAATCCAAGAATTCCAGGGCAAGATTGAGCCTTTAGAGGCTAAAATAAGGGAGTTGGTGAAGAGATTTTATGAAATAAATCATGGCCTCTTGTTTGATATATTGAAGAACGGTGGTGATATTAAATCTCTACATGAGTGGAAAAGCGAGGCAAATGAGGTAATCTCAAATCAAGTAGCTAAGATTTGTAAAGAAAATGATATGAGCATGTTAAAGAATAATATGGATATGCTTGTTTAGGTAGGAGTTTCTTTAAAGGAATTTGATAAGGAAGCCAATCACGTTGTGACTAAATATGCTCCTTATAGGTAGAAGGATGACAATATCATCACATTTGATTGGCCCATAGTGGAAGAATTTCAAGCCTAGAAGGATAAATACTTGGATGTTGTGGAGGACTGAATTGCTATCAAGAGGTAATCATTACAATTTTGGTTTTCCGATTTGCAAGAATGGTGAATAATGGATGGGATAAAAATAATACATGGCTTGGAACCTATATAGATTAGGCCTTTGATGAAGTAATGTCAAAATATTGTTTTCTCCCCAATTTGAATTTGATGACAAGGTTGCAGACATGGGGGATATTTTGTCTCTTATTTCTTTCTTCAATTTATTGCTTTTCTTTCTTCATGCTTGGAGTACGTGGACACAATTTTGGAAGCATGTAGAATATATTGGTACATCAACTTAAAGTGTTCCTTTGGAAGGCAGGACCAAATCTTCTTGAATGAATATAAATGGTTTTTGTCCCATGTAACATTTCCCTCCATATGAAAATGAAAATATAACTGCAAAGGGAATGTGTATTGTGACAGTCCAATAGAAATAGGACATATGTACTTTCTGGCTCGAGGCTTGTTTGCTCCTTCATTTATATAAGAAGGAATTCAAGGCCAGAAGTATGGGTTCGTTGCTTGTTAATTGATCACAGAGAATTTTGTAAAGAGAATACAAAGAGCATTTTAGAGTTTTTTCCTAGGTTTTTGAGTCTATCAATATGCATATGTAATTTTGATAATAGTACTATCAATTGAATACAAAATGGTGAAAATTCAAGACCATTTCTCTCCTCTTGTACTTGTTTCGTGGATTATGAATAATATGATCAAGGGTTATCTTATTTGTCTTCATTGATTTCCAATGGATGTGTAGTTTTGTTCTTGCTTTTAATTCAAAGAATTAATAAAAATACTTGGATGAAGCTATAGGTTCATGTAAATTGAGTACTAGGATCTTTATAAGAAGTTATGGTCAAGAATATAATGAATGTGATGTTGTAATATAATATTATCAAGGTTTAATGATGCTATGTATTATTTTGTTATCAAATTTTATGTGTGTTGAGATTGACTTCATTCCTAGGTTAAGACACTGATCTAAGTTGTGTATTCATGATACATCTTGTTGGTCATTCAACAACAAATCAATTTTATAAACAAACTTTCAAATGGATTGCAATTGTTGTTATTTTATGTTAAGTTTCTCCATTATCATGCTCTAAATGTTGAGTGTTGTCAATGAGTAGCCAACTTCTTAATATATTTCATTTATTGATTTGTTATACGAGAATTTATCTGTTATTTGTAATGTATTCAGTCATTAGGTTTAGAAGCCTTTAAATACAATGTGGGACACCCTCCCAAGTCTTGTAGAGCCCAAAGTGTAGGAGGAAAGCATTGTTGCTTTCACTCGTTCATTGGCCAATCCCTTTAGGTTGTTGAGAATTGGAAATGGAAACGTCCATAGGCTTCCTTGAAGATCAACTTGGTTCTTGAAAAATAACCAACAGATTGGAAACTCCATTGGGGAATAGATTTATGATAATATTTATGTCCCAGTATGCTTTGTCCAAGCATTGCAATTAAAGTCATATATTTTCATAATGGGTTGTATTTTTTTGCAAATATTCATCAAATCTTGCTAAAGCTTGTTGAATTCTCCTGCCATTTATCACTTTGAAGGTCATTTGCATAAATCCTGTCAATTCCTTGTGTCCATGAAAATTCTCCACTTATAGTATTGAGGATTGGCTTAGGAGTTCTCTGTGTTTGGAAATCCTTGTGATTATTTGAAGATCTGCATAACTGTCATCACCATTTTATAATTCCCAATTATTTTGGATGGCGACTCTAAAGTCTCTACACTAGTGTGCATTATTTGAAGAAATTAAGAAGATATTGAAGAAAAAGAATTGCAAAAGAAAGATGAGGAAAACCATAGCTCACATGAAGAAGCACCCAGAGGAAAAGCTAGAAGGTGAGCTTCAAAAAGAGTCCTAAGTAGAAAGGTCAATGGGTATAGAAAGATGCAAATTCCAATCAATGGATTCCCCCTTCATGGGCCTCAAATAACATGAATACAAGTAAGTCTACTCCACATCCTATCCCTGAAAATCAAACTCCTTCAAGAAATTCTTGTAGTCATGAAAGTTAGGATAATTTTTTAGGGTTAGTTTATGAGGATGAAGGAGATTGTGAAAATAATACTGTTACAAGCATCCATAGGTCTAGACCCAGAAAAAGTAGGAGTAGAAGTAGGAGCCATCACTGTAGTGTTGCTACTACCAATGCCACTACTGGGGGTGGAATTCTTCCTCCAACATCTAATGGATATTATTCACTTTTACCACTTGATTTATTAACTAGTAGAACTAATGATGATGCCCAAAACCTAATAGATTTGGAAGAATCTTTTAGTTCTGAAATCACTCTCCAAGATCCTAAAGAGGTTTTTGGAGATGTTAGTGCTCTTAGAAGGGAAGTTAAAATCCAAGTTGAGATAAGTAGAAACAAGGAAAAGGAAAGAGAAAAAAAGATCAGAAATGCAATGATTGAAAGAGAAACATTAATAAGGCAGTTGGATCAAATGAGACTCTTGAACCAAGCTAAGCTTGAACCAATTATCACTGGTCCTGTTGTATTTGAAGTCCTTGATAAGAGAGATAAATTTGATGACATAAAAGATACCAGTACCAACACCCAGACTAAATCCATAGTCAGTAGTAATGTGGCTCCACATCCTGCTACAAATACTTCCATCCCACCACCTGATAAAGGAAAAAAACCTATGAAAACTTTGGCTATTAATGAAAAATCCACATATGAAAAGCCTCCATTTCCCCCTAAAGAAGACTCTTCTATAGATAAATTAAGGAAGGAGAATGAGGATCTTAAAAAGGAATTGGAGAAGATGGATATAATGGAAACCAATGTTGAGATGAAGAAAAAGCTTGATTTCTTGAAGACTTCATGTTCAATAGAAGTTGTTGTAGCATCCAACTCACAAGATCCTTTTTAATCCACAATGAAGCCTACACCCTTAGTTGGTGAGAAGACTTCTGGCCACATAGAGCAATCGACCCATATTTTCAAATCTCTAATTACAAATAATAATGATTGTACTTGTAATCAATTCACCAATAGAAATATGGATCATAAGAGAGGAGATGGAGAAGAAAATAGGAACAATGGGGACAAAGATAATTAATTTCATAGGTAGCCTATGTAGTTGGAGAGGTATAAACAGTTGTGCTTTGATGGGATCCCTGGATGCCCAAATCCCATTGATAATGATACAGGGTTGTGTTGAGTAAATTTATTGGAAATAATGCAATATCTGGGGAGGATTGCTTAAGGGTTTTCCTAAATATGTTGGATGCTTATGAGGTAGAATATGATGATGTGGTTATGAAGTTGTTCATGCAATATTTGATAGAAGATGCCAAAGATCGGTATAGAGGTTTACCTAATGGTAGCATTGGCTCATGGGACGAATTCAAGAGAGTCTTTAGAGATAAATATGGAGATAATACTAACCCCAATTTTATGCTCAATGAATTTAATAACATCACCAAAGGATAAAATGAGATGGTGTCTAATTGTAATATTAGATTTCAAAAGGCTATGAATAGATTGCCACAAAATTTGAGGTTAAATGATTCAATATGCCTTGTCACATATTGTAATGCATTTGATGCTAAGATGGATTACAACCTGAGAGATAAAGGTCCTCAAACTTTGAGGGATTCCTTCAAGATTACTTTGCACATTGAAAGTTGTGTGTTAGAAAATATGCATGAATTATATTTAAAACAAACACACTTAGATGGGAAGTATTATATTAAATAATCTATCTAAATCAAACATAGTTTAACAATAAGATTCTTTAAAAACTTCACATCCTCCTCTAATCTTAAATGTCTTGGAAATTTGTGCTCTCAGATCTTATTCCTACACAAATCCTTAAGATGTCATCTAAGAAATGAGTAGCCTATCCATTTACAATACAAATTATAAACCTACATCTATATGATTAAAAGACTCAGCTGTATGAAATGATAACTGGACATGGTGAAATGAGCCAATATGCACAAAATGATATGAAGTGGAAAACAATGCAAACTATGCTAATGCTAATGGGATTTAGAATTGATTCTACATGCTGAATTAAACTATGAAATTCCTAAAGGATCCATGATCTAAATCAAAATTGATAAATAATCCTAAATGCTAGGCTAAAAATGCAAATGAAGCTCTAAAAACTCAAGTGAAATTCTGCATAGTAAGATTATGCAATTGCTCCTTGTTCAGAAGCTGTAAATAGGCCTCAATTTATAAATTTTTCCAAGGAATTGGGTGAGTTGGCAGCCATGAATGAATGAGATTCAGTTTGGAGAAATCGACGGTGAGGAATGAAAAGGATGGAGAAAACAAGGCAATGGTTCCCTTTAGTAAAACCATCTTGCCAAGTGTAAGAATGAATAAATTGGAGGATGAAGCCATGTGTCTTGAAGGTTGTTAAATTGTTGAGAGTAAATATCCAATTTATGAAAATAAGAATAATTATTTTAATGTGACACATGCTAAGTTGGAGGGTGAGGTGGAAGGTAGTTAGAGAGATATGTAGAAATGTGACAAATTATAATTTAAAAATTCCAATTTAATGAAAGGGAATTATTAGAATAAAACAAATTATTTAGATTTGTTTATTTTAATTAAATCATGAAGAAGGTGATTTAGAAAAGAAGAATTAAGAAAATAGGAACTATGTAAATAAATTTGCAATTTATTTAAATAGTAGAAGAATAAAGTTTTCATTAATTAAATAATCAATATTTAATTAATATTTTCTAGACCAATTTTGAGTGTGTACATTTTTTCCCCTCTTTGAAGTGATGTGTTTACACATTACTTCAAAGAAAAATTTATCAGTGTTGCTAAAATTTTAATGATGCCCTAGACAGTGATTTTTAGGAAATTACGACTATATGCCCCCTCGGGAGATAAATCGAGAAATTTGTGATGAAAAGGATTTTTTTGATGATTTTTGAAAATTTCAATTGATTGATGATGATGATGATAAAATCCTGATTTGATGATATTCTAGCAATTTATCTCCGATATGAAAGATTGCAAGCTGCCCCAATTAATTGCCTTTGAAAAAATTAAAATAAAGCCACCAAAATCACTCCCTTAATTACCTTTATTAAGAGGTAAAAAGTGAAAAGTAATTCATTTGTGCAAATTGTAATTTGAAATTTTTTTGGAGGGAGAGAGAATTTTCTAGATTCTGAGCAAGATGGTGATCCCTCTGCAGCATCATCGATTCGAGCGGGTACGACGGCACAATCGGCCAGTGGGATACAGACCTCTAGTAAGAATTTTGAAACCTCTTTTGTGATTTTTGAATCTATTTCCCATGTTTTTAAATCGGATTTTCAAATTTCAAAAGTTTTTTGGCACTTGCGAAGTTTTCTACAATGCTTAGACTAGGTTTTTTGGCACTTTTGCCAAGAGTTTCGACGCTTTAGAGAGATTCTCCAGTGCTTCTAGGGTCTGTAATGGCACTTTGAGTTTTGGCGCATCCAATGTCTATAATGGCGCTTTGATTTTTGGCACATCCAACGTCTGTAATGGCACTTTGAAGTCCTTCATGGGTCAATTTAGGGTTTTTGTGCTTTCGCCCTATATTCCAGCGCATCAGAGAGATTCTTTGGTTTGTCCAATGAAATGGAACCTCTTCCCATTTCTCCAGTGCCTCCAATGGTTTCCCCAATGCTTTGAATTGAAATGGCACTTCTGTGTGATTTGGTGGCGCATCTGCCTAAAATGGCACTTTGGAGGTCTATTTTGGTGCCTCTAAGAAAAAATGAAGATTTTTGTGATTTTCTCCTTGGATTTGTCATGTTTGCTCGCATTCAGTTGATGATTAGGTATTGATGATAGGATAGATGATTTAGTGACCTCATGATAGGTGAGATACACTAATGATGATGTCATCTTGATCTCATGATAGGTGAGAATCAAAAGAAAATGTTGACAAGATTTGATGAAAATCTCAATAGGATTGATAGGTTGATTGATTAATGTTTCATTGATTTGATGATTTGGTTTGATTGATATGTTGATTTGAAATGTTTGAAAATGATAGGAGACAGATTTAGATAACCTTAAGTCTAGAGAGAAATTTCCGCTAACATGGGAGATGATACCGCATCTATCTCACGCTGAGAGAGACATTGTTGAGAGATGTGGTTTGTGCTCATTGATTGATATGCCCCGGGTTAGAATTAACCAGGGATTGTTGATGACATTAGCATAGGGGTGGCATAGCGACCACAACACTTTCCATTTTCCTACCAAAGAGATGATGGTTACGCCAGAGGATGTTTATAGGATTTTGCAGATTCCTATGGTTGGTGACATTGTGACCTATGACTCGTCTGAGCAGGGAGGTAGAGATGCATTACACCAGATTTTTCATGATGATCAGATTGTTGGATGCTGGATGTCATGGTTAGAGATATTTTCTAGTGATGTACCTTTTCCTTCTATTCTTGTAGGATTTTTCGGTGGGTTCTAATGTCTCGACAAGAGGGCAAAGGGATTTTCTATCGATTGGGGTTGTACCCTGGAGTAGATGATCCAGTTTGGGACTCGGTTTGCGTGGGGATCTTGTTTTCTCACACATTTATACCATGATCTACACCAGGTTGTATATCTGGGAGGAGCCAGCTTGTCTGCTAGGGTTACATTGCTTCAGGTCTAGGCCTAGGAGCATATTGCGGTGACATGGCTAGAGACAGACATATTTCGGCCATTTGGGATGCCATACATCTATGGTTATGTAGGTGTAGTTTCCCAACATAAGCTAGGAAAACTAGAGTATTGGTGACGAGTGCTTGATGACTTAGATGCAGTTACTTGGTGACCATACATGAATTGTGAGTAGTGGGAAAAGGATCACTTAGAGGTTTTGTACTTCATGACTGCCAGATACTTGATTGGATGGACTCAGTATATTATCGAGAGATTCCTATTATTGAGAGTGTTGTGACAGTATGACAGAGTGCAGGGGATGCCGTAGGGATCAACCCTATATGCCTACAGATAGTAGGAAATGACTGAGTGGGGACCTACATTGTCCTATGATGTTGTTTGTGACGAGTATCTACACTTACAGCTAGTGATATGGGACTATCATCTAGAGATTGTCGAGGGGTACATGAGCAAGGAGTATATAGTATACTTTGGTCAGCATCCATTTCCATGGCTTTCAAGTCCCGATGAGCCCATGCCATCTTTTGAGGATGATGAGGACAAACCACCCAAACGACGATGAGGCAGAGGTGATGGAGGTAGTGAGGAGGAGGGAGAGGGTGGAGATGAGAGTGAGGATGATGATGATGGAGGGGATGATGGAGGTGATGACGATGGTGGAGGAGATGGAGGAATTGGTGGTCATCCCATTTTTGATGCTAGAGTGCCTTGCAAGAGGCGATCCTCGGTGGTAGCCTCATAGTAGCGGGTACACATACATTTTCCTTCTCAATAGTAGCAGTCACAAATTAATACTTTGCACACACATGCTCAGACTATTCAAGGTCAGCTGACACAGTTACAGGAGCAGTTACAGATGCAGACACAGCTGTTGACTCAGGTTCAGGCACAACTTCTATAGGCCCAGAGACAGATTTAGACAGTGACATTTGAGAGGGATGTTGGTCAACAACAGTTGGCATAGGTACAAGGATAGGTTGCAGCATTGACCACTGAGAGAGATGCTTTGAGATGACAGGTTGAGCAGGAAGAGGCCATTACAAAGAGGTTACAACAAGCTGCTACAGCCACAGGAGCTGCAGATTATTTTAGAGAGATATGCCACACTTCTTAGGAGCTTAAATTTTACAGGGATCGATATCATGAGTTGGTCCCATCTAAGCGGTGACAGAGCTTTACTCAATCTTGGACTAGCATATCTTAGTCTCAGACAGTGAGCATGGTTGTGAAATAGCCATTACCAGGGGATCGGAGGGAGGTGTAGGGACCTTCAGTGCAGCAGGGGGTATAGGGTCAGTGAGGCCAACAATGTCGGGTGGTAGCACTACATAGTTTCAGTCATTTTATGTCATGCCCTGATGAATACATTGACTTTTGATGATATTACCCTTTGATGTTGTATTTCTTGACATTCAAATATCCTTGTACATTTGATATATTTTTGAGATATATATGCAGTGACAATGATGATCCTATGTGTTTATGCATTGATGCATTTAATTTCCATGTCCTATATGTTATGCAATGTTTTATGATGTTGATATTATATGCCATGGATGCAATATGTGTTATGATCCAATGGTTTTATGCAAATGTCTACATGCTATTATTTTTGTATTTTTATGATGCAATGATGTATGATGTATGATATGTAAGATGATGTTAAAGCACAAATGAATGAATTTATATGGTCCTATGGATGTATGATATGCATGGTAACTTATGTTTTGTATTTTTTTTATGCAAATATTATGATCTAATGTATGTATAAAATGAATGAATGATTATTTTACATATGTTGATGCATAGGATGTATGACTAGATGCATATGGATGAATGACATGATCAATGCATTTGTTTTTCTTGGATTTTTCGTAATGCAAATATATGATTAATGGTCTAAATGAATGCCTAGATGATATGATAATTCTATGATTGATTTCCTAATGTTTATGTCTCTAAATGATGTTTTTGGTTATGTCAAATATACTCAATCTGTTAATGATAGAAATAACATCAACCCTGGAAAAATCTACAAATTTCATTACAGCGACCAAATATGAATGCAACCTAAATATGCAATCCTAATAATGACATCCTAGTGATTTATCGTGCTTATTGTCATCATTGAGCCATTAAAAATGTTGAAAGTGAGTACAAACATCGATGGTGTAATTGAACCATGATAACATGAGTACTACCTCCATGATGTTTGATAGTGCAAGTTAACACAAGCATCTAGGTATAATTAGATCATGATGAACTGAGCATTCCTTGTGTAAACAGACAAGAGTTAACCGTTTTGCTATGTGAATCCAGAATATCATTAGTGATACTTTGTAGAGCATGTCCCGCAAAAATTCTCATAGTAAGAATGACTAACTCACAGGCAGTAGACAAAGAAAATATCATTCTCAATCATAGCTTTTCTAGTTCTTTGACATCCTTGAGTTGCTCCTGAGAAATGATAACATCAATCACAATGCAAACAATTTGAACATTCATGTGAAGGTGGTAAAATCATGATTTAGAATAGCATCATCCTTGTAACTGTGATTTTCTATTGTTTTTGAGATTTTTCAATTTTTAGGTGTTTTCTGAGATTTTGACCAAGGAACTAACCTAAAGACCTATCTTAGGGGTCTCGGGGGCTGATCAAAGATAAGCCTTGCCTACGTTATACACGTAGAGACCATGTAGTTTGACTGACTCGACCAATTTACAAGACCAGGATATGAATAAACACTTAATTACAACGAACTGCGACAATGCAATTCCATAAGGTGACTCTGTTTTTGGCTTTTTTTGGATTTTTGACCTTTTTATGGATTTTCTGACATGAAAGGATGTTTGATGCATTTTCGATGGTGATTGATGTTCCATGTTTGATTTCACTATGATCAATTTTTTTGTCGTGTTTGTTCTCCTATTGTTTGTCTATTGGTTTAAGCTCAAGATTCGTTGCCCCTAGCAAGGTCAGGATTTTTCCCCCAGTGGAAACAAGCTAGTTTATTATGGATATGTACAATGTTCAAGAAGCCAAGATGAACATGACTAGTATAACAAGGTATGCACATGCAACTCGAATGAAGGATGCAGATGGTGATGGTACCAAGTTAGTGATCAACACACATTCCCATAGAGGAAGAAGCTAGCCTGTCACAAATAGCGCCTGTTGCTAGGTTTTCACCACTTGTTTTTATTGCACTTTTTCAGATTTTCAGATTTTTTTTTTATCTTTTCTCATTTTTTTATTTTTTTTTGTTGCTACCAAGATGCCTATTTTCCAGGTTTTCACCAGGATAACCATTTTTTTCAAGACATTTTTTGATGTTTTTGGATTTTTTTAGGACTTTTACAAATGTTTTTGGATTTTTTAGGACTTTTACAGATGGTTTTTTGAAAAATGTTTTTGAAAATTTTAGGACTTTTTTAGATGTTTTTAGATTTTTTTTAGGACTTTTACAGATGCAGCAGCTGAATTATGCATATAATTTCTTGAGATGAAGACTATTCATGGGTTCCTCAAACTGATCCCCTTCTAGCGTGGACAACTAATATTATCTTGAACCATAAACTAATACAATGACAAAAGGTCCCAACCAATTTGGTTCAAATTTTCCTTTCTTCTCTCTGTCTTGTTGATTACGTGGGTTTTCCTTCAATACTAAGTCACCAACTTGGAAAATTCTAGGTTTGACCTTGTGGTTATAACTTTTGGACATTCATTATTGGTAGGCTTTCATGTGATTCACTGCATGTTGGTGCTGCTCATCTAATAGTTCTAGTTCTTGTAATCTAGAGACCCAGTAGTCTTGATCAGGGATGATACCTTTTAAGGAAACTGAGAGTGATGGTATTTCAACTTCAATAGGTATAATGGCCTCAGAACCATATACCAAGGCATATGGTGTAGCTCTTGTCGGTGTGCTAATACTGGTGTGGTACGCCCACAAGGTAGGGTTTAATTGGATGTGCCAATCACATCCTGCATCATTCATAGTTTTGTTGGAAGCCTCTGCTTGACCATTCCCCTGGGGATAATATGGTGTAGAGAAGCAATGTTGGATATTTGAATGGTCTTCCATTGTCAATGACTATTGATTGGGGAATGTCCTATTGACAGATGATGTAGTTGAGGATAAATGAGGATAAATGATGAAATCTGCATTCCAGTGATGTTGGTTAAAGGAACAACCTCAATCCATTTTGTGAAATATTCTATAGCAGTGATGATAAACTTGTGTCCGTTTGATGATGATGGATGAATTTTACCAACAAGATCTAGTCTCCATTGACAAAATGGCCATGAGGATGCAAAAGGTTGAAGTTCATGTGCTGGTGCATGGATGAGATTCTCATGAATTTGACATTTCTAACATTTCTTCACAAACTAAAAAAGACTCATTTTCCATAGTTGGCCAATAATATCCTAAATGAAGAAGTTTCTTGGCTAAGGTTAGGCCACTTGAATTTGTTCTACAGGCACCCTCATGGACTTCTCGTAAAGCTATTTTAGACTCATCGCGTTCTAGACATCGTAAGAGAGTTCCTTCAAGACCTTGTCGGTATAGTAAATCTGCTATAAGTGTATGTTGGGCGGCTCGGTGAATGATATTGCACTTTTAGTTTCGTGACAAGTCAGGTGGAAAAGTGTTATCTTTCAGGTAGGTATAAATCTCACTGTAGATTGAGGTGTTGGTATCAGATAGGTGACAGATGACATGGGATTCAGTACCTTCATAGGTAGGGGAAAACAATTGTTCCACCAAGTCGTAACAGATTCTTTTTTCTGGAATTTGAAACAAGGAAGAAATAGTATCCATGGCATCAATGACTTTATTGTCCACTCTTGAAATATGTTCAAATTTGATATCCAAAAAATATTTCTTGAAATCATCTAGCATTCTCTTATAAGGCATTAGTTTGTCATCCCTTGTTTGATAATCATTGTTGACTTGATTAATGACTAACTGAGAATCTCCATACACTTCCAATTCTAGGACCTTCCATTCTACTATTGTTTTGATCCCAATGATTAATGCTTCATACTCTGCCATGTTGTTGGTACAAGGGAACATCAGCCTATATGATTTTGGTATAGTATGTCCTTGTGGAGTGACAAATAAAATTCCAACTCCTAATCTATGTTGGGTATGTGATCCATCAAAATATATTGTCCACTATCTTGTAGCCAAGGTAAGAACATCAACATCTAGAAATTCAATGTGTAAAGGATGATTATCTGGTAATGGTGTCTCTGCTAATTGGTCAACAATCGCTTTTCCTTTTATCGCCTTCCTATCTACATATTGGATATCAAATTCACTAAGTATCATGACCCATTTAGCTAATCTCCCTGTTAGGTTTTCTTTGCTAAGGAGATATTTGAGAGGATCAATTTTGGCTATCAACTTGATGGTGTGAGTTAACATGTAATCTCGTAGCTGTAGAGTAGCAAATACTACTGCTAGTCAGGCCTTTTCAATCAAGGTATAATTGATCTCATAGCCATTTAACGTCCTCTTGATGTAATAGACTGCTTGTTCCTTACCTGTTGAATCTTCTTGTGCTAATAGGGCTCCCAATGATGTCTCTGTTGTGGCAAAATACAATAGTTGCAACTTCCCTTCTGTTGGTGGTACTAGGATAGGCATATTCATTAAATATTGTTTCAAATGGTTGAAGGCTCCTTCAAATTGTTCTTCCCATTGGAAGGAAACATTTTTATGTAGTAGATGAGTGAAGGGATGGGTCTTGTCTGCCAACTGTGAAATGAATATGCGGATTGACTGAAACCTCCCTTGTAGAGAAAAAAGTTGGCTAATGTTCTTTGGTGGCGACATTTCCACAATAGCTTTGACTTTGGCTGGGTCCACCTCAATTCCTTTTTTTGATACTATGTAACCCAGGAGTTTTGTTGATGTCACTCCAAACACACATTTCTTGGGATTTAGTTGCACATTGAATTTTTCCAGTTTGGTGAAAATTTTATATAGGATCTCCAAATGTCCTTCCCTAGTATATGATTTGGCCAATAAATCATCCACATAGTCTTCCATGAAATTATGCATCATATCATGAAATATTTTTTTCATGTCACGTTGCTAGGTAGCTCCTACATTTTTCAAGCTGAATGGCATAAAATTCCTATAGAAAGTTCCCCATGGACAAGTAAAGGCCATTTTATCTTGATCTTTTGGGGCTATTTTGATTTGGTTATACCCAGAAAAGCCATCCATCAGTGATAACATGCCATGTCATGTTGTCAAGTCTACTATGATACCTATATTGGGCAGAGGAAAATCATCCTTAGGAAAAGCTTTGTTAAGATCTCAGAAATCTATGCAGATGAGAATGTTGTTGTCAAGCTTTGAGACTAGTACTATATTGGAGATCCACTCGACATAGTTAATGGGTCTGATGAATCCTGTATCTAACAATTTCTTCAACTCTACCTTTACCAATAGGGCAATATGGGGGTGCATTTTTCTCAACTTCTATTTGACTGGTTTCACTCCTGGAGGTAATGAGAGATGATGCATGATGAGTTCTGGATCAATTCCTGGCATATCAGCATATGGCCAAGCAAAGTTGATTTGTTTTTTTGTGAAAATTTTGAGAAATCTTGGCTTTTCTTGTTTTTTCATAGATGTTGCTAGATGGATATTCTTCATTGTCTCTTCATTGCTGATGTTGAAAAATTGTGTGGGTTCAATCAAGATTTTGATCTTTCCTGAAAATGTTCTGGGAGGGTATCAAATCTTCCATCCTTTGACACCTCAGAGAGGTTTTTTCCATCAGATGTTCTCTTTGTTTTTTACTTTTTCCAGATCTAGTACTGCCATTGAATGGTTTTCAATATCAAATTTATTTCCTATATTATTCATTTTGCAGCTGGAAGATTTGATACTCCCCTGTGTGGAAACATTGTTACGTTGTTCATTGGTGGAGTCTATTTTGGGATCATTGGCTCAGAGGAAATTGATGATGGTGTCATTGTTTGAAAATTTAGGGATGTCAAATGGTTTAGTTAGGTCCCAATCTATGAGCTCAAGTTGTACCAAGGGTAAGCAGCCACCCGATGGGTTAAGGTAAGAAATGGTAAGGGTTCAGATAGCGGTGTCTTCCATTTGTCCAATAGAAAAATAGAGGTCTAGAAGGTAACTCTCTTCTGAATTATCTATTTCACTTTGAGTTGAATCATCTTCACTAGAATCATGAAGGTGTTGTGATCCAAATTCAAATGGTCTAGAACCTGACCCTTGTCCTTCTTCGAGTAGGGATGCATATGTATGTATTAAATCAATGTATTTGTCATGAAATGACTCTTCTGATAGTGAATCCCACTCATATTCATTGGAATCAGTCGCATGCTCTTCACTAGCTTGTAACTGTAGGATTCTTTCAACCATCTTTTCTTTTGCATCCTCCTTATAACCCAGTCCAGTCTTGTCTTTTGGATTGATTAAAATGGGTTGAATTGGTTCTATAATTCCCTCTTTTCTTTTACCCATGGGGCCTTTCCCTTCATATCCCATATTTTCCAAGATAGTGAAACCTTTTCCACATTTAGTCATTTGTACAGTTGTAGTTTCTGCCTAGGATTCTTCTTCATCTTTATAAATCCAGTTTAGGATGTCTTTGTCTTCTGCTTCATCAAATATAGTGCTTTCTTTTATGAGCCATCCATCAAATTTGGTAACTAGTTGTGGATTCTACTGTGTTGATGTAGAGGGTTGTCCATAGACCTTTGGAGAAGAAAAGTGTGAAAGACAAGGATCGTTGAAAGAAGTATTCACCAACACCTTTGTCTTTGATTTGGACTTTCTCATCAAATTGTTTTGAAAAGGAATTCAATTGGGCTTCAGGATTTGAGGAGGTGGATGGAGTAGCCTCTTCTTTCTTCTCAGACTGTTTAGATGTGGAACTAGATTGACTTTTATGATTTGTGGAGATGACCAACAGTTTGGATGAGGAACTTGAGTGACTCTGCTCATTGGAAGTAGTGGAAATGGATGCTTCTCTACTATGAGGTACAAAGATATCTTGGATAGATTTCAATGTATTGTAATACTGAGGATTGTTTGAATCAAATGAAATGGTGATTTCCTAGCCACCACAAGGAAATTTTAGACATTGGTGGTATGTTGAAGGGACCACCTGCATTTCATGGATCCATAGTCAACCCAATAGTATGTTATAGGTCAGATCCTTGTCTAAGACTTGAAAAATTACATCTTTCTGGATTGGTCCCACTTGTATGGGTAGGATGATCAACCCCTATGAAGCTCTTTCCTCATCATCATGTGCTTTTATTGTAATATTTTTCTTTGAATCAATTGCATTCTTAGAAAATCCCAAGGCACAAACAATTTTTAAAGTACATATATTCAGGCTAGCTCCTCCATCTATTAAGATGTGTTTGACACGATGTTTATGGATTAGGACTTCGATATGGAAAGCAACATTGTGGGGATGAGTGATGGATTTGTCATCATTTTTCAGAAAAGGATAGGCAATGTGGCACGGTTAAATGTCCCACCATGGCTTCGAATTTACAAACTTCCAGATTTGTTGGCACCATTGTGTCAACTAGGGCTTTTTCCAAGATCTCTTTGTGGGTGGGTGACATCTTGAGCAATTCCAATATTGATATTTGTGCAGGGATCTTTTGTAATTGGTCCACTCTCTTGTATTGATTGGACAATGTTATAGATGTTTTAGATGAACCTCCTTTTAAGACATATTTGGCATGTTCTTTGGTGGTTGCATTCACCGGTACACTGTCTTGTTCCCCATTGATTTTGATGACATTGATTTGAGTATCATTCACATTCATGTCAAGTTTGGTGTCATTTATTTTATTTTCAAGGATAACGATGTCTTGTTCTTGTTCGATTGGAACATCATAAATCGGATTATCATTGGCAGTAATGTCTTGATGATCATTGGTTTCAATGGTATTCATTGGATTTTCTATTATGGAGATATGATTTATGAAAGTATCATGGACATAGTTTAAGTTATTTTCCTTGTTATTTTTTGTAGAGGATTCCCCTTTTTCGTAGTTTGGTAAGGGATTTTTGAATGCTCTATGATCTGCATTTTTTTGGAGTCCCTCTATTCATATGATTTTGGCATCTATCAAGTATTGTATTTTATGTTTCAACTGCATGCAGCTATTTGTTAGGTGACCTTTGCATCGATGAAATTCATCGTAATGGGAATCATTCCACCATGACGATTTTACTTTAGGTTCAAATCCTCGTGTGTCACGTACTGTTATGAGGTTATTTTCAAGAAGTTCCCTCAATGTAGATTCGTGTGATTGACCCAATGGGGTGAATTTTTGGCAGTTTGATTGTGTTTGATATGGTGGAAATTTCAATGGGGTGTTACTTTGATTGTGGCCTCTTTGATTGTTGGACGGGGAGACATTTTGATTAGTTCCTTGATTGATATTTTGATCTAACTTGGTTGTGGTTCCTGACAAGTTAAAGATGGGTTTGTCATTATGTGTTCAAGCATTACCATCATTGGCATTTTTTTTCCTTGTCCAAAATTTTGGTTTTTCATTGTTATGATGGTTAGATGAACTAGCATTGTTTGATCCTTCATTGTGAATTTTCAACACCCCTCTTTTGACTAAGGCTTCTTCAATTTTAACACCGTTTTCTACCATCTTCTCAAAGCTAGGAGGAGATTGTAATTGCAATCTATAGCTCATCTGACTGTTAAGGTTATCGATAAATATTTCCATCTTTTCTTTTTCGGGTATGGGACAAGCGTACTGGGCGAATAACCTTCTCCATCTTTGAAGGAATATGAGAAAATATTCTCCTTGTTTCTGTTTGGTATTACAAAGATCCTTCATGGTTATCATATGTGCAATATTATAGGAATATTATGTGATGAATATGTTGACAAGTTCTTGGAAGGATTTTATGGTTGGTTGCAACTTCAAGAACCATTACATGCAATGACCCCCTAGACTACGAGGAAAGAGTCTCATTAAGTATGTGTCCTCATGGGAGAATTCAAGACTCATTGTTCAAAATTCTCACATGTGGTCTATAGGGTCTAATTTCCTGTTATATTTGTCATATTTTGGAAATTCACAATTTTGAGGAAATGGTACCATGTTTAACCTTCTATCAAAGGGATAGGGACAAATGTTTGCAACAAATATGTTTTTGGAGTCCCTCCTTGAATATCTTGGAGTTGTTGAAGGTTTTGCATTTGATTTGTCAAGGTAATCATTTGATCGATAGTGGGAATTTCAATTTCAGTTTTCTTTGGGATACTCTTCAATTTATTGACATCAAAGTCATTAGGTAACTTAGCCCCTTGGTTGGATAACATCAAAATTTATTTCTCCCCATCCTTTTCAAAGAATTTTTCTAGGAATTTATGGAAATTGGGGTCTTGATTTGCTTGTTCGAATCTTCTTCTATTATCTCATCTATTTCTTTTTGGGAAATTTTATGAAAATGATTTTCCTCTGGTTCAGCCATGGTATGTGGAGGTTTGGTTTCTTTGTCCTTAAGTTTTTGTTTTTGGGACCTTGTTAAAATGGGCATGCAAGTGACTAAGGTTTGCTAAATTTTGATCGTTATTTGAGAGTGCCAAGGAAATACCTAGGTTGAATAGAATGATGAATTCTATTGATTTAACCAAGGTCATGAAATTTGATACAAAGTGTATTGTTTCAATGATGAAGGATAAAGACCTTCATAGGGAAACTGAACTTTGATGATCAAATTTGGGTGTTGATGATGATGGGCAGTTTTAGATGTTTGATCAAAGTTTAGGTAAAATGTTTCACTTGGATAAGTCAATTTTAATAGAGTTTTGGACTCTAAAGGATAATTCCAAACTTGAGGAGATTTTGAAATTTTGGTTTCAATTTCGAAATGGTGAAAAATTTCCTTTCTAGACAAGATGTTTGAATCTTTGGAAGAGTCTTGGGTTTTGGAAATAATAAAACAAATATAAACTGGGGTTGTTCTTGGAAGCTTTTCTGTAAAAAATTGAAGAGAAATCGGTCTCTAAAGTTGTAAATAATGGAAAGACATTTTTGACGATCCTTTGGACTAAGAGGTATGGGTTTTGGTTTTTGAATTTTAATCTTTCATGAAGTTATTGGATGAAAACCATGTTTAGACTCTTTTCAAGGTTGCAAATGACTTTGGACTGGAAAAATTCTTGAATTCTGGTTCCAGGATGGCAGATGGGAATTTCATTCAGCTCTCTATTTTTTTTTTTTGGTGGAAGCACCGTTATAGTGGGTGGAAGTGCCAAAAAGGAAAAAGTGCTACAAAAAAGCTTATAGGCGCCATAGAAGCAGGTGGATGTGCCATAGAAAAGTGTCAAAGCATCACCAAATGGCTGGGAGGTGCCAATATTTTGGGTAAATATGTTGGTAAATAAAGTGGAAGCACTGTAACAAAGGGTGAATGCACTAGAAAAATTGGTGAAAGCACTACAGAAAACAATAGAAGCGTTGAATTGGGGAATGCAATAGTTTATTTCCAGTTTGTTTAATTTCTCTAGTTCTTTGGTAAAAGGATAGATTATTCCAGGATGATGTATTTTGAATAACAATTTCTGTAGTTTTTCCAGTGTGTAAAGTTTTGTTTGAGGTTCATTTTGAGAAAAAATTGACAAGCACAATCAAGCACAACATACATTCCCTAGGGTTGTGATGGACTATATTCTCTTGGATTCCATGTGGGTTTTACCCCAACCACACTTATCTTTAGTGGATGAATTCAGAAGCTTGGCCACACAAGCTCCCCCTTACATTGCACTCTCTTCTCAGGTCAACCAAGCTTCTAGCCTCCATGAAACTCCCATGGCAGACTGATCATCTCTACTAAAGACCGCAAGAATGTGGATGCCTTCACATCGATCGTTGCTATAACAAGAGAATAGATAAAGGATTTGGCCAATTTTATAACAAGGGGTATAGTAAGGACTTTCCATTTGTAGGACTTGACCCATTGAGGTGAGAGACAATTTCTGCCCTTCTTGTTAGAGCCAACCACGTGATATTGGCATTTACTCCAATATCCACATTTATATCCCAACTAGAAATACTCTTGGCTTTAGAGTGTTACCAGTTGAGTCGTTCCCTTGGGTGAGTACTTTTTCCCCAAGGTAGGCCCTCTAGGATAAAAAAAATTGAGAGAGTATACCCGTAGTTCGATCCTCTTTATTCCACATGAATAAAGAGAGAACCCTCACCGTATACCCTACTCACACTCACAAATTAACAAAGAACGGGTCTTTCTTTTTGGTCACCCAGTAAGGGGAGAGCATATGCCTACCATTCAAAACACACCACAAATAAATGAAAAGGAAGGGATCTGGCTTTTTGGTCACCCAGTTAAGGGGAGAGCATATGCCTACCCTTCCAAATAGGCAATAAAAATGGTGTTCATTCCTTATTAATTAATCTATGTTCCTAATTTAAGCACAAAGGAAAGACATAAAATCCAACCCCTGCATCAAATTCATTAGTAGTTTCTCATAGATTATCTTTGGCAAGTGTTTTGGAGTTTCAACATGGTCTTTGATAGCATTTTACATAATCTACAAAATAGAAAGAGCAACATTAGTTTTCATTCTCAGGAAAAATTACAGAAACAAATGAAAGTGCCAGAATAGTAAGCAAAAGCGCCAAAACAACGGAGGCGCAACATAATTAAGTAAAAGTGCCATAGAATTTGGCGAAAGCACCACAAAAAAGGGTGAAAGCGCCACATAATGGGGTCAAAGTGCCACTGAATGACTTGAAAGCACTAGAGAAATCCTTTGGAGTGCCGAAACAGTGGATGAAAGTGCCAGAGAATTACACGGTTGCTCTAGAAAACTACATGTCTGATCCGATAAAACAAAACTTCTAGAAAATGTTAAAATAATAGGGGCTAGGCCCCATGGTGGGCGCCAATTTATGTGTGTTAGAAAATATGCATGAATTATATTTAAAACAAACACACTTAGATGGGAAGTATTATATTAAAGAATCTATCTAAATCAAACATAGTTTAACAACAAAATTCTTTAAAAACTTTGCATCCTCCTCTAATCTTAAATGTCTTGGAAATTTGTGCTCTCAGATCTTATTCCTGCACAAATCTCTAAGATTTCATCTAAGAAAAAAGTAGCATATCCATTTACAATGCAGATTATAAACCCACATCTATATGATTAAAAGATTCAGTTGTATGAAATGATAACTGGACATGGTGAAATGAGCCAATATGCACAAAATGATATGAAGTGGAAAATAATGCAAACTATGCTAATGCTAATGGGATTTATAATTGATTCTACATGCTTAATTAAACTATGAAATGCCTAAAGGAGCCATGATCTAAATCAAAATTGATAAATAATCCTAAATGCTAGGCTAAAAATGCAAATGAAGCTCTAAAAACTCAAGTGAAATTCTGCAGAGTAAGATTATCCAATTTCTCCTTGTTCAAAAGCTATAAATGGGCCTCAATTTATAGATTTTTCCAAGGCATCGGGTGAGTTTGCAGCCATGAATGATTGAGATTCAGTCTGGAGAAATCGACGGTGAGGAATGAAAGGATGGAGAAAACAAGGCAATGGTTCCCTTTAGTAAAACCATCTTGCCAAGTGTAAGAAGGAATCAATTGGAGAATGAAGCCATGTGTCTTGAAGGTTGTTAAATTTTTGAGAGTAAATATCCAATTTATGAAAATAGGAATAATTATTTTCATGTGACACATGCTGAGTTGGAGGGTGGGGTGGAAGGTAGTTAGAGAGATATGTAGAAATGTGACAAATTAAAATTTAAAAATTCCAATTTAATGAGAGGGAATTAATTAGAATAAAAAAAATTATTTAGATTTGTTTATTTTAATTAAATCATGAAGAAGGTGATTTAGAAAAGAAGAATTAAGAAAATAGGAACTATGTAAATAAATTTGCAATTTATTTAAATAGTAGAAGAATAAAAGTTTCATTAATTAAATAAACAATATTTTCCAAACCAATTTTGAGTGTATACAAAATTAATAGAAGATATTTAGGTAAAGTGGGAAGAAGAGATGATATCAAAAATTTGAAGAATCCCTAAGATAGACAAGAAAAAGCCTCTGGCTCAAATCCTACTTATGATGAGAGATGGGAAAATGTGATGAATATTTTTAAGGATATCAAATATACTATGGCAAAGAATGAGAAGGGGATTGGAAATAACAAGCAACAATTTCAACAAAATGAAAAGCCCCCAAGGCTTCAAGATTACCCTTACAAGACCAACTTACATAATGGAAAGCTAACCCCAAGTAATAAAAAAGGTAAACAAGATTAGGTCACACCTAATCCCTTGCAAAAAAATTCTACAAATTTCACTGATGAAACCCCTTGGTGCATGGTTTTTTGGTTGCCACATTCTCCTCACTAATGTGCAGTTGCACAATTGGTAGAAGTTGAAGAAGGTGTGCTAAAATATTATAATCAGTCTCATGATGATGATATTTAAGTCAATGTAATCATGAGAAGGTCAGATTTTGATAGTAATGAATGATCATTTGATGTGGAATCTCATGAACTTGATGTAGAAAACCAAAGGAAAAGAGAAAATGCTTATCACCAGCAAGTCCTTTTTGATGAAGAGAATTACCATGATAATGAAGTGTGTGCAATAGAAGCAACTGAATATGATATATCCTTAAGGATATTGTCAGATGAAGAAATCGGAAGGTTTGCAACTTAGCCTTGGCCACATAGGCTAGAGGTTCCTATCATATGAGAAAAAAAATAGTAGGTGGTGACCAAGGCAAGGTTGGTAGCCTCCTCATCAAAGAGTAGAATGCTAAAGGAAAAGAACCAAAATTTTATAGCAAAGTGGATGGGCCTAAATCCAAGGATGGTAAGGGAGATAAAATTTGGGCCAAAAAGGCTGAGAAACCTAGAGTTGATGGAGAAGTCAAGTCTCTTGTTGTGAAGGTGAAAGCACAAAAGAAAAATATGAAGCTTGAAAATAAGGATGTGAAGCCTAAAGTTGAAACAAAAGGCGAGCAATAGAAGGAGAGTAGCACTGAACAAGGTATGATTCCAATTGATCTACCTAAGTATACTCCTATTGATATGTTTCAATTGCTTACTCAGTAAAAAAATTTGATCCTTTGCTTGAAATGATGAGAATTGATGAGCATAAACAAAAGCTAGTAGCCCTCATCAATGGCACTACTACAACTTGTAACACTATAGTGGTGTCTAATCCACCCAGAGTGAGTGGGAGAGAAAAGAAAGAAAAGGAGGTTGAGGGAGTAATCACTGAAATCCCTCAGATTTATCTAGGAAATTCAATAAATTCTTGTCCTGGAAATATAGATCCATTTTTTGTAACTCTAATTGTGGATGGAAAATTATTGAAGAATTGTATGATTGACTCAGAAGCATCAAATAATATTATGCCAGCTAATATTATGGAAGCAATGGGATTGGAAATTGATAGTACCCAGGGAAAGTGTTATGCCATGGATTCTAGGGAAGTCCCTATGATTGGTGTAATAAATGAACTCCCACATAAACTAGCTGCATTTGCATAAAAGTAATTTAGAATGAGTGTGGTAGTGGTGGACATTCCACCAAACTATGGATTTTTTTTTTTTTAGGAAATGGAGTGCCTCCATGGGGGTAGTATGCAATGTGACATGTCTTTTTCCACCTTCCCAATTGATGGTAAATATGTCAAGCTGATTAGGGAGTCAAAGGTACCTCACATGATTGTGTTGGTATGTGGTGAATGATCATGCAAATACTGTACACTCGTAACCTATCCTTTCCAAGTATTTCCCATTGAAACGTTAAATGAAAAATTACCTTGTAAAACCCTAATTCTAGAAGGTTCCAAAAAGCTTGTTATCAGCGGTTGGGATGTATGTTGCAGTAGTGTGTGTTTGTGAGATTGTAATATATTTTGCACTGGATAAAAAATCATTGGGTGGCTAAGTTTCTATGGATGTAGCCCATATTGGGTGAATCACATTAAATTTTAGTGTTGATCTCTTCTGTGTTATTCTTCATTGTTATTTTTGGGTTATTTAATTTGCATATAATTGTTAATGTTTATTGATCCAATCTACCTAAACCCTAACAGATTGAACATGTCCCCAAAGATGATACAGTCAACTTTGTTGATACTAACATTAGTGACTTCAAAGTAGAAGAGTTACCAAGAGAAAATGATAGACAACCTACACCTATTGAGAAGGAAATGATCAAATTATCTAGTAACGATGATCTTTGGACAATGTATTTTGATGGTGCAAGTTCCAAAGATGGATCTAGTGCAATAATATTACTAGTTTCACCTAGTGGCAACACATTTAAATTTTCTTTCACTTTGTCTTTTGTTTACACAAACAATGTGGCAGAGTATGAGGCCTTGTTGTTAGGGTTGAGGTTAGCTAAAAAATGTGGGATAAAGAAATTGAAAGTGATTGGTGATTCAAAGCTGGTAATATGCATATGTAATTTTAATAATAGTACTAGCAATTGAATACATAATGGTGCAAATTCAATACCATTTCTCTCCTCTTGTACTTGTTTCATGGATTATGAATAATATGATCAAGGGTTATCTTATTTGTCTTCATTGATTTCTAGTGGATGTGTAGTTTTGTTCTTGCTTTTAATTCAAAGAATTAACAAAAATTATTAGATGAAGCTATAGGTTCATGTAAATTGAGTTCTAAGATCTTTATAAGAATTTATGGTCAAGAATATAATGAAATTGATACTATAATACAATATTATCAAGGTTTAGTGATGCTACACATTATTTTGTTTTCAAAATGTATGTGTGTTGAGATTGAATTCGTTCCTAGGTTAAGGAACTAATTTGAGTTGTGTATTCATGATACATCTTGTTGGTCATTCAACAACAAATCAATTTTATAAACAGACTTTCAAATGGACTACAATTGTTTTTATTTTATGTTAAGTTTCTCCATTTTCATGCTCTAAATGTTGAGTGTTGTCAAGGAGTATCCAAATTATTAATATATTGCATTTATTGATCTATTATATGAGAATTTATTTGTTATTTGCAATGTATTCAGTCATTGGGTCCAAAAGCCTTTAAATACATTGTGGGATCACCCTCTCGGGTCTTGCAGAGCCCAAAGTGCAGGAGGAAAGAATTGTTTCTTTCACTCATTTGTTGGCCAATCCCTTTAGGTTGTTGAGAATTGGAAATGGAAAAGTCCATTGGCTTCCTTGAAGATCATCTTGGTTCTTGAAAAACAACCAACACTCTAGATACCAAAAACTAGTCTGCTAGTGAAGAAAATGTAAATAAGGATAAAGGAAAGGAGAGTGGTGACCAAGAATATAATGAAAATGATGATGAGGAAAAAATGAAGATACATTAGGAGATGCAAAGACAAAAGAAAAAACACTAGGGAGCTCTAGAAAGAATGGGGAAAACAAGTTGAAGGAAAAGATTGCAGAGAATACAAAGGCTTCTGGTGAATCCTTTAGAGATTCCTTGAAGAACTTAGTAAACATGCAACTCAATTACCAACCTATTGTATCAGTCCAACTACTGCAATTACCTATGTAATAGGGGAATGTGGACCTTGATAAGATTTCCCCACTCCAAAAGCTTTAGTTGGGAGATGTATTCCATGCATCATTCCGAAAGGAGATTATAGAGACCCATCAAAAGAGTGGAGAGCTAATAGATGAAGTTGTAAAGGATCTTCAAGAGGACGTACCTGGTGCAAGCATTGACACTTCACTTTCTGGTCTGGAATATTTTAAATTATTAATTGATTCTTTTAAAGAATATGTTATTGATCTTAAGGGACAAGTTGAAAATGAGGTTGAAAAGAAGATAAATGACAAGAAGATGTTGGAGATTATTGTGAAGTGTGCCCTTTCACACAAAAAGTTTCAAAAAAACCTCAAGGGTGCACAAGATTTTGTGGGTGAGGCAAAGGCTCTATTCCATTATTGTATGAAGTGGCCTAGAGCCACATAGCGCATCAAGATTGAAATGGACTCCATCGAGTCCCAAATTAATAATTCTTCCAATGCCTATGATTTTACACATGATCTAATTCAAAAAACTAGAACAACAATAGAAGATTTGCATGAGATATTCTTCCAACTGTAGGCCTAAAAGGAGAAAATAATTTTGCAATTTGGAAACCTATGGGACTTGGTAAATTCCAAATTCATATCTATTTTAAGTGCTCTTTTGAGTGCTAAGAAGGATACATAGATCAATCTAGTACCTAGCTCTCGAGAAGAAGGAGAAGAAATTCTAATGGAGCTACAAACACAATGTAGGATTCTTGGGACAACAAAGAAGATTTGGGAAGAAGGTAAATAGGCCTGGCAGACACATGTCTAGAAGCTTCAAGAGTCAACTTCCTCTGATTGACAATATTCCTTATTCTCTATGTATTTCCATTTTTCAATTTCAGATTCTTTATACATATTCTGATTATATAGAGTGGTTTGCAGTACAAGTTTTTGGTTTTACTCTGGTACATAACTTAGGGAGAGTCAATTCAAATTTTCAGTTTGTACATATGCATATATTTCTCAAGGGGAGATCTAGTATGTGTAAGAAAAGTTGTTGTATATGCTCTTTTCCCTTGATGTCAAAGGGAGGGAATATTTTGGAGATGTTTAGACATGTTTCCATTAATGAAAAAGGGGGAGATTGTTGGAAGAATGAGAATTTTATCATTGATGCTTTTGTTAGTAACATGAGCATGTGGGATAAGCATAAGGTATATTGTTATACATTATAGTGTTTTCATTGATTCCAACATTGTATCTTGCTTTGGAGATCATGGTACAAATCATTTTGGATGGCTCTAACATGTTTTAGTATTTTGGTACAAGACAATTTGGCAAGAAGTTTTGATCTAGTGAAGGAATCTATGATGAAAAATGACTAAGTGTTTATACTAGTGTTTATGTATATAGAGCATCCAATTTGTGGGTCTGCATCGATCCTCTTTTCAGTGCTTTTCTCTATGGTTCTAGTATAATGTTTGTGGTTGATATAAGCATCTAATTCTAGCATTTCATCTCATTTTGGATTTTGGTGTGAAAGTTATGAGTAAAAAATGTTTGAACTGATAGTTACAGGTGTTTTCTAGTTTTGTGCATATGAGTTGGAGAATTCACACTTCTCTATAGATTGGTTTTTGGCTGTGGAGTTGTGGAAGTGTTCATAAATGCTAGATAAGTGTGAAGTCCAGTTGGCATGATGTTTTAAGGTACGCACATCTGAATATCAATATACAGTTGGAGATTTTTTGTATTAGGTATCTTGCGGTGCCGACCTAATAGGTTTGAAGGTATGCAAAGATTATTTAATTTTTACAAAGTTATGTGGGAGTTATTATAGTTCCATGCCAACCTATTTCAAATTGTTTTGAGATTTGAATTTTGGTGTGAGGTGTGTGTGGAAGGAGTTTGAGCTGACAAGTTACATTTTGCATATTTTGAATGATACATCTAATTAGGCCGACCTAATTGATATTATGGGTGAAGAAGATATATAAGCTAGATCTTTTTTAATATTTTAAAAAAGGATTACATGAGAAATGAGTTAGTGAATGTGAATTGTGTGAAGTTAGTTCAAATGCAGAGTGGAGTAGAGAATTAAGTCAAATCAATATGAAGACTTTTGAGTATGTATTCTAAGCTTCAATGGAACTGTATTCCAACATATTGTAGATGCTTTTTGTAATAGTCCAACACTTTGATGTGTTCCAAAATCTCTTCTCTCTTTTATTTTCTCATTGGGAAGTGAGTCCACTTGGATAGTAAGTCCACTTGTAGTGAGCACTTATGTAATATACTATAACTAGTTATAATATATTGTGAGCTAATCCTCACCGTGGTTTTTCCCATTTTGGGTTTTCCATGTAAAATATTGGTGTTCATGTGTTATGTGATGTTATTGGATGTTTTCATGCTTTCTTTCATTACTGGAATTGAATATTATATAAGTATTGGATGTTTAAATATTTAAGTGGTTAAAAATAATATTTATTCACCCCCTCTCAGTATTTCGGGTGTTCAACATTCCCCACTTAAATATTTGTGTTATGGTTTACATCTATTTTATGGTTGATTTCTATTTCTATTTATGAAATATAATTTATTATGAAATTTTGTTGCATTAAGATCAAAATATATCATTACATAAATACACTTAGTTTCAACACTTAGTGGAGTATTAGATTATTTAGTGGACAATGAGCTTGAATTTGAATCATCAATACCTTATTTTTCTTATATTTATTCAATATTTTATTTGGTAATTGCTTACTATTTTTGGTTGAGTATGATATATCATTCTCATCTTTCACTTATAGAAAATAACATGGTGAAAAATCTTCTTAGAAAATGACATCTTCAAAGATGTGAAATATGTCAATCTTGTGATCATGTAATCAATAAGGTTTATTAGAGTTAGAATATCCAACAAGGATGTATTGGAAACATGAGAATTATGATGTATGGTATTTTCATTGATGTCAATCCATTATAGAAGTGATGGTTCATTAGTATGTATATAGTTCGGAGCAGACCAAGTGTTTTTGGTAAGTTGGCTAAGTGTTTGACTAAAATAGTATGTAGCAAGGAATCAATTTTGTGGTCTGCATTGCTTTGCATTGAAATATCTTGTCACGTTGTTTTGAGGTGATAATGGTATGCATTGAAGAAGTCTATATCCAAATTTTCAAGGTTCTATGTCTTCCACAATCAAAGATTTTGATGATAGAATTTTGATCTAAGTAGAGACATATGTTATAGATGTAGAGTTCATATTGGAATGCTCTGCATTCCACCACAAATTATCATTGTGATTTTTGGATTTAAGGAGGTTTTTGAAGGTGTTAGATGTGTGTGAACTTTGAGTGTCAAGTGGTTTGGTAGTTTGTGTGTCAAGTTGTGAATGAATAGTTGATTCATTTAGTTTTTACTTCATCAGTTTTGTTGTGCGGTGCCGACCTGAGGTTTTTCTAGAGTTGTGCAATATTAAGTTAAGTATGAAGTGGATTCATAGGAAATATTATAAGTCATGCCAAACTATTTTGGTGAAGAACACATTTTGGTTTCTTTCACGAGGTATGTATGATGTATTTTTGAGCTAACAGGTCATGGTGTCACATGTTTCATCTAATTAGGCCGACCTACTTGATGATATGAGTATTTGTGAAATACACAAACACACACACACACACATATAAGTTTAATTCAATTTGTGTGGAATATGGATTACGATATAAGATGTAGAAGTGGATGAGAAAAATTATGAAGTGTGAAAGGTGTTAGTGGTGAAGAATGAAGTGTGTAAAATTAGTTTACTGAGCCTAACTGGAACTGTTTCTTTAGAATATTGTAGATGCATTGTTAGTAGTTCAAAATCTAGTAGTGAGCCACTCATTTCTATAGATTTTTTAATTCTAGAATAATTGATCTTCCTTGGGAAGTGGGCTCTTCTATTTACTGGACAATGAGTCCTCCAAGCAGCGAGCCCTTTTGGTAGTGAGCCTCATGTAATGTATTTTAACTAGTTATGATATATTATGAGCTAATCCTCATCATGGTTTTTCCCTTCCAAGGGTTTTCGACATAAATTTGGTGTTCTTGTGTTGAGTGTTGTGATACATGATTTAAATTGTTCCTTTCCATTTTTGAAAGTTTAATGAGATGATTTGAATGCACTTTAAGTTAATGAATTTTAGGGAATACTAATTCACCCCCTTCTTAGTATTTTGGGTGTTCAAAAATTGGTATCAGAACCTAGTTCCTTCAATTGGCTTAATCACTAAGGTAGATCTTGGAGGTCGAACACATGGAAAGTAGGAGGTATCCTATCCCTCTGCAAGAAATTATTATGGAAGGGTTTACCTATGAAGTTGATATGGAAGGAGAACTTAGATCTACTCTTGATTATTTGGATGAAGAAGAAAGTGAGAATAGAGATCTGAAAAAAATATTAAGGAAGCAGATGAGTGCATCAAGAAGCCGAGGAATCAAGTCAAGAAGGCTAAAGAACAACTCAAGGAAACCAATGAGCGACTTAAAAAATTAAATTTGACAATCACTAATATGAAGGTGTGGGTTGAAAAAGGAAAAAGGATTGAAGATTGCTTGAATGCAAAATTGAAAGAAAATCGTACATAATGCTCAAGACTTGAAGAAGAGATTATGACTTGGAGGAATGATCTAGAGAAAGCAAAGAGTCAAGAGGATAAATTCAAGAAGAGATCCACCTTGCTTGATGATATGCTTGCTAGTCAAAAAGATTCTAAGGACAGAAAAGGATTAGGGTTTGAAAAAGGAGAAAGCTCAAAGGAAAATTAGACTCCAAATTTTTTTGAAAAGAAGAATGATCAACAAAGGAAGATTGGAGATAAGAAGAGAAATATCAAACATGTTCAAAACTAGAAGAAATATTTCAAGAGACCTCTTATCAGAAAACCAGGTACACAAAGGTACACATCTTTTAAGGGATACTACTATTTATATAATAAATTTGGACATAGAGATGTAGAATATGGAAGTAGGATGAATCCAAAATTTTAATCACTTTCTCGTCAATGCTATGCATGTAATAGATTTGGTCATAAGGCTAGTGAATGCAGAAGACAAATGATGAATGGTTACAATAATGGTACGATGTCTTAATCATTCCTTGGTTACTATTATACATGTAATGGATTTGGGTAAAAGGATTTTGAATGTAGATCTAAAATGGAAAAAATTAAGTTTACTCTAAACAAAGTGTTTCATGCTATAAATGTAATAAACCAAGACACATAGCTAAGTTTTGTGGGGGGAAATAATGTGAAACCCTCTGTTCCATAAAAGAAGATTGATCCAATTAAGGTAAATAAAGAGATGAACAAGATCTGGAAGAAAAAGGAAGAGAATGATGAAGAATGATTTTGTGCCAAATTTTGGTGCAAATGTTTCCTCTAGAAACTAGATAGAGAGCTTTGGCTTAAGGGGAGTCTTAATAGAAAATTTTCTAAACCCCTACCAAAGATGAGATGCTAATGTATTTAGTATATTGGTGCATGTATAGATTGATATGCTTCATCTATTTTTGAAATCTCCAATGAGAAATCTCTTAATGTGGAGATTTATGAAATGTTTGGAAGTGCTTGTGATGGTACAATAAAGGCTTGATAGTGTTTGACCTAAATTTTTCTACTACGACTAATGAATACTTTAGGTAATGGAAAGGTGTTTATATTTCATTATACATATTCAAAATTCATTTGTGTTCAAGAATTTGAAGAGGAGAGTAGTGCAAATGAGAGATGAAGTGTTTCTGATGTGTTGAACGAAACCCTACCTAAAAATTTCACAAGGTATTTACAATTTCTCACAAACCCTTGTTCAAAAAAGTTCAAAATGTTTACTTCACAAGTTATTTATGTGCTTGAGAGGCTAGGACCTAAATTCAAGAAGCATCCATACAAATCCATGGAGATGAATAAGGAAGGTGTGTTTTCTAGGGTTCCATCAAATGTGTTGCACATACAGGATATGCGGATTTACATTCATTCAAAGTTGGATAAATATGATCACTCAAAAATGGAAAATTTTACAAGAAAAGTGCTAATTGGAGATGATTTCGAGTTGAAACTAGAGTACACTAGTTTGACGGAGAAGAAGTTGGATGTGTGGAACAATTTTCCTAATTTATACTATGATAATGAGTGGGTGAACTATGTTTTGAGTAGAATTCAAGAAAAGTTCTTGTGGTTGGACATGCCACATATGATAACCAAAGAGGAAATTAGGGTTGTTACTAGTTTGTGCTCCATTGGATCTATTCCAACATTGAAGGTGATAAGGAATGTGGTGGAACCCTTAAAATTTTCATGTTCCACTGATCTTATGTCTTTACCTAGTTGGCTTCTTGGTTTTGGGTGGCCTGGGTTTGAAAAATGTTGTCACAAGTGTTTAGGGTTTTATGTTATGTAGTTGGTTTTACTTAGCATATTTCCCTTTCATTTTAATCCTTGTTCTTTTGCTCTAATTCTTAATTGAATTTTTGTGGTCATTTTTCGGTCATTTAAAAACAACCCGAGTCTTTAGTATCTTTGTATTGACCGGTCCCTTATGTCTAGAATTATCGTCTTACACCCGTATGGAATATTTCCCCCATGGTATTATTCTCCTATGGTTGAGTTGCCATTTATTTGACATTTATCTTAATTCTTTGTCATGGGTTGGGTCTTATGACTATTTTCCTCATGGTCCTAGGTGGCCCCTTCTTTATGAACGAATTATGAGCACATGCAAATTATTCCAGTTTAAGTCATGGCCTATTGCTTGGTGTATTTCCTATCACACATTGCTTCATGACCACTAGCATTGTATTGGTGATGAGTGATGGATTTTTTCCTTTGTATCATGGCTTTACTTTACATCATGGGTAGGTAAAGGACCTCAAGTTTCATATTAGCGATGCATGATGTGAAGTCATTTTCTTTGTATTGTTGGCAGGTCTTGTATCACTAATTTCTATAATGCTCTAAGTTTTGAATTAGCGATGAGCGATAAAACTTTATCCCTTTGTATCGTTGGCTCATCACTCATCATGCATCATCTCCTGCTGTCCATTTTCCTATTGGTGATGAGTGATGAAAGTTGTAGCTCTATTATTTCAAAGCTTTGTATCGCTAATCTGTTTGTTGTTGGGAGCAAAGCTTGCCATAACCATTTATCCTATAGATAGGGCACATAGCTAAATATTGAGCCTTTGCTATGTTTCTTCCATTGCTAGTGTGATTCAAATATTAAAAAGTGAATCAAAGATGAGCGATGGATGTTCTCATCATTGGGGTCCAAAGCATCGCATTTGTTGTTCATATCAGTGATGGCATACATGAAGTAAAATAAGTATCAACAATAAGAAATGGATGGTTTAGCCTTATGTCCATTGCTTCACCTCAATCCATCATGGTTACAATCAAAGGATTAAAGAACACATTGACAATGAGCAATGAAATATTTCCTCTCACTAGGCACTAAGGCATCACAGATTGATTTGCAGAAGGTAAGGATGGATTAGTGATGGGAGATGATCTTGAAGTAAGAAGAATAAAGGAAAAAGGGGCAAGTGACATTTCAATAAAGGTGATGATTAATTTTTATCGAAGAGACTTCACCACTTCGGTGGGAGTAATTTTTGGGTCTCTTTGATGGAATGATGGAGTCACATTGAGGTGACATTGGAATCTTGATGAGACATTCTCAAGAGTCTCTTCAACATGTCGATATGGTGACAAAGGTAAAACGGGAAATGTGACAACATCAAAAGGGCATCATTGAAGGAAAAAAGAGAAAGTGTGAGGATAAAGGAGAGCCATTGATGAAGTTTTAAATCAAGTGCATCAATGGCTGAAATTCAAACCTATGAAGTCTATTCTTTTCCTCTTTTATTGCTTCTATGTTTTAAATTTTGTAGTCTTGGTGGGCATGTGGACAACAATTTTTCTCATGGAAAAGATATCTAGCTCATGGTTGAGGTTGTTGCAATGAAAAAGGATGCCCTTTGGAGGGTGGGAATTATCTTCTATAGTAAAGGATGAAAATATAACTACTTTTGGAACGTTTTGAAATGAAATTGAAATGAATGTCAAATGTAAATGTGAAAAAATGTGCAATTTGGCCTAAATCTTGTTTGCTCCCTTATGATTATAAAGGGAATTCAAGGCCAATTGTATAGGTCTTTGTTTGATAGAGTTTAGATATCTTGTAAAGAATTCTTTAATACAATAACAAAGAAATAGAATTAGAGTTGATTCTTAGGTATGGGTCTAAGTTTTGTAATAGGCATAATGTTTTATAACAATACTAGCATTTGAATGAGAAAGTGAAAATTCTAAAGTAGATTATCTCCTTATGTATTATGTCATATGAGTTATTAATGAAATGATCAAGGATCTTTTGGTTGGTCTTCAATTGTGTTTCAATTGAATGTATGGTTCTTTCTTTGCATTAATTCAAGGAATTAATTAAATTGCTCTGATGAAATCATGGATTTGTGTGATTAGGTATGAGGATTTGATAAGTAGTCTTCTATTTGGAATGTTTGAGTTGTTTTGTTGCAATGTAGTATTACAATAGTTTGGGATGCTAAGTTTGGGTATTGTTATATTACTGTCTGTTTCAAAATTTGAATTCATCTCCCATGGATAAGGTACTATTTTGTTGCTTTGGATAATTTTGAAGTCATTGATTCAGCCCTACTGTTCAAAGAACAAATTCATAAAGAATATCATTCATTCACTTTAAATTGTTTGAAGTCTCATGTGAGGTCATCCATTCTCTGCTTTAGGTGATTATTTGTTAGAGAATTGGCTAGATTCTTGAAGATTTCATCTAATTTTCATTTATATGAGAATGTATCTATTATTTATAATGTTTGTAGTAAATGGAACAAGCATATCATAAGGTACATTGTAGAGATCACCCTCCCAGGTCTTGTATAGCCTGAAGTGTAGAGGTAAATCCTACCAAGCTTTCACTTGTTTGTTGGCCAATCCTCATAATTATTGACCATTGAATTTGGTAAGTTCATAGATAATTTTTGAGATCAAGTTTGGTTCATTAAAGTAAACCAATAGATTAGTGACTCTATTGAGGATAATGCTAGTCCAATTTCTCTAGGTCAAATCTGCTATAGTCAAAGTAAATATATTCATTGTTCTTTTTTGCTTGAAGAAAGTTCAAGTCATTTCTCATTATAGGTTGAGTCTGGATTCTAGATTCAAATTCTAGTCTCATTTCTCATTTCTTGTTGTGTTATGTTCAAAATCTTCTCTAAAATTGCAAATGTTTCTCAAAATTGTGATTATTTTCATTTCCCCATATTGTGGGTGGGTGAAGTCTCTTGTGTCGGTGCAAAGTTAAGAAATCAAAGAAAGAGAGAAGAAAAATTGTGAAGGGAAATTTGAAATCATGAAAGGAACGAGGAACCAAATGAAGAAGCACCTTGAGAAAAAGCTAGAATTTGAGCTACCAAAGAGTAAGAAGTCAACCTAGAAGGAAAAAGCATTGAATCAAGTAAGTCTACTAAAAATCATGCTAATGCATCTCTTTCTTTAAATGAAAATGTTCATGATAAAAATGCCCATGAAGAATTATATGAATTTTGTATCTCTAATACAAGTGAGGAAGTTTTTCTTGCTAGTGAAATCCTTGGTAGTCACCTTGACTGTAATACTCTAACATTAAAGGAGGAAGAATTGTGGAGATTTTGGGAAGGGGATGGTGATTCCCTAGCCAAAAGGGTGAATCCTAAGGGTTCTACCATTTTCAATGATGAAAATTTCAACCCCAAAGGAAGATCATGTAGTACAACCTCAAATCATTCCTCTGAGAGAGAGCTAGTGAATGTCACTTATTACACTCCTGAACCTAGTGAGTATGATGTTGTCTTGGAGGATGAAGATGAGATAAATAAGGATATACAAGTCTTGGAAGAAGAGGATATTAGATTCAATGAATTGGAATTGAGACAAGCAATAGAAAGGGAGGAGAAAATAAGGGAAAAAATTGTTAGACAAAGATTCCCTAAGAAAGAGGGTAGAAAAAAGGAGAGAAGTGATGAAGGAGAAATTAGCTCTTGAAGATCCTTCTAATTCTTTTGCTAAAGAGATCCTTGATCCTCCTAAAGTGGTCATTCCTATGGTAACTTTTTCTATAAGAACATATACTACTTCTGTTACAACCACTAAGGTCTTAGATCCCTCTGTTGTTGTTAAGAAATCTCAGCCTATAGATCATGGAAAGAAACCTATAGGTCAGCCTAATAAGCCCACCCCAAGTACAAATACAAATACTTCATCTATTAATACATCCATAAAAAAATTTGAAACTAAATCCATCCCATCAAATGCACCTCCTGACCCTAAAATATTAAGGTTGAAACTATCCAATGATAAGTTCCAACAAGAATTGAGTAAAATGAAAATTGTTGCTGCTAATGCAAAACTGGAGAGAAATATTGCATTCCTCAAAACCTACATTCCATATTCAGGAGCTTCAAGATGTATCCATTCAATCCCTTATCCCTAATCACATAACACTAAATCTGATGGACATACACGTAGTGGTAGTGGTGGTGGAGATCAAGGTGGTGGAGATGATAAAACTAGGAGCGCTTAGTTTGGAAGTGGAGGTGGTGATAACGATGGAGGTGGAAATGGGAAAGGTAGCAAAAAATATGGTGATGAAGATGATAGTGAACCCCATAATGATCAAAGAGATTGGTTCACTAGAAGGCCAATGCAAGTAGATAGATACCGAAAATTATGTTTTGCTTGAATACTTGGCTACCCGAACTAGTTTCCAAATGATATTAGGGCTACACTGGTTAATTTCTCTAGAAATAATGCAATAAGTGGTGAAAATCACTTGAAATCATTTGTAAATTTCATGGATGATTTTGAGGTAGAGGTTGAAGATGTTATGATGAATCTTTTCATGTAGTCACTCACTAAAGATTCCATGGTATGGTATAGGTCCTTACTAGCTAAGAGTATTGGTTCTTGGGAAAAATTTAAGAGGGTGTTTAGAGAGTAGTATGGTGATAAAACTGACTCAAGGTTCTTGCAAATTCAATAACATCTCTAAAGGTTCAAATGAGATGGTTGTTAATTTCAATACAGGGTTTCAAAAGGCCATGCATAGATTAACTCCTGATTTGAAACTCAATGATAGTTTATGTGTTGTCAACTATTGTAACTAATTTGATGAAAAAATAAGCTATCTCCTATAAGATAAGAACCCTCAAAACTTGAGAGAAGCATTCAAGATGGCAGTCCATACTAAGAACAATAGGAGAGCATCAAGAAAAGTTTGGAGAAGGGATGATATTAAAATCTTAAAGAACCCAAGGAAAGAATACAAGGACTCTATAGAGAAAGGGTCTTCTCTTGAAGAGAAGATTGATAAAGTTGCAAGCTCTATGAAAGATATCAGTTATAGACTTGCAAGGTAGGAGAAAGGGCTTACAAATGACAAGCCAAATTTTTAGAAAAATGAAAGGCCTCCTAGATGGAAAGACCATCCTTATAATACCAATTGAAAATAATGGAAAGCCAATTCAGAACAATAAGAAGAAAAAATAGAGCAAAGTTTCCCTTGATCCTTTACATAAGAATTCTATGAAATTTACTAATGAAACACCTTGGTGTGTTGTTTTCCAAATACCACATGCCTCTCAAACATGCTCAGTGGAAAGAAAGTTTGAGAAAGAACAAAATCAATGAAATGAAAATGAGCCACCAAAGGAAAATGAAGTTGAAGTACATGTACTTATGCATAGACCAGATTTTGTTGATGAAGACTGCTCTTCAGAAGAAGAGACACATGAAGTGGATGTTGACTACCAAAGACAAAAATCAGATGCTTATCATCAACAAATTTTCCTTGATGAGGATGAAAATGTTGAGGACAATATTTGTGCTATAGAAATAGATGAAATAAATATGTCCTTGAGAAGACCCTCTGATGAAGAATATCAAAAAATGACAACAACATTAGTAGTGCAAGCCAAAAACACTCATAATTTGAGAAATAGAGTTGTGAATTGTGACCAAGGTAAGATAGGTAGCATGTTCATGAAAGAGAGAAATGTAGAAAAATAGAGAGCTAAAACAAAAGAATTGTTCAAGTTTAAAAAGGAGGAGGTCAAAGACAAGGAGAGTAAGGGACCTAATATTTGGGCCAAGAGAGATAATGTGACCAATAAATTTGGTGAGTCCATTTCTCCTGTTGTGAAAGAAAAAACTCAAAATTCAAATGTTGGTCAAGTGAAGAAACAAGAGAAGAAAGAGAATAAAAATAAATTTGAGCAACAATAGGTCTAAATTGAAGAACAAAGTGTAGTCCCTTATGAGATACCAAAATATAATACAGTTGACATGTTTTAGCTACTTTCCCAAGTCAAACTAATAGTTCCATTAATGTAAATGATGAGAATCAAAGAACATAAATAGAAGGGAGTAGTAGCCCTTATCAATGGTGCTACTAAGGCTTGTGAAGATAAAAGGGTGTCTACTTAGCCTCAAGTGAGTGGAAATCAAGTAAGTGAAGAGTTGATGGAGGGAGATATTGGTGAAATCCCTCATATTTACTTGGGTAGTACTATCACATCTTTCCCAAGTAATATTGATCTATTTTATGTAACTTTGATTATTGATGGTAAGCTTCTAAAAAACTACATGATTGATTTAGGAGCTTCATCTAACATCATTCCAATAGAGATAATGAAAGAAATGGGTTTGAAAATAAATTGTGCCTATGGAAAATGTTAGGCTATGGATTCAAGAGAAATTCTAGTCATAGGAGTGATTAAGGATGTCCCACATAGACTGGCTGCTTTTCCTAACAAGGAGTTTGCTATGAGCATAATTGTGGTAGACATCCCACCAATTATGGTATGTTGTTGTCAAGGATGTGGAGTACTTCCATGGGAGGAATCATGTAGTGTGATATGTCCTTTCCCGCATTCCCAATCAATGGAAAGGACATCAAGCTTGTGAGGGAACCAAGAGCTCCACACATGATTGGATTTGTGGAACAGGAAGATAGAATTCATTTTATAAATATTGATATGGATAACTTCAGGGTTGAAGGGTTACAAGAAGAAGAAGAAAAACAACCTGCACCCCTTGAGAAAGAGGTATTGTAACAAGAAAACAATGATTACTTATGGAATATGTTTTTTGATGGTGCTTGCTCAAAAGAAGGAGCTAGTGTAGGGGTGATACTCATTTCTCCTAGTTGTAAAACTTTTAAGTTCTCATTTACATTGTTGTTTGCATTAACAAAAAATGTAGTTGAATATGAAGCTTTGGTACTAGGGCTAAAAATAGTTGAGAAACATGGAATTAAGAAGCTAAGAGTTATGGAGATTCATAACTTGTTTCTCAAGTTAGGTCAAAGTATGCATAAAAAATGCTAGGCTAAGACAGTATAGAAATGTTGTTTGGGACTCAATTGAACCGTTTGATGCCTTTGGTATTGATTGGTTGGATAGGAGCAATAACTGAGTGGCAGATTTACTTTCCAATATTGCTCTCTTGCTAGATGATATTACCTTTGATGGCATTTCAAAAGTTGAAGTGCAAGTCAGACTTCAGTTCCAAATAACATAAAGAACTGGAAAGCTTTTAATGATGATGAGGATATCTTGAGATTATTGCAATGTGTAGATGAATATGAGGGTCAATAAATTGATTTTGGAGCCTTTATGAAGGAAGTGGATAGTAAGGAAACAATATTTGGAAATGAGATCATTCAATTGAAAACTAATAAGAAAAGGGATTGGTTGCATTGGAATAGGTTTTTGATGTCCCTAATAGAAGCAATGCTAAACAGACATCCACTCACAAGGAAGATTTGGAAGAATTAAATCTTGGCATAGAGAATGTTCCTAAAAAGGTCTGCATTGGAGAAAAGATGAAACCTCAAGTCAAAGTAACGTTGATTGCTTTGTTGGGAAAATACAGACATGTGTGCATGGTCTTACGATGACTTGAAGGCATATAGAGAAGAATTATTTCAGCATGAGATACCTTTAAATCCAAATGCAAAGCCCTTCAGGAATAAGCAAAGACCAATAAATCTCACACTGCAGCCTAAAATGCAAGAGGAACTCATAAAATTGAGGGATGTTGGGATCGCCAAGTCCATTAGATACTCAACATGGGTTTCAAATTTGGTTCCAGTCAGAAAGAAAAATAGTGACATTAGGCTCTCTATTGATTTTAGAAACTTGAATGTGTCATTGTTGAATGACAATTACCCACTTCCAAACATGGAAGCCATGTTACAAAAGGTAATTGTCTGTGAGTTGTTATCCATGATGGATGGATTTTCAGGCTACAATCAAGTAGTAGTCAAAGAATCTAAGAAATACAAGATGGATTTAAAACACCATGGGGCACATATCTCTATGTAAGGATGCCATTTGGATTGAAAAATGCAAGGGCTTCCTTTCAAAGAGCCATGGATGTGGCCTGTTAGCTCTCAAAAATGCAGGTTTGAACCACAAAAGGTTGCCAATCTTTCACAATTTTTTAGGGTAATAGACAAGGTCGAAAAGACTTTGGACCTTCTACTCTTCAGGTGCTGCTAGACCTAGGCAGGTATACCTATCTGAATTATGCAGGCTTGGCTTATTATTATCTTTCATGCAATGATTTGTCCACGTTGGCATATGAAAATGAACAAACTAAAACAAATTTGGTATAAATAGTACACCAGTATTCAAAACTAAACCCTAATATGATTAGTTAACAGATGTAAAAAATGTGAGTGAAACTAAAGAATGTAAACAAAAAGACCAGTGCCTTATAGGATTTACAGAGTCAAGAGAAATCTGAAACAAGTACATTGTTCTGGCAGACATTCAAGTTATTTAACATTTTATTTGGTTTATAGCTTGTATAAACATGCAGGATTGTGATTATTGAGTTCTTCTTAGTAATCCAATTGACATTCCCTAATTACTATGATCAATTCAAAGAATTTAATCTTTACTGGAAATAAACTATTAATTGACCATACAGATGTAGCAAATGTGCATTGACGAACTAGGTATAAACTTTTTACACCAATTCGAATAATCAGAAAACACCATTACGGAGACAACTTCAATAATATTTTCAATGAATACCATAAACAACCAATACCAGAAACAATTGCACCATAGTATTAGATTTTCATTGATATCTCCATGATTTCACATATACAACTAGTCTCATCTTTGCCAAAAAAATTGTATTCTACCGTCTCTTCTCTATTCTCTATCCTATTCTACCTCTATCCACATATTGTTTTCAAAATGGATATTTATACATTGAGAATATGAAAGAATGCACCCTTTTGGAAATAGAAAATATCAAACTACAAAACAAAAGATAGAGAATAATTAGGCTCTATTTAGCCACAAATGAGTTTTAGCGAGGTGGTCCAAATAATCCTGGCGCTCATACATGTCTGCATCTCCAACAGCATTCCGGACCGTGATTTCCATCTTGACCATTTCCTCATTTTGCTCGCTCACTTCCTCCAATGTTGTATCCTCTGCAGAAGTTGTCTTCATGACTTTATTTAGCATTGATTCAAATTCATTCTTCCATCTGGTGCATCTTTCAATTCCCCTTTATCATCAGAGAATATGATCACAGTTTTATTGGTAGCTTCAATTAATCCTTGTTCATCCCCCTTACGACAGTCCAGACATCACCTATGAACTTGCATTTATCTTCTAACTTGTCAACTTCTGCCCTAAGTTGTGCGGACCTTCTAGCTTTAGGCCCTGAACCAGGTAGTTGATCAATAAGGTCTTGGTTCAACCTTCGTTCAATGTCTTCATGCTCTGTATCAGTCTTTTGTTTCTTTCCCTTCAACTGACTACTCTCACCAAGCTTTCTACCTTACCATTTCCAAAACCAGAAGACTCCATTCTCAAGCTTACAGAATCAAAATGTGAAAAACCAAGAAGCAATTACTTATAGTATTCTGCTCGAGCTCCTCAGACTGAAAAATGTCTCGGTTCTCTGTTCAGCATGCCAATTCTTTTGCAATAAATTTGGTACTAAAGAATTGATTAAACCTTCACTGTTATATCTCATCACGCCATTAATGAAGCACGAATGAAGGCTCGTTTTAAATTGGCACTGTCGCATCAAACGTCCTGTCGGTGAGAGATTTTCAAATCTAGGGCGAAGTCCTTTTGCAACATTTACTTAACCTTTCGCCAAGACACTCTGTGGTCTTACCGACACCTAGAATCAACTTGATGACTACAACTTCTATTTTTTCATGTCGCTGTGACAATTCCAAGTCGGGGAGATGTTACATAGACTTCATAGTGTCATACCGATATGCATTCTTCAAATCATTTTCCAATCATTGAGACAAAATCACCCCTTCACCGATGAAATTTCATTTTGGCGTGACCACCAAGTTTTCTCACCGAAGAAATAAACCCTACCAATGAAACAATACCTTTGGCAAGACAATGAACCTTCGAGAAGACTCATACTAACACTAAATTTCTAGACGAATCCATTCCTCTAGATTACTTCATTTGGCAAGACTCACCCGGGAAGACATTCCTCAGTTTGCAGACAACACTCAAACTTTCAGGGAAACTTACAATCAAGAGTTCTTCCGGTGATGCATATCAAATTTTATCAAAGATATCTCTTTAAATCAGCAAGACTCCATAGCTTACCCGATAGCCTTTGAATCCCCTACACCTTTATCAACAATAGTGACTACACCTCTTCTGGGTGGAAGACATTACCTTATTACACTTTAGTCTTACTCAATATAATTTCCCTCATGTGCCGCTTTGATGAAATGTAAATGTATTCTATGACTTCTCAACTATACTAAATCAGCTTTTAATAAATAACCCTTACATACACTGTAAGATAAATTGAACTTTCTATGATATTGGCACCCGATGTTCTAATCTTATGCTTTTCGAGATATTTTTTTTATATGCCGACGGCAAAATATTTCACTATGATTCTTGCATTCCCACTCCTTCAATATATGAATCTCTTTACAACACAAAACAAAAAGAAAAAGTCTCCATTGAGGTCCACCAAAGAACAGTCACATGTTAGCAAAAATATAGGTCGGGAAGACTTTACTAAGGTCTCTACTGGAGCATGGTCTCGAGAATGAAATATGAAGGACTAGATGGATTCAAATGGATCACATGACAAAAAATAAGCAAGAAAATACAAAGAGGGAATTTTATGCTTATGATGAGGACTCAATGTTGGAACTTGACGCAACAGCATCAGAAAAAATTTCAAAATTTTACAAATTTAAATAAAGTTGGTTCAATTGGACATTGCCCGATAAGATCAATAAGGGCGCGGATCCAAATTCTCGCGTGAGCAAACCAAACTCAAGATGATGGAACATGTGAGCATGATGAAACATATGGCATTGGAAAAGAATGAGACCCTAAACTACTGTACATGGAAAATCATTTTGAAAGAAGGAAAATCAGGATTGTCCATGCACTGGCAAGTCCTGTTCCTTTTATTTCCTAAACTACTATGCATGTGGAAAAGAATCTTAAAGAAGATTATCAAGAGTTGTCCGTGCATTGGCAACCCTTAATCCTCTATGTTACTTAAGAGAAAAATTGTTTCAGAAATTTCCCATGTACAGGAAATTCCTGATCTTCACCAGCCATATTCTGCAAATAGTATGAGTCTTCGCCTTTTTTTCCAACCACCACAAAAGGTCCCACCAAACTACAAAGCCCAAACTCCTAGGTATGTTTCTCTCTTGGCAGAATCTCTGCATTCCACACTGGCATCTCGTGATCACTTCTCTCTAACTTTCCTAATTTCTTTTGTCAGTCATTAGGATATTCCCACCCTGGCCCTGTAGAACTCTATATCTTTGATTCTTGAGCCACTCTCTTTATTTCATCCACTCCAAATATAATAATACCCATTCTTTCCTCCATAGGTTCAGGAATATCCAAATCTTCCTGAAGAACAAAATTGTAGACTGGTAACAAGTTCTGCAAAGGCATCCTAGCTTGTATTCCATATACTAACTCAAATGGGGACTTCCCAATTGCCTTCTTCACCATAATTCTATCAGCACATACAACCAGTCTTAATTTCAAATCCCAAGCCTTCTTGTTTTGACCTAGCATCCTTCTTATAATCTTCAAAAGACTTTTATTGCTAGATTCTGCTTGACCATTAGCCCGTGGATGGTAAGGGGCTGTATATAAAATGGATATACCTATACAAAGCATGTAAGTTCTTTGGAATTCATCTTGTACTCAAAAACACATCCCACAAGAAGTATCAATTCATTGGTGTACCCAAATCTAGTAAATGATATTGTCCATAAAAAATTCCAGTCAGCCAAACTTCTACTCTGTAGCTTGTTTAGTTGGACTGTTTCACCCATTTGGTAGGAATAATCAAGTACACCAAGATCCATCTCCATGTCCACCACTTGATTTTTCTTGTATTTCTCCAATGAAATCAATTCCCCATTGATGGAAAGGAGAATCAACTTACATGGGTCGAAGTGGCAAAGCTCCCTGATATTTTAATTTTACAGAGAACTTCTAGCAGGCTTCACATTTTCTTACATAGGTGAAAGAGTCATTAAAAACCCTGGGCCAATAATACCCTACCCTGAGAATTTTATGTGCAGTTGTCTTTGCTGAGTAATGTCCCCCACAAACTCCTTCATGCATCTCACTTAAGACATGTTTGGCTTGAGATTCATCCAAACACAATAATAATATACCATCCCTATTTTTCCAAAACATATCTCCATCCATGAAAACATACTTTGATGCCTGCAACTTCAATGTTCTTTTCTGGTTGTCATTCATTCCCTCTAGACACTTCATGTATTTAAGATAATACATGATATCTGTATACCATTGAGTATGCTCAATGCTTGCAATTACATCTTTTTCTTCTACATTGCAAATCTGATTTGCTTCAATATTTGCCTCTGCCATTAGTTTAGCTTAAACTCAATTCTCCTCAAGAGTTTAGTGGATTTGTATTTCCAGTTAAATTTTGGATTTCATTGATCCATTTATGCCTTTTACCTCATATTTCGGGGACCGTGGTCAAAATATCCTTTGATCTGTGACATGAGGGAAATACAAGCAACTACCTTTGCTCCAACAAGATATGGTCTAAAAGCTTTTACAACTTTCACCAGTGCAAATGCTTGCTTCTCCATTATATCATACTTTAGTTCATAACCTTGTAATGACTTATTGAAAAAAGATATCGCCTGCTCATGACCATCTTCATTCTTTTGTAGCATAACAACCGCAACAATGTGCATTGAGGCAAATGAAAAAAATTGAAAAGGTTTTGAAAAATTAGGAGATTTAAGAACAGGAGCCTCCTTGATGGCTCATTTAATAGATACAAAAGCATCCAAAGCCTCTGCAGTCCATTCTATCTTCTGTCCTTTCCTCAACATTCTTGCTATGGGTTTAACAATCTCAACAAAGTTAGAGACAAATCTCCTAACAAAATTTATCTGTCCAAAGAATGATTGTATTGCCTTAACATTTTTAGGGACAAGAATTTTATCAATGGCCTCAACCCTTTCAGGGTCTATCCTAACCCCCTCCTTTGAAACAATATGTCCCAAAATTTTATCCTCTGTAACTGCAAAATTACACTTCTTAGGGTTTAAGCTAATACCATATTCAAGGGCTTTTATAAATACCTTTTCCAAATGATGAACATGATCTTTAGCCTTCTTGGAGTAAGCAGTGAGGTCATCCTAATACACCACCATGAGAATATTAATCAAATCAGAAAATTCCACATCCATGGCTCTTTGAAAAGTCGCCCCTGCATTAGTGAGACCAAATGGAATTCTTAGATACACATACATTCCCCAAGGAGTTGTGAATGTTGTTTTGTATTGCTTAGACTCTTTAACCTTAACCTGATTATATCCTAAAAATCCGTCCATCATGGACAACAATTCACAGCTTGTCACCTTATGCAATATGGCCTCCATATTAGGCAAAGGATAATTGTCTTTGAGGGACGCTATGTTTAGATTTCTAAAATCTACACATAATCTGATATCTCCATTTTTCTTTCTGACAGGGACTGGATTTGAAACCCATGTTGAATGTCTGATTGGCTTAATGATTCCACCATCTCTGAGCTTCACCAATTCCTCCTGCATTTTAGGTTCTAGAGTTGGATTTATAGGCCTTTGCTTTTGTTGGAATGGTTTAGCATCTGGCTTCAATGGTATTTCATGCTAAAACAAGTCTTCCCTATATGCTTTTAAATCTTCATAAGACCAAGCAAACACATGTTTATACTTTCTCAACAATTCAATCAGCATTCTTCTAATTGCGGGACTTATCTTTTTACCTATGTACACCTTTTTTGGTGCCATCTCAGTTCCCAAGTTAATTTCTTCAATATCATCCCTTCCAACTGGTGTTTGCTTCATTAAAGACCAATCATTTCCATCATATACCCTCTCAAGTGCCACCAACCCTTTAGGAAGTTTATTGGTCTTAAGCTGCAAAATCTCCTTTCCAAATACTGTTTCTTTTACATCGACTTCTTCAACAAAGGCATTGAAGTCAATCTCTTGAGCTTCATACTGATCAACACAGTGTAGAAATTTTAAAAGGTCAGTATCATCATTAAAAAATTTCCAGCCATATACATTATCAGGCACAACATGCCTTGTCTTGAATTGAATTTGTGACACTCCATCCAATGTAATATCATCTCTCTTCAATGCTACATTAGCGATAAAATCTGCCATTATATTTTTTGATCTATCTACCCACTCAATTGAGAAGGCATCAAATAGCTCAATTGTATCCCATACAACATTTTTGTACTGCTTTAGTCTTTTGTGTTTTTCTACATTCTTTGACTTAATTTGTGAGACAACTAGCTTTGAATCCCCAAGAATAGCCAACAGTTTGATTTTATGTTTCACAGCTATATTTAATCCTGTTAATAAGGCTTCATATTCCGTCACATTATTTGTACACTCAAATGCTAACAGGAATGAATACTTAAAGGTAGTACCTTCTGGTGAAACAAATATTATCCCTGCTCCATTACCTTCTTGGTTGCAGGCTCCATCAAAATACATCATCCACACACCATTGTGGTTCAGTGCAACATGCTTCTCACTAGGATCACTATTAGTCAATTCAGGCTGTGCTGGTTCTATATTGAAACTCCCAAAATCAACATCACAAAAGCAATTGATTTGGTCTTGTGGCACATAGTCAATGAGTTGATTCATCCTCGACTCCCTATACAACTTCACCTCTTGGCCATCTACCGGAATTGTTGCATAAGACAGATCGAACTGGACATTTCCACCAATAGTTGTCATCCACTGCCTTGATAGAAGTATACCGAATTGAGGAGAAGTGTCTATCACTGTTATATCAATATTGTAAGCTACTTGAGGATAAGCAGCTAACTTGACTTCTACATCTTTCATTATACCCACCACAGGAACGGGTCTGTTATCCATTACATAACATTTTCCTTCATATGTATCCACACACATGCCTAGTTGTTTCATTACTCCCACCGGCATAATATTCATGGCAGCACCAGAATCTATCATGCAATTCCTCAATAATTTGTTATTTATGAGCAACGTAATAAAGAAAGGATCAACTTGTGGCGGACTTGTCAATACATTACTCAAGAAAATTTCTGGGATGTTCACTTTATCCTGCTTATTTTTAGCAGCCATTTTATTTTCAGAACTTACATGTTTTCCACTTTCATTTGTTATCAATTGCACTACGTTGTCCCTATATTCTTTAATTTTCATCATTTCAAGAAGTGGGATAGACATATTTACCTGAGACAAAGATTGAGTGAAATCAAAAGAGGAACCTTCTGCCTTAATCACTTTCTTTTGTTATGATGTTTCTCCTTTGTTCTCTTCTTTTTCTCTTCTACCTAACTGTTTTGTCTTCTGAATCTCTTTGTGTAATTCTTTTACTACATCCTTTTGGATAGGATTTTGTTTGCTTTCTTCCCGTTGCTTGTTTTTAGTCTTCTTTGAAACTCCTTGTACAACTTTTTGATCTTTCATAAAGATACCCCTAGGGACACCTTCCTTCTCATTTATTGTCCTATTTCTCAACCAGTACTTATTCTTCGCTTCTTCAACTACAACAACAGTTAATCTCTCTATTTAATCCTTAGTAAGTCTCCTCAGATTACTGTGAGTGGGCACCTCAACAGGTTGTGGTTCTACATAATCATCCTCAGAGTCAGAAAAGACATGCTGCTCAGCCATATGGACATTGTACCTTTGTTTTGCAACATCATATTCATAACCTCCCTCCTCCGAAGATGAGTATCTCTCCTCAACATGGTGAAAAGCATTCGAAGTTAAGTAGATCATGTGATCTTCTCCACCATCTCCCATTAACACTCCTTCTTGCATCCTCTGGGCTACAACACAATACTTAGGGGAATGTGGCTTATCACAAGCCTCACAAAAATAATTATTATTCACCATATACGTTCCCTTCTTTCTCAATGGATCGGGAGTATCCTTGTTTCTAGGCCTATCTGTCATAGGTTTTCCATCCTTCCAGTTTGTGTTATAAGGCATATCATGCAACCTAGGCCTATCATTCCTATATGTGTTCTCCTGCTTATATTGATAATTATTGTTCTGTTGAGGAGCTCTAGGGTTGTCTCTTTTATTCATTATCCCAATAGCCTTTCTGTTGTTCTCAATTGTTAATGCTATCTTTTTTGCTTCAGCTAAGTCCCTTGGGAACCTGTTTCTCAACTCATACCCTGTTTTAGGGTCGAATGCATTCAGATAAACACTTAATGCTATAGAATCAGGTAACTTTGATCTGGGAGGTATTCTATTTTGTAATTTATTGAATCTTCTGTTAAAATCAAAGATTGATTCAGTCTGACCTTTCTGAATTCACATTAGTTCATGGAGAGCAGCGTCTGGTACACTTAGATTCCCAAATTGTTCAAGGAATTGATCTTGAAATATCTGGAGAGAATAAATAGAAGTAGTTGCCAGGCTATTGAACCAATCCCTAGCTTCCTCAATAAGGGACATCATGAATAACCTCATATGCAAATTTGCATAAGGTACATCCAAATCCTGAATGAAGGCATTGAAACTCCTTAAATGATCCTCGGTAGTGATTGCATTACTCCCTGTAAATCTAGGCACCAAATTTCTCCAAGAACCATCCATAGGATAAGGGTACAACTGAAATCCTGCCAAATAAAATTGTATGATCATAGTGGTATATTGATGAGGAGGAGGGTTAGGTGGATATTGATACTAGTACATAGGGTTATTATATTGTACATTTCATTGTGGCACATGATGCTGACCAGGAGGTGGATAATTATTTGTATGTTGTGTGGGAATATAAGGTGGATGATTTGGCTGTCTATATTGATTCCCAATTTGATGGTGAGGAATCCTTGGTGGTTCAGAATACCCAACACCATGATTACCCTATTTATGGGGTGGTACATATTTTGGGGGAAAACTAGATGCGTGAGGAATGTTTTGAGATTTTTGCAGTTTGAATTCTCTCATTACTTGAATCATTTGGGCTTTTTCTTGCTCTTCCCTCTCCTTTTTCCGAGATTCAAAATGTGATTTAACTTCTTCATAAGTTAAAGATTCATAATCCTCTTGATGAATTTCCTAATTAGTAGATCCATTATGATTACCTTGCATGTTTTGGTCATATTCATATTGAATTCTGAGTCGTTCAGATTCGAGTCCAGCTTCAAACTTGGCCTATTTTCTAGCTTCAAATTCGACATGTTTCTGAGGGTTGTAAAAAGAATTTTTCTGATCTTCCGGGGTACAAGGCTCTTAAGTTGAACTATCTTTCCATGTGTCAAAAAATTTATCACCATAAGGTATTGATGATTTGTCTTTGTTTGTCAAGAACATGTCCTCAGCTTTCCCTTTACCCTTGTTAGCCTTATCATCTTTATGTGTCCACCTACTATTGCCAAGAGGAGCTCCAAAATGACCTCCCCTAAATTGAGATCTTCTTCCATTCATATTGCAATGTTTGATCAGAGTCGCCACTCACTTTCTTGAAAGTGAGAAAAAGATTGTTACTTATTATTTCTAGCAGAGTCTATATATAGGAATTCTGACTCTATGATTAAGGCACAAATTCTTTGATGTCCCCAGCAGAGTCGCCAATTTGTTAGCTCTCGAAAACATAGGTTTGAACCACGAAAGGTTGCCAATCTTTCACAACATTTTAGGGTAACAGACAAGGTCGAAAAGACTTTGGACCTTTTACTCTTCAGGTGCTACTAGACCTAGGCGGGTATACGTATTTGAATTACGCAAGCTTGGCTTATTATTATCTTTCATGCAATGATTTTTCCACGTTGGCATATGAAAATGAACAAACTAAATTTTTTTTTGGTATAAATAGTATACCAGTATTCAAAACTAAACCCTAATATGCTCAGTTAACAGATGTAAAAAATGTGAGTGAAACTAAAGAATGTAAACGAAAAGACTAGTGCCTTATAGGATTTACGGAGTCAAGAGAAATCTGAAACAAGTACATTGTTCTGGCAGACATTCAAGTTATTTAACATTTTATTTGGTTGATAGCTTGTATAAACATGCAAGATTGTGATTATTGAGTTCTTCTTAGTAATCCAATTGACATTCCCTAATTACTATGATCAATTCAAAGAATTTAATCTTTACTAGAAAGAAACTATTAATTGACCATATAGATGCAGCAAATGTGCATTGACGAACTAGGTATAAACTTGTTACACCAATTCGAATAATTAGAAAACACCATTACAGAGACAACTTCAATAATATTTTTCAATAAATACCATTTTCAACCGATACCAAAAACAATTGCACCATAGTATTAGATTTTCATTGATATCTCCATGATGTCACATGTACAACCAGTCTCATTTTTGCCAAAAAAATTGTATTCTACCGTCTCTTCTCTATTTTCTATCCTATTCTACCTATATCCGCATATTGTTTTCAAAATGGATATTTATACATTGAGAATACGAAAGGACGCATCCTTTTAGAAATAGAAAATATCAAACTACAAAACAAAAGATAGAGAATAATTAGGCTCTACTTAGCCACAAATGAGTTTTAGCGAGGTGGTCCAAATAATCCCGATGCTCATACATGTCTGCATCTCCAACAGCATTCCAGACTGTGATTTCCATCTTGACCATTTCCTCATTTTGCTCGCTCACTTCCTCCAATGCTGTATCCTCTGCAGAAGCTGTCTTCATGACTTCATTCAGCATTGAGTCACATTCATTCTTCCATCTGGTGGCATCTTTCAATTCCCCTTTATCATTAGAGAATATGATCATAGTTTTATTGGCAGCTTCAATTAATCCTTGTTCATCCCCCTACAATTCCTCATAGAAGTTTCGATGATGATTCACAATATGATTTGCAGCTTCAAGTGCTGCACTACTAGAAACATCACTTTGGGCTAGTTCATGAAACTTCTCCATTATTCATCCATCCATCCTTTCATGCTCCTTCAATGCAACCAAAGTATGAAAATATTTTTCCCACAATTTATTCAACCAAGATGTCAAAGTTTCCTGCCTCTTCTTGACAATTGCTCCAATTGCAGTATACTTTCCCTGAGCACAAGCACTTGACCCTACCCAATGATCTTTTTCCTAAGATCTTTCTCCTTGAGTGACCATTTTCGTTGGCCCCATTGAAACACCAACCAAGTCTTTGAGTCTATCATTTTCCCTCAGCAATTTTTCATTATTTTCTTTATATATTTCTCTTTCTTTTATTAGTAACTGAATCTATGCTTTATTCAACTTTGTAACATTTACCCCAATCTTTGCAGTAGCTACAGGATCAACTTCTCAAACTTTTAGAGTCATGACATGGCCAAAATCCTTCTCTGTATCAATTACCACTGACTTCTTGTGGGGTGGGTATAAAGCCCATATCATCAATGATCCCTCATTAGTATTATACTTGGAGCCTGCATATACTTCTGCCACCTTTTCCTTGTCAAGCTTGTGTGTAGCATGATTGTCCTTCAAAAAACTATCAAATACCAATCCATAATTCAAATCAAGGCTAGGAGAAATCATGACACCAGCGCTCTCCAACATGTTCCTCCCCTTTTCTGGAGTCATATTTGTCATTTCATCATCCACACATTTCCTTAATTGGGCCAACAATTGTTCCTCATTTCCTGAAGTAACATCTTCAACATTATCTCTTATTTCCTTCCCCTTCTACTTGTACAAAAGTGCCTTGAATTCTGGGGAATTTATAAACTCATCATCAAGAGACAAATGATCTCTATTCCATGTGCCTTGCATCAACATCACCACTTTCAATACTTTTTTCTCTAACTGGGTAGACATACTGCTGAGTCCTCATCCTGGATACCTTTTTTGGTCTACCCTGTGGCACATTACCCTTTGGTGTTTCTTCTCCTAAAGAAATTTGCTTTGCCTCCAAAATTCCTTGGTTATATCTCTCAACCACCATTTTGGCTTCATCTTCATTGAAATTCCTGATCATATCATCAAAAGGATAGGGTACATGCTGATACCCCCCAAAGTTTATCTTCATCTTAGCAGAATTTATATATCCCTCTGGGTCAAAACTCTTCCTACGTGGTCCTCTCTTCATATTATAATGCAATAAGCTATCAAGGATTGAACTATATCCTTCCTTAGCCAACACAGTGAAGTCACCAAAACACAATGTACTAGGTATAAAAGACTGCTTCCCAAAAGAGTTGAAATGCATAACACTGCAATAATCCATTTGTCTAACAATATCCAAATATGCAACTCTATTTGGAACTATCCTTGGCAGAATAAAAGGGGCATCTACAAATCCATATACCCTGATCATAGTTGCTCCCTCCAAGTAATACTAGTCTCCCCAGTTATGATCAATTGGCCCATTGAAGTCTTTTGGCCGAAGGAATCTTTTGATCTCATCAGTTAATGAATAATTATAAGGATATTTATACAACTTATACAATGTCTTTACAAAATGCTCCTCAAAATGAATGAAACTAGAACAAGCAACCCTGTTGTCCCAAATGGCAGTCCACAACTAAACAGGCAATGCTTCACCTTCTTTACCAATTTGAAAAACTCTCATTTTTGGAGACCATACTCCCAATTTCCTGTCCAAAATACAACACCAAGTGCATCAAATATGAATAGTGTCTGAGATGAAAAATAAAAGCTCCACCCTTGATAGCCATCAACCCTGAATCAAGCTCCTTCGAAATATATGAAGCATAGTCAAATGGTCTAGAGTTATGATACTGGATATTTGCTATGATAATCATTGGCACAATTGACATGAGTTATGGGGCATCCATCCCAAATACTTGACACACTAAGAAATATGTGTACTTCATATAAGGCTCAAACAAATCTACATGATAAGGAGGCCCCTCACTATCTTGTAGAGGTTCTAACTTGTTACCCTGTTTAATTCTATGAATAGGCAACCACCAACCCTTATAGATTGTATGCATTCTTAAAAATTCTTTTTCCAACTCTTCATAGCTGATTTCCTCATTACAAAACCCCTTCAATTTGAAAACCTCACCTATTGCTTCTTTTGACACATATATCTGTGGTTTTTCAGATGGGTCACATATAGCCTTATGTTTTGGATCATAATTATCTGCAAGCAATTTCACTAATTTTTCATTTACAAAAATGTTAGGGCACACCAGTTTCCCTACATTTAGCTTCCATGGGTTACAGACTGGTTCAAAGTGATTTCTCCTATGATAGCAAAAATTGAAAAGTTCATACCCCCTTATGGCAGTCCAGACATCACCTATGAACTTGCATTTATCTTCTAACTTGTCAACTTCTACCCTAGGTTGTGCAGACCTTCTAGCTTTAGGCCCTGAACCAAGTAGTTGATCAATAAGGTCTTGGTTCAACCTTCATTCAATGCCTTCATGCTCTGTATTAGTCTTTTGTTTCTTTCCCTTCGACTGACTACTCTCACCAAGCTTTCTACCCTTACCCTTTCCAGAACTAGAAGACTCCATTCTCAAGCTTACAGAATCAAAATGTGAAAAACCAAGAAGCAATTACTTACAGTATTCTGCTCGAGCTCCTCAGATTGAAAAATGTCTCAGTTCTCTGTTCATCATGCCAATTCTTCTGTAGTCAATTTGGTACTGAAGAATTGATTAAACCTTCGCTGTTATATCCCGTCACGCCATTAATGAAGCATGAATGAAGGCTCATTTGAAACTGGCATTGTCGCATCAATCATTCTATCGGTGAGAGATTTTCAAATTTGGGGCGAAGTCCTTTTGCAACGTTTACTTAACCTTTGGCCAAGAAATTTTGTGGTCTTACCGACACCTAGAATCAACTTGATTACTACCACTTTTGTTTTTTCATGTCGCTGTGACAATTCCAAGTTGGGGAGATGTTACATAGACTTCATAGTGTCATACTGATATGCATTCTTCAAACCATTTTCCAATCGCTGAGACAAAATCACCCCTTCACCGATGAAATTTCATTTCGGTGTGACCACCAGGTTTTCTCACTGAAGAAATAAACCCTACCAATAAAACAATACCTTCCGCAAGACAATGAAACTTCAGGAAGACTCATACTAACACTAAATGTCTGGCCAAATCCATTCCTCTAGATTACTTCATTCGGCAATACTTGCCCCGAAATATTCTATTGGTGCAACATTTAAACTTCGGTGAAACTTACACTGAAGAGTTCTTCTCCTGGCGATGCATATCACTTATTGGCATATCTTTTAAATTGACAAGACTCCATAGCTTTACCCAATAGCCTTTTGAATCCCCTACACCTTATCGGCAAGACCCGACACCTTCATCAAGACATTACCCCGACATACTTTAGTCTTACCAATATACTTCCTCATGTGCCAGTCGGCGAAACACAATATATTTGCCATGACTTCTCAATGATACCAATCAGTTTGGCCAAAATAACCCTTATTAGATGCTAATTAGTAAGACAAATTGAACTCATCGTGACATTACAACGATGCCCCAACTTATGCTGATATATTTTTTCTATATGCCGATCGGCAAGAAAAAATACTTTGCTATGAATTTACCCTGAACCACCTCCTTTGCCGATATGAATCTTCATAGTTGCCAAAACAAAAGAAAAGTCCTGCCGATAGTTTGCAACAAATACATGCTAGTGAAAATATAGGTCGGGGAGACTTTTACTATGTCTTGCCGATATGGGTCTTATAATGAAATATGAAGAACTAGATGGATTCAAATGTGTTGCATGACAGAAAATAAGCAAGACAATACAAAGAGGGAATTTTATGCTTATGATGAGGACTCAATGCTGGAAAATCTTGAATGCAACAGACTGTAAAAATTTCAAAATTTTATAGTTCTAACAGTGGCTCCATCTAGGGATGAATGATAGTAAGATCATTGCAAGGATCTAGATTTCTAGGTGAGCAGACCAAACTCAAGATGATGGAATATGTAAGCATGATGGAAAAGATGGCATTGGAAAAGAATGATACCCTAAACTACTGTACATGGAAAATTATTTTGAAAAAAGGAAAATTAGGATTGTCCATGTACTGGCAAGTCTTGTTCCTTTTATTTCCTAAACTATTGTTCATGGAAAAAAAATTAAAAAAAGATTATTAAGAGTTGTCCATGCACTGGCAACCCTTAATCCTCTATACTACTCAAGAGAAAAATTGTTTTAGAAATTTCCCATGTACAGGCAATTCCTGATCCTCACCAGCCATATTCTACAGATAGTATGAGTCTTCACCTTTCTTTCCAATCACCACAAAAGTTCCTAACCACAAAGCCTCAAACTTCCCATGTTTTCCTTTCTCTTGGCACCTGGCATTCCACATCAGTACCAGATCACTTTCTTCAAATTTCCTACTCTTTGCTTTTTTGTAAATAGATATTTCATCTGCGTTTGTAACTTTATGTTTTGATTTTGAGCCACTCTCCTTATTTCATCCAGTTCAGCTAGCTAATCCATTCTTTCCTCCATAGGTTCAAGACTATCCAAATCCTCCTGAAGGACAAAATTATAGAATGGTAACAAGTTCTACAAAGGCATCCTAGCTTGCATTCCATATACTAACTCAAATGGGGACTTCCCAACTACCTTCTTCACCGTAATTCTATCAGCCCATACAACCAGTCTTAATTTCAAATCCCAAGCCTTCTTGTTCTGACCTAACATCCTTCTTATAATCTTCAGAAGACTTTTATTGCTAGATTCTACTTGACCATTAGCTTGTGGATGGTAAGGGGCTGCATATAAAATGGCGATACCATATGTGCTACAAAAGTTCTTGAATTCATCTGACCTAAAACACATCCCATTGTTAGTGATCAATCTTATTGATGTACCAAATCTAGTAATGATATTGTCCATTAAAAAATTTGTCACAACTCTACTTGTAGCCTATTTAGTTGGGATTGCTTTTACCCATTTAGTAAAATAATCAGTGGCCACCAGTATTCATCTATGTCCACCACTTGATTTTTCTTGTATTTCTCTAATGAAATCAATTCCCCATTGATGGAAAGGAGCATCAGCCTACATGGGTCGAAGTGGCAAAGCTCCCTAATAGTTTAGTTTTCCAGAGAACTTCTGGTAGGCTTCACATTTTATTACATAGGTGAAAGAGTCATTAAAAACCCTAGGCCAGTAATACCCTGCCCTGATAATTTTATGAGCAGTTGTCTTTGCTAAGTAATGTTCCCCACAAAATCCTTCATGCATCTCACTTAAGACATGTTTGGCTTGAGATTCATCCAAACACAATAATAATATACCATCCCTATTTTTCTAAAACAGATCTCCATCCATGAAAACATACTTAGATGCCTGCAACTTCAATGTTCTTTTCTAGTTGTCATTCATTCCCTCTGGACACTTCATGTATTTAAGATAATACATGATATCTATATACCATTGAGTGTGCTCAATGCTTGCAATTACATTTTCTTCTTCTATGTTGCAAATCTGAATTGCTTCGATATTTGCCTCTACCATTAGTTTAGCCAAACCCTGACCTCTGACCAGTTTAGTGATTTGTATTTCCAGGTCAAATTCTTGGATTTTATTGATCCATTTGCATCTTTTACCTATTACTTCAGACTATGTCAGAATATCCTTGACTGCTACATGAGGAACATAAGCAACTACCTTTGCTCCAACAAGATATGGTCTGAAAGCTTTTACAACTTTCACTAGTGCAAATGCTTGCTTCTCCATTATATCATACTTTAATTCGGATCCCTGTAATGACTTACTGAAGAAAGATACAAGCTGTTCATGACAATCTTCATTCTTCTGTAGCATAATAGCTGCAACAGTGTGCATTGAGGCAAATGAAAAAATCTGAAAAGGGTTTGAAAAATTAGGAGATTTAAGAACAGGAGCCTCCTTGATGGCTCGTTTAATAAATACAAAAGTGTCCAAAGCCTCTGCAATCCATTCTATCTTCTTTCCTTTCCTCAACATTCTTGCTATGGGTTTAACAATCTCAACAAAGTTAGAGACAAATCTCCTAACAAAATTTATCTATCCAAAGAATGATTGTATTGCCTTAACATTTTTAGGGACAGGAATTTTATCAATGGCCTCAACCCTTTTAGGGTCTATCCTAACCCCCTCCTTTGAAACAATATGTCCCAAAAGTTTACCCTTTGTAACTGCAAAATTACACTTCTTAGGGTTTAAGCTAATACCATATTCAAGGGCTTTTATAAATACCTTTTCCAGATGATGAACATGATCTTCAGCCTTCTTAGAGTAAGCAATGAGGTCATCCTAATACACCACCATGAGAATATTAATCAAATCATCAAACGCCACATCCATGGCTCTTTGAAAAGTTGCCCCTGCATTAGTGAGACCAAATGGCATTCTTAGATACACATACGTTCCCCAAGGAGTTGTGAATGTTGTTTTTTATTGCTCAGACTCTTTAACCTTAACCTAATTATATCCTGAAAATCCGTCCATCATGGACAACAATTCGCAGCCTGTCACCTTATGCAATATGGCCTCCATATTAGGCAAAGGATAATTTTCTTTGAGGGACGCTATGTTTAGATTTCTAAAATCTACACATAATCTGATATCTCCATTTTTCTTTCTGACAGGGACCAGATTTGAAACCCATGTTGAATGTCTGATTGGCTTAATGATTCCACCATCTCTGAACTTTTCTAATTCCTCCCACATTTTAGGTTCTAGAGTTGGATTTATAGGCCTTTGCTTTTGTCTGAATGGTTTAGTATCTAGTTTCAATGGTATTTCATGCTACAATAGGTCTTACCTATATGCTTTTAGATCTTCATAAGACCAAGCAAATACATGTTTATACTTTCTCAACAATTCTATCAGCATTCTTCTAATTACAGGAATTATCTTCTTACCTATGTACACCTTTTTAGTGCAATCTTAGTTCCCAAGTTACCTTCAATATCATCCCTTCCAACTAGTGTTTGCTTCTATTAAATACCTAGGATTTCCATCATATACCCCTCTTGTTGATGGTGTTTTATGCACTTTTCAACACAAAAGTGCTATGTATGTGCACTACCTCTTCTTGAAAGACAATCTTCCACACCGATTATGCGGTAACACTATCCCAAGGTCTCTGATGTCAGTCTTGACAGTTGCTTCGAATATCTCAGTTGTTTGATGTGATTTGCTGGAATCACAAGGTGGTCTTATGTAGGAAATGAAAAGCGTGGGAAGTTTGATATTGAAATGGAGTTTCTAAGATAGGGAAGTTATTGTGCATTTTGTTGTAGGTTCAAACAGCATTCGTAAACTCCATGTTTATCTTTGGATTTAGCTTTACAATGTGTAGTGAACCTTAGCATAGGTTACTCATTAAATAAAATGAAAAAGGGCAGGGAAGAAAGGAGGTTCCTAGATCTGCAACTAACTGCAAACAAGAATGATGGAGTTCCTGCAATGGACAACTTCTTGAAACAATGTTCCACTTAACAAGAAATCTCACAGTATCGTAGAACTTGTGCTATCTTCTAAGGTCTGCAAATTTTTTTTCTTTCATTCACCATGTGCATGCATGAACAAAGATAAAAGTTTTGGAACAACTTTGAATTCAAGTCCAAACTAACTTTACACAACTATCTACCATCAGTAAACAACAAAAAGTATGGACTGAGAAGTCATCAACATAGCAGGAATTTTCATGACCACAAAACAACATTCCTAAAATCTACCTAAAGCAAGAAAACAGCTAACTAGAACAACAATGAAACCTAAGATGAACATCTAACAATGGAAGTTGAATCAAGCAACATATGAGAAACTCAGAAAATACACCAAGTCAATGTCTTTTCTTTATAAATTTCAGTAGCATGCCTTTACAACAACTCAACTCTCCTTTGCAAATAAGAAGAGAGCTCTATTTATAGTGCCCAAAATATCTAATGAATGGCCAAGATCAATTCTTATTGTGTGGCCAAGATTCATTACAAAATAGGGTTTCACCTACCCCCCAATATATCACAATTTAAAATACATCTTTGTCCTTTCCCTATTTTGTCCTCTACTGATGGCACTGTAGCACTTTTGTCCTTTAGCCAATTGTTGTTTTCACTGTAGCTACTCTTCAAGAAGTTCTTCATCCTTGACGGGGTTGTCCTCCTACCCCTCAGAAGCTGTGTATTCAATGAACTTGAGGATGACCACCTGGAGCTTGTCTATTTCAATGATCTTGTATCTTAGCACTTGGTAGCTCCATTCGTTTGCATTGTCTTCCAGCCCTTTCCAATCCTCATCACACTTTGAGCCTTGGTCCCTGAATAGCTCTAATTGATCGAAGGCACGGGCGGCGAAACTCATGAACTCCATCGTGATTTCATTTGACATTCCGTCCTCCATCTTTTTCTGGAAGTAGGGCTTTATCTTCTCTGGATCCATTTGCATTTTGGGCATGTCATACTCTCTCATCAGTTTGAGATAACGAGCACACTCCACCCTGATCTCCCTGATCCATTCGATATCCGAATCCACCTTGCTCATGATTTTTTCCAGCCTTTCCCTCCGATTGTCAAAGTCTCATCGCCATACATCCATCAGCCAATGATCATCCTTCTTAAATGAAAGCTCCTTCTCCCATGTGGCTTCTAGCAACTGAATAATAGCCTCGATCTTTGGAAAGGTAGAGTCGTAGGTCGCAAGGAAGTCGGTGGAAAGCCTCCTCGTGCCCTCCAGAGACTGTAACAGTTCTAAGAACTTGTTGGTTGTTCACACAGCCTTGCTAATTCCCATGTTTCTGACATATAAGACTTGTCAGAACCAGTCCTTTGTGGTCTTTTCCAAGTTCTTCCTCCTTTCCATCTTATCAATCTACTCCTTGGACAGCAGTTGGGGTGCGGCTGTGGATGTGGTAGGTAGGTTGTCCACTGAAGACCATTGTTGTATGTAATTTGTTAAGTCTGCGACGTGTGCCTTAAGCTCATCCTTCGAGATCTTATCCTGTTTTATCAAATGCACCACTGTAGCCACTGACTCCTCAAGGTGACCTACCTTTTGTTCTCTAGTGGTGGCCCCTAGATCCATGGTGGAAATGTTGTAAGTTAGCCCCTCTTGACCTACTACGGGTGTTGCTATCTGCACGGTCTGAGATCTAGAGGCATCCATCGTTACTTTGGATCTAATCCTTGGTTCCTTCTTCTTCTTTGTTGTAATCTGAGCCCGAGCGAGGATAGCCTCTAGTTTTTCTTGTGGGTCCTTCAGCACAGGAGGTCTTCTCTCAAGTTGCTCCTCTAACCATTTTGGAACAGCAGATTTCCCCTTTGATGAATTACGGCCACCCTCACCCTTCTCAGCCAAGGTCAAGGTTTTTGCTCCCTTTTCCTCTGGGGACTTTCCTTTATGCTTGGCAGCATCTCCATCCTCCTCATCGGAATCTTGGGTGAACACGAGGCGCTTGATAGGAAGCACAGAGGATAGTAGTTGTATAGGACTTTCTTGCTTCGTCATCTCCTCTTCTTTCTTTTCCTCAGCATGTTCAATCTCGTGCACATGTTCTACTAGTTGCCCGACTTTGAGGCTCTCAACAGTTTGGGCCCCAACCTCAGTTTTGTCTTCTTGCTGCTGCTCTTCTTCTTCAAGGGGTGGCCTTTCTTCCTCTGATTTGGTGTCCTTTGGCTGCCAGGCCAGTCCCTCTTCAATGTCATCGTCAAAGGCCTACACGATTACCCTGCCACCAGGGCTATCTTCCTCATCCCCATTCTCGGAAGAGCCCATTCCCTCCTCCTCATAAGCCACCCTATCGATGGTTCGGTGTTTGTACTCCAGGTGCTCATGGTATTCATCGACCTCCTCCTTAATAGGCCTCAAGGCCTCCCACTCCCATTCCTCCCATTCCTCAGAGATCAGCATGGTGGCTTCCATAGCCGGTGGCCCTATCAGTGGTTGTGAAGGCTAAGCAGTAGTGAGGACTTGCGCAAGGGCTGCTTGAAGAGTCGGATCCATTAGGATCTAGGAGAGCTCAGGGGGAAGGTTCTACATATGTCTCGAGAGAGCCTCAGGCATAGTGGAAATGGGAATAGGTGCTATCACCACTACCAGAGGGAGTAATGTGGTTGGTGACATGGTAGTGGAGGAAGGGGGCATGGTCATGGCAGAAGAGGAGTTGACAATTATTACAAACTCGGCTAGAGGCGAAGGGGCAAGATGGATGGAGATGTCCACTGCCGGTAGGGATGTGGCAATCATAGCTAGAGAGGTAGGTGGTGCAGCGGTAGGGGCAGGGAGAGCCAAGAGAGGTTCCAATTGATCCATACCCCCTACCTCCTCTTCCTGGGCTGAGGGTTGTTCGGTGGTGCTCCCCGCTTGTTTGAGCCTTTCGGAGGGTGAGCCTCCCACTTCTTTCCTCGCATAGACTTTGGGGTCTAGAGACTATTTTGTTTCTGTCCCCTTCCTCTTCTTGGATCTGGTGATCGAAGGAGACTTGGAGGTCCCACAGGTAGAAGTGGTGGCAGCGGTATCTTCTGTGGCAATTGGCTCACTTTTGAGCCCTTCATAAGTCAAAATTACTCCTTGCCGCCTTAACTGAGCTACCTGCCCATCAACCCACTCCTTAGTATGAGTCAAGATTGGCTTGGTTATAGTGTCGAGGTCATTGACCTCCTGCTCATCCTAGTCAATTGATGGTATCAGCAAATTGGCAACCGTAGGGTACCTAGGGTGCATTATGGTGCTCTCGTCTTCCTTGACCCAATTCGGTATGGGGAAAGGCCACACCCTCCTTACAAACAGCACAGTCATTCACATATAGTTCCTTTCCCTTACCTCTTTATCATCCTGGCAATCCCCCCATAAGTCTTCAATGTGATGTAGATGAGTGAACCCCGGCCCTAGCGCCTTCCTGATGTGGCCACACAGGTCTATCCGTGGGCGAGCAGTGTGTAGGTAGAAATGGTAATCTTTTAGTTCCTTCTCAAAGTTACTAGCACACTAGGAAGTTTGCAATTTATACATGCCTTGGCCCAAAGTCATGGGATAGGAAATCCTTGCTATGTGTTTGCTGCTGAAGATTGCCTGTATGTGCTGGAGTTGTCGGGAAAGCTCCATAAGGATGATTCAGTCGTTGGGGTACCGAGGAAACCTGTTTGGCCTTTCAGTGAAGCCCTAGGCATAGATATACATGAACTTCGGGTACTAGATGAAGAGAAAGGAATACTGCTTCAAAAGTGCCTTGGCATGGTGGGAGACTCTCCTCTGGAAGTCTTTGACAATCAGCTTGATAATATAGCCAATGAAGGCATCGTTTACTTGACAATACCCCTTTTTGAAGTTCTGGTACTAGAGCTACGGATACCTATCATATGCCTTGATTCTTCGCCCCTGCTGCTAACTGGGTGCCATAAACAACCCGTTGTATTATGTTCGATCCACCAAGGAATAGACAAGATAGGAAGTCATATAAAATTTGGAGCTCTTCTTCACGTTGATGAATTGCTCATGGAAGCGGTTGCTTATTATTCCTCCCCAGTAAAATGCAGTCTTGGTGGTGACATCCTCATTCCCTTGAAGAATTTGCTCAATGAAGTACACCATCCACTCCTGAAAGAAGGTGCCCACAGGAAGACCCATAACCCTGCTTAACATGGTCACCAATTCATGGTAATCTTCGTGGAAGTCACTACGGAAGAGTTCTTGAGGAACCTTCGCAGTGTTACCCCGCTTCTCTTTGAGCCAATGCTGATTTATCAAATTTTTGCAGCCGACTGGATTATCGTCCCATGCTGCTTGGCATTCTTCTATGGTGGGGACCTCCATCTCTTGAAATGTGGGAATATGGAAGGTCTCTGTGATCCCCTCAGGTGACATATCAGCAAGAATGTTGCCCTCTCTATCAATGATGGTTCTTGTGGCGGGTTGATAGGCCTCTCGACAAGCCATGACTAGCTCGGGGACCACAAGGGATGGAGGGAATCCTGTAGCCTTTACTATTCTACTGTGCCTTATCAGTCTTGCATTTTTGGTCGTTGGATTGACCCTGACCCTTCGTGTAAATTCGTCAATGTTGATGTGGCCTATGTTGGTATCAATGATCTCCTTCCAATCCGTGGTAACTTTTGAGTGCAGAGGCTCGCTTTGAAACTGATATTTCAATTGTTCCTTGTCCTCTTTTCCTCGAGGAGCTTTTCCTATCTCCTTCCCTATGTCCTTCTCGACGGCTGCCCTTGAAGGTCCTACACCCGATTCCATATATTCTGCAAGCAAGGGTATAGTTAGCACAATGGATCACAAAAGCATTCATGTTAGCCAGCGCCCTAAAAAAAATATTCATTTTAAACAATCAATTAAGCATATCATGAACTTTATCTCTTGACATCGTTGATCTTTTAATTAAGAGCACTTGGACAATTCAGGCCCAAAGGGCTAGACTTCCTTGGCAGGAATGTTGTTTGGAAGGGAAAACACGACGGAGGGCTCCCGAAGATTCCCTTCGGTCAAATTTTGATAATTAAGAAGTCTCATAATGAAGAGGACCGAAATTGAGCACGTGGGTCAAAGTTTGATTTCAGATTTGGGCTCCTTTGGATCGGTTTAGGAGAATCCGGAGGTTTTGGGCCAAAGAGCCACCTAGAGATGGCAGTTTGGAGCAGCAAATTGAGAACGAAATTCCAGAGACAGAACTCCGGGGTCTGGGGTCCAATGGGTTAAAAGGCAGTCAGCAGTTTTATTACCGAGTTCAGGAGGCTCGGGGGCCATGGTGCACTTTGGCGTTCAGAGATTCGGGCCCCGCAGGGGAGAATGCCGTCACTTCATTTTAGTTTCAGTCAGCATGAAAATCCATTTTGGGGAAAGGTCTCAGTGACAGTCATGTGTTTTGCCAATAGCTGGGAACAAGAGCAGACCTGGCACAAGGGTCCGCCGTTTAATTTCATTTTAGTCTAGTGCCAGTTAGAAGGGCGGATCCCGAAGCTCGGAGGGGCGGGTGAAGTTTTCCCCCCGGGACGAAGGATGACCAAAGGACCACGGATGGCCCCACTAAATCAGTTAAGTTATGCATTTCACGTCTGGGTCCATATCGGCATAAGTTATGGCTCTCGGGATAGCGTCATATCGACGACTTCTCATTTCCCCGACCTTCATTTTGGTGGTTCATCGGTATAGAGTTATAACTCTCGGCATAGGGTCTCAGCGATGCGAACATGTCTTGCCGACTTTGCATTTAGTTTTCTTTTGGTGTGAGTTCTTTCCGGTCACACCGACATCCACATGAGCCTTTATCGATATAAGTCTTATTTCCTCTTGGTGACCTGCGGTGCCAGAGTGACTTTCGTTGTGACTTAGCAGATTCTATATAATGTCTTGTCGAGGGCGCATGGTTATAGCGACATGTTTAAGGCATATGGGGCTCTGTCGGGGAGAGAGATAAAATGTCTTGGTGATGGTGAATTAAATAACCGCATGTGGATACCTATCGGCCAAGCTGGGGGATTCTCCTGGCGAGCAAACATAAGTTCGTTATGCCCCGGTGAGACTACAAGGTTGCTATAGCGACACGCGAATGAGTGGGTGCTCTCAGTGAAACAACATATGATTGTTATAGGGTCTCCCTGACATTCAAAAGTTATGCCAAACGAGGATGTCAGTGGAACAACCTTATAGCGGGGAGATGTCTTGGCGACTGAGCCATGCTATGCCGATAGGTAACGATGGCTTTAGGGGTAAGATCGGCCTTCTCCTAGTGAACGAAGGGCTAGCCCAGGGTGGCTTTCAGCAAAGCAAGAACATTCTATATATGGTTTCCCCGACTCTCACTATGTCTCACCAATACCAGGATGAGATCCATGTTGGAAAGAAGGCCAAACTGTCTTGGCGAAAACAAATCAAAATGTAAGTGCTCGGTGCAGGATTCTAAATCTTTGAGAGGTTATGCCGAAAGCGGGTAAGTCTTGCTGACCAGAAAGGGCCAAGCGTGTTTGCTAAGAGACGGAACCTCACTAGGAAGTCTTGGCGAATGATGAAGGGTCCCACCGAAAGCGAAGGTGTCATCAAGACCTAAGGAGCTCGTGGTGAGGTCTTGGCGATGGAGGAATGTCTCCCCGACATTGCTCGACAAGAGAAGGATGCACTTGGCAAAAGGTCTTGCTGAACGAAGAGAAGGTCTCATCGACAGAGAATGAGGGACAAAATCCTGGGGATGGAGGTCCAAAGTCCCGGGCCTGAGAGACCCAAAGGATGCTTTGACATTTCTGATCTCCTGTCAAGTCCCCGACGGAAAAGGAATGATTCGGGCCTGAGGGCCACAAACACCTCTGCAAAGAACGGTCGTGTAGGGGTAAAGCTCTGAATCGGTCATGGGGATGCTACGCTAGTTTACTCAGTTTTTAGAGACATGGGTTTTGTTCATGATGTCATATTCTATCACTCACATGTCATTTGATGCTCGTTACACATTTTAAGCCCTAGAAATCATGAAGATAATGCTCGGGAGGGTGATCAGAAGACCAACCTTGAACACTTGATGCAGGGAGGTGCAGGGATCCACTTATAATCAACAAGCGAGGGTAATGAATGAAGATCAACTGGAAGCTTCAAAGATGATAGAATCCTGCAGCAAGCTCTAATTATTCTTTGCAACACTGTCAAGTGAAAATGATAGATTGGAATGGGTCTTTTATACCACTTATCACCATTAATGATCCTATTGAATGCAGGTATGGCAAGACGAAGGTTGGTGAATTTGAAAATCAGACACGACGGTGGGAGACCCAGGGTCCGGTGGGCGGGAGGACATGGGGCGAATGCCATTGGGAACAATGGGAATGATAGGGAAACCTGGCATGGGAAACCCGGATGGCCAGGCCCGAGGGGGGCTGAGGCCTTTGGTAGGGGTGAACTACCAAAGAGTCCCCGCAAGGCACCAAAACATGACAAAATTGAAAAGGGGAAGGCACGTTCAACTCATGGTGGGACTTTGAAGCGATATTGACCATCTGAGACACCAAAAAGTGGGGCACGCAAAATGAGGCGGCGACAAAAATGACCCTACAAGGTGAAAGAAAAGAGGGTCCCCATTTAAAAATGGGGCGTGTGTGCTAGGGGCACAACACCTCTCAAGTGCCACCAACCCTTTAGGAAGTTTATTGGTTTTAAGTTGCAAATCTCCTTTCCAAATACTATTTCTTTTCCATCGACTTCTTCAACAAAGGCATTGAAGTCGATCTCTTGGGCTTCATACTGATCAACACAGTGCATAAATTTTAAAAAGGTCAGTATCATCATTAAAGACTTGCCAGCTATATACATTATCAAGCATAGTAGGCCTTGTCTTGAATTCAATTTGTGACACTCCAGCGAACGTAATATCATCTCTCTTCAACGCTACATTAGCTAGAAAATCTGCCATTATATTTTTTGATCTATCTACCCACTCAATTGAGAAGGCATAAAATAACTCAATTGTATCCCATACAACATTTTTGTACTGCTTTAGTCTTTTGTGTTTTGTTGCATACTTTGAATTAATTTGTGAGACAACTAGCTCTGAATCCCCAATAACAGCCAATAGTTTGATTTTATGTTTCACAACTATATTTAATCATGTTAAGAAGGCCTCATATTCCACCACATTATTTGTACACTCAAATGCTAACATGAATGAATACTTAAGGTTAGTACCTTCTGGTGAAACAAATATTATCCCTGCTCCATTACCCTCTTGGCTGCAGGCTCCATCAAAATACATCTTCCACACACCATTGTGGTTCAGTGCAGCATGCTTCTCAATAGGATCACTATTAGTCAATTCAGGCTGTGCTAGTTCTATATTGAAACTCTCAAGATCAACATCACAAAAGCAATTGATTTGGTCTTGTGGCACATAGTCAATGAGTTGATTCATCCTCGACTCCCTGTACAACTTCACCTCTTGGCCCTCTACTAGAATTGTTGCATAAGACATATCGAACTGGACATTTCCACCAATAGCTGCTGTCCACTGTCTTGATAGAAGCATACCGAATTGAGGAGGGGTGTCTATCACTATTATATCAATATTGTAAGCTAATTGAGGATAAGCAGCTAACTTGACTTCTACATCTTTCATTATACCCACCACAAGAATGGGTCTGTTATCCATTGCATAACATTTTCCTTCATATGTATCCACACACATGCCTAGTTGTTTCATTACTACCACTGGCATAATATTCATGGCAGCACCAGAATCGATCATGCTATTCCTCAATAATTTGTTATTTATGAGCAACATAATAAAGAAAGGATCAACTTGTGGCAGAATTGTCAATACATTACTAAAGCAAATTTTGGGGATGTTCACTTTATCCTGCTTATTTTTAGCAGCCATTTTATTTTCAGAACTTACATGTTTTCCACTTTCATTTGTTATCAATTGCACTGCGTTGTCCCTGTATTATTTAATTTTCATCATTTCAAGAAGTGGGACAAACATCTTTACCTGAGACAAAGCTTGAGTAAAATCAAAAGAGGAACCTTCTGCCTTAATCACTTTCTTTTGTTCTGATGTTTCTCCTTTGTTCTCTTCTTTTTCTCTTCTACCTAACTGTTCTGTCTTCTGAATCTCTGTGTAATTCTTTTACTGCATCCTTTTGGATAGGATTTTGTTTGCTTTCTTCACATCGCTTGTTTTTAGTCTTCTTTGAAACTCCTTGTACAACTTTCTGATCTTTCATAAAGATACCCCTATGGACACCTTCCTTCTCATTTACTATCCTACTTCTCAACTAGTACTTATTCTTCGCTTCTTCAACTACAACAACAGTTAATCTCTTTATTTCCTCCTCAGTAAGTCTCCTCACATTACTATGAGCGGGCACCTCAAAAGGTTGTGGTTCTACATAATCATCCTCAGAGTTAGAAAAGACATGCTGCTCAGCCATATGGACATTGTACCTTTGTTCTGAAACATCATATTCATAACCTCCCTCCTCCGAAAATGAGTATATCTCCTAAACATGGTGAAAAGCATTTGAAGTTAAGTAGATCATGTGATCTTCTCCACCATCTCCCATTAACACTCCTTCTTCTTGCATCCTTTGGGCTACAACATAATACTCAGGGGAATGTGGCTTATCACAAGCCTCACAAATATAATTATTATTCACCATATATGTTCCCTTCTTTCTCAATGGATCAGGAGTATCCTTGTTTCTAGGCCTATCTGTCATAGGTTTTCCATCCTTATAGTTTGTGTTATAAGGCATATCATGTAGCCTAGGCCTGTCATTCCTATATGTATTCTCCTGCTTATATTGATAATTATTGTTTTGTTGAGGAGCTCTAGGGTTGTCTCTTTTATTCGTTATCCTAGCAGCCTTTCTGTTCTTCTCAATTGTTAATGCTATCTTTTGTGCTTCAGCTAAGTCCCTTGGGAACCTGTTTCTTAGGTCATACCCTATTTTAGGGTCGAATGCATTCAGATAAACACTTAATGCTACAAAATTGGGTAACTTTGATCTGGGAGGTATTCTATTCGGCAATTTATTGAATCTTTTGTTAAAATCAAAGATTAAGTCATTCTGACCTATCTAAATTCTCATTAGTTCATAGAGAGCAGCATCTGGTGCACTTAGATTCCCAAATTGTTCAAGGAATTGATCTTGAAATATCTGGAGAGAATAAATAGAAGCAGTTGCCAGGCTATTGAACCAATCCCTAGCTTCCTCAATAAGGGACATCATGAATAACTTCATATGCAAATCTTCATAAGGTACATCCAAATCCTGAATGAAGGCATTGAAACCCCTTAAATGATCCTCTGTAGTGATTGCATTACTCCCTGTAAATTTAGGCACCAAATTTCTCCAAGAACCATCCATAGGATAAGGGTACAACTAAAACCCTGCCAAATCAAATTGTTTGATCATAGTGGTATACTGATGAGGAGGAGGGTTAGGTGGATATTGATATTGGTACATAGGGTTATTATATTGTACATTTCACTGTGGCATATGATGCTGACCAGGAGGTGGATAATTATTTGTATGTTGTGTGGGAATATAAGGTGGATGATTTGGTTGTCTATATTAATTCCCAATTTGATGGTGAGGAATCCTTGGTGGTTCAGAATACCTAGCACCATGATTACCCTGTTTATGGGGTGGCACATATTTTGGGGGAAAACCAGATGCGTGAGGAATGTTCTAAGCTTTCTCCAGTTTGAATTCTCTCATTGCTTGAATCATTTGTGCTTTTTCCTACTCCTCCCTCTCCTTTTTCTGAGATTCAAAACATGCTTTAACTTCTTCCTAAGTTAAAGATTCATAATCCTCTTGATGAATTTCCTGATTAGTAGATCCATTCTGATTACCTTGCATGTTTTGGTCATATTCATATTGAATTTTGAGTCGTTCAGATTCGAGTCTAGCTTCAAACTCGGCCTATTTTCTAGCTTCAAATTCGGCATGTTCCTGAGGGTTGTAAAAAGGATTTTTCTGATCTTCTGGGGTACAAGGCTCTTCAGTTGAACTATCTTTCCATGTGTCAAAACAATTCTCACCATAAGGTATTGATGATTTGTCCTTGTTTGTCAAGCACATGTCCTCAGCTTTCCCTTTACCCTTGTTAGCCTTATCATCTTTATGTGTCCACCTACTATTGCCAGGAGGAGCTCCAGAATGACCTCGCCTAAATTGAGATCTTCTTCCATTCATATTGCAATGTTTGATCAGAGTCGCCACTCACTTTCTTGAAAGTGACAAAAAGATTGTTACTTATTATTTCCAGCGGAGTCTATATATAGGAATTCTAACTCTATGATTAAGGCACAGACTCTTTGTTGTCCCCAGTGGAGTCGCCAATTTGTTAGCTCTCGAAAACACAGGTTTGAACCACGAAAGGTTACCAATCTTTCACAATGTTTTAGGGTAATAGACAAGGTTGAAAAGACTTTGGACCTTCTACTCTTCAGGTGTTGCTAGACCTAGGCGGGTATACCTATCTGAATTACACAGGCTTGGATTATTATTATCTTTCATGCAATGATTTGTCCACGTTGGCATATGAAAATGGACAAAATAAAACAAATTTGGTATACCAGTATTCAAAACTAAACCCTAATATGCTCAGTTAACAGATGTAAAAAATGTGAGTGAAACTAAAGAATGTAAATGAAAAGACCAGTGCCTTATAGGATTTATGGAGTCAAGAGAAGTATGAAACAAGTACATTGTTCTGGCAGACATTCAAGTTATTTAACATTTTATTTGGTTTATAGCTTGTATAAACATGCAGGATTGTGATTATTGAGTTCTTCTTAGTAATTGAATTGGCATTCCCTAATTACTATGATCAATTCAAAGAATTTAATTTTTATTGGAAAGAAACTATTAATTGACCATACAGATGCAGCAAATGTGCATTGAAAAACTAGGTATAAACCTGTTACACCAATCTGAATAATCAGAAAACACCATTATGGAGACAACTTCAATAATATTTTTCAATGAATATCATAAACAACCGATACCAAAAAAATTACACCATAGTATTATATTTTCATTGATATCTCCATTATTTCACATATACAACCAATCTCATCTTTGCCAAAAAATTGTATTCTACTGTCTCTTCTCTATTCTCTATCCTATTCTACCTATATCCGCATATTGTTTTCAAAATGGATATTTATACATTGAGAATACGAAAGGATGCATCCTTTCAGAAATAGAAAATACCAAACTATAAAACAAAAGATAGAGAATAATTAGGCTCTATTTAGCCACAAATGAGTTTTAGTGAGGTGGTCCAAATAATCCAGGCACTCATACGTGTCCGCATCTCCAACAACATTCCAGACTGTGATTTCCATCTTGATCATTTCCTCATTTTGCTCGCTCACTTCCTCCAATGTTGTATCCTCTGCAAAAGCTATCTTCATGACTTCATTCAGCCTTGAGTCACATTGATTCTTCCATCTGGTGGCATCTTTCAATTCCCCTTTATCATCAGAGAATATGATCACAGTTTTATTGGCAGCTTCAATTAATCCTTGTTCATCCCCCTGTAATTCCTCATAGAAGTTTTGATGATGATTCACAATATAATTTGCAGCTTCAAGTGCTGACCCTACTACTGGAAACATTCACTTTGGGCTAATTCATGAAACATTTACCCCAATCTCTGCAATATCTACAAGATCAACTTCTCCAACTTTTAGAGTCATGACATGGCCAAAAGTCTTCTCTGTATCAATTACCACTGACTTTCTGTGGGGTGGGTATAAATCCCATATAATCAATGATCCCTCATCAGTATTATACTTGGATCCTACATATACTTCTATCACCTTTTCCTTGTCAAGCTTGTGTGTAGCATGACTCTCCTTCAAAAAACTATCAAATACCAATGTAGAATTGAAATCAAGGCCAGGAAAAATCATGACACCAGCACCCTCCAACATTTTCCTCCCCTTTTCTGGAGTCATATTTGTTATTTCATCATCCACACATTTCCTTAATTGGGCCAGCAATTGTTCCTCATTTCCTGAAGTAACATCTTCAACATTATCTCTTATTTCCTTCCCCTTCTGCTTGTGCAAAAATGCCTTGAATTATGGGGAATTTATAAACTCATCATCAGAGACAAATCATCTATACTCCATGTGCCTTGCATCAACATCACGACTTTCAATACTTTGTTCTCTAACTGGGCAGACATACTATTGAGTCCTCATCCTGGATACCTTTTCTGGTCTACCCTGTGGCACATTACCCTTTGGTGTTTCTTCTCCTAAAGACATTTGCTCTGCCTCCAACAGTCCTTGGTTATATCTCTCAACCACCATTTCAGCTTCATCTTCATTCAAATTCTTGGTCATATCATCAAAAGGATAGGGTACATGGTGATACCCCCCAAAGTTTATCTTCATCTTAGCAGAATTTATATATCCCTCTAGGTCAAAACTCTTCCTAGGTGGTCCTCTCTTTATATTATAATAAAATAATCTATCAAGGATTGAATTATATCCTTCCTTAGCCAACACAGTGAAGTCACCAAAACACAATGTACTAGGCATAAAAGACTACTTCCCAAAAGAACTAAAATGCATCACACTGCAGTAATCCATTTGTCTGACAATTTCCAAATATACAACTCTATTTGGAACTGTCCTTAGCAGAATAAAAGGGGCATCTTCAAATCCATATGCCCTGATCATAGTTGCTCCCTCCAAGCAATACCAGTCTCCCCAGTTATGATCAATTGTCCCATTGAAGTCTTTTGGCTGAAGGAATCTTTTGATCTCATTAGTCAATGAATAATTACAAGGATATTTATACAACTTATCTAACGTCTTTACAAAATGCTCCTCAAAATGAATGAAACTAGAACAAGCAAACCTGCTGTCCCAAATAGCAGTCCATAACTAAATAGGCAATGCTTTACCTTCTTTACCAATTTGAAAAACTCTCATTGCTAGAGGCCATACTCCCAACTCCTTTCCAAAATACAACACCAAGTGCATCAACAATGAATAGTGTCTGATATGAACAATAGAAGCTCCACCCTTGATAGCCATCAACCCTGAATCAAGCTCCTTAGAAATATATGAAGCATAGTCAAATGGTCTGGAGTTGTGATACTGAATATTTGCTGTGATAATCATTGGCACAATTGACATGAGTTCTGGGGCATCCATCCCCAATACTTGACACACTGAGAAATATGTGTACTTCATATAAGGCTCAAACAAATCTACATGATAAGGAGGCCCCTCACTATCTTGCAGAGGTTCTGACTTGTTACCCTTTTTAATTTTATGAATAGGAAACCACCAACCCTTATAGATAGTATCCATTCTTGAAAATTATTTTTCCAACTCTTCACATCTGATTTCCTCATTTCAAAACCCCTCCATTTTGAAAACCTCACCTATTGCTTCTTTTGACACATATATCTGTGGTTTTCCAGATGGGTCACATATAGCCTTACGTTTTGGATCATAATTATCTGCAAGTAATTTCACTAATTCTTCCTTTACAAAAATATTAGGGCAAACCAGTTTCCCTACATTCAGCCTCCATGGGTTACAGACTAGTTCAAAGCAATTTCTCCTATGATAGTGAAAATTAAAAAGTTCATTAACCCTTACGGCAGTCCAAACATCACCTATGAACTTGCATTTATCTTCTATCTTGTCAACTTCTACCCTAATTTGTGCGGACCTTCTAGCTTTAGGCCCTGAACCAGGTAGTTGATCAATAAGGTCTTAGTTCAACCTTCGTTCAATGCCTTCATGCTCTATATCAGTCTTTTGTTTCTTCCCCTTCGACTGACTACTCTCACCAAGTTTTCTACCCTTACCCTTTCCAAAACCAGAAGACTCCATTCTCAAGCTTACAGAATCAAAATGTGAAAAACCAAGAAGCAATTACTTACAGTATTCTGCTTGAGCTCCTCAAACTAAAAATTGTCTCGGTTCTATGTTTGGTATGCCAATTCTTCTGCAATCAATTTGGTACTGAAGAATTGATTAAACCTTTGCTGTTATATCCCGTCGCACCATTAATGAAGCATGAATGAAGGCTCATTTGAAACTAGCACTATCGTATCAAACGTCCTATCGGTGAGAGATTTTCAAATCTGGGGCGAAGTCCTTTTGCAACGTTTACTTAACCTTTCGCCAAGACACTCTGTGGTCTTACCGACACCTGGAATCAACTTGATGACTACCACTTCTATTTTTTCATGTCACTGTGACAATTCCAAGTTGGGGAGATGTTACATAGACTTCATAGTGTCATACCGATATGCATTCTTCAAATCCTTTTCCAATCGCTAAGACAAAATCACCCCTTCACCGATGAACTTTTATTTTGGCGTGACCACCAAGTTTTCTCACCAAAGAAATAAACCCTACCAATGAAACAATACCTTTAGAAAGACAATGAACCTTCGGGAAGACTCATACCGACACTAAATTTTGGGCCGAATACATTCCTCTAGATTACTTAATTCAACAAGACTCACCCGGAAATATTCTATCGGTACAACATTCAAACTTCGGTGAAACTTACGCCGAAGAGTTCTTCTCCTGGCGATGCATATCACTTATCGGCATATCTTTTAAATCGGCAAGACTCCATAGGTTTACCCGATAGCCTTTTGAATCCCCTACACCTTATCAACAAAACCTGACACCTTCGTCAAGACATTACCCCGACATACTTTAGTCTTACCGATATACTTCCTCATGTGCCAATCGGCGAAACACAATGTATTCGCCATGACTTCTCAATGATACCAATCAGTTTGGTTGAAATAACCCTTATTACATGCTAATCGGTAAGAAAAATTGAACTCGTTGTGACATTACAACGATGCCCCAACTTATGCCAATATATTTTTTCTATATGCCGATCGACAAGAAAAAATACTTCGCTATGACTTTAGCCCGAACCACCTCCTTTGCCGATATGAATCTTCACAATCGCCGAAACAAAAGGAAAGTTCTGCTGATAGTCTGCAACAAATACATGTTAGTGAAAATATAGGTCGGGGAGACTTTTACTATGTCTTGCCGCTATAGATCTTATAATGAAATATGAAGAATGAGATGGATTCAAATGTACCACATGACAAAAAATAAGCAAGACAATACAAACAGGGAATTTTATGCTTATGATGAGGGCTCAATACTGGAAACTCTTGAATGCAATAGAGTGTAAAAAAATCAAAATTTTATAGTTCTAATAGTGGGAAAGGAGCTTGATTGACCACCAACACTGAGGAGTCATACAACTCTGATGGAACTAGATCTCTATAGCTTGAGCCATCAGTAGCATTCTGGAATTCCACTTGAAAAATTTCTACAATAGTTTGAAATTCTAGGAAATCAAACTTAGAATGCCCATTAGTCTTGCAAATTCAACAAGATCTGAATAAGGTAGTCTCAACCAAATAAAATCCACTTGTAAACATTTCATCACCACCCAATTGGTCAAGAGGTGTGGGAACACCTCCATTATTTAGCCTAGTGTTCCAAGTTCTATTTTGTCTTTATGATGACCTTCTTTCAAAGTTATGCCCTGAATTCTGACCTCTTTCATAATTTCAATGTCTAGAAGATACACCTGAATCATGGTTATCTCAATTAAGGTTGGATTGGATGCTCCTTTGAGAGGCTTGCAATTGGTTGTTTTGGTTCCTCAAATGTATCATCTTGGTATACAAATTCTTTACCAACTTAGTCAATCCATTGATCTGATCCTTTTCTCTATTATTATATGGTGGCACTGAATTATGAAGGAATACGGGCTATGTCACAGGTTGGTTTTATTGATCCAATGCTAATTCTAAATTATGTAGGTATGTAGGCACTTGGGGTTGTTGGGAGTAAGCTTGTTGTTCTAGAGGCTACAAGTAATGAGGCATAGAAGATGCCTGATTCAAAGGCTGCCCCAGATGTGGCACTATTGGTAGCAGAGGGACTTGGTTCATCAATTGTGTATGATGGGTTAAGGCATGAGTAAGCACTTGTATTTGAGTTGGGTTAGCAGCTAGCCCGAATGAGGGTAGTGGACTTACAATATGCTACCGCAAGTCCATGCTTGTTGTGACTTCCTCTGCATATGCATCTACCAGCCTGGCAAGAGGTAGGTGCATCCTTTTTACTAAAGTGGATGTAAGATTATCCAAGGCAGCATAATACAATAGCCTAGCTAAGGCATCATCAACGACATAAGGTAGCTGCAACTTCATGAAAGCTTTATGAAACTAGTCGTTGAAGGAGCTAATTGGCTCATTGAATTCCCTTCTAATGAACATGAATTGTTGATATAACTCTATGGGGCTGATAGGAAGTTTGAACTTCTACAAAAAGGTATTCTTCATTTGATCCCAGGAAGTAATGGATCCAGTTGGTAGATGGATGTACCAATAGAAAGCCTCATCCCCCAATGAGTAAGGGAAGAGCTTACAAGCCACTACCTCATGTTCAATCTACATATCTTTCAAGGTTGTTTAGAAAATCTTAATGTGTCCGTATGTTGTCGTTTGCAAATCACATGGATGGAACTTGTTGCATAAACCTTCTAAATCCTTCGACATGTCATGGTAGTCATTAAAGGATAATGAGGATGGGTTATTGTCCAGCCAAGCCATTATGGGAAGTGGAGGCTATAATTTTTGTGCTACAATAACTTGGGGTTGAAGTGGGATTGTAGCTAGGGCATTTCCTTGGAAGTGAGGTGTAGGGGTGAGGACAACACATTGGCTATGGGAAGTGAAGGGTAAAAACGTTGTTTAAAGTGAAGGGGACGAAATAGGTGGATGGATGGAAGGAGATGGAGGTGATCAAGGTCAAATGGGTGGGGCTAAAGCTAATGCTTCTCCTTTCTTGGATCTGTTAGCCTTAGTAGGGGTCTTTAACTCTTGAAATTCTCCCTTGTTAGGCATGGACCTTAGTACTCTATGAAACGTTTGAGGGGATAAGGGCCTAATTCGATATAGCTTAGCTCGGTCCTCCTTCTAGTGCTAGTTATTTTGATGGGTTTTTTTGCACTTCCTCAAAACAAACATCACAAAAGTATGCTATCTCTCTTGAAAGGTAATTTTTGCAACTAAGTTTCAAAAATTACCCCAATGTCTCTTGGGTGTTAGGTCATGACTCACAAAAACAACTCAATTGTTGATGTGATTTGCTAGAAATCACAAAGGGAATTTATGGTAATTAAGCATGGAGGGAATTGGGTCTACAAAAGGAGTTTTGTAAATTATAGAAATGGAGAATAGCTATTGCAAGTTCAAGACAAAAAACTAAAACTCCTCCTTACTCATCGAATATGGATTTGTTGCGATGTTGGAACTTTTTCTTAACGTCAAATTTTAAAGAAATGTCAAAAGGGAAAAGGGGTAAGAATTTTCCTAGACCTCCAAATAATGTTGAATAGTAACAATGGAGGATGCTACAGTGGGCAGTCTTCCTAAAACTAAGTTCCACTTAACCAAGGACAACCCACAATCTCATTAAGCTAGTGCAATATTATAAGGTCTGAAGATTTTCAAACCATTCATTCACTATTAAATTATGAATAATAGTTGAACTTAAGTGCAGGAATATGAACAATGCTTAGACTAACTTTACACAAAATTTTATCATCAATAAACAACCAAAAATCTAAGCTAGGAAGACATCAAATACCATAGCATACTTCTCCATTCAAGCATAGCATGAACTAATAAATAAAATTAACTTAAAAACTCAAATAGCAAAGCTAGAATCTAATATATGGAGATTGAATCATGCACACAAGGTGAAGAAAACACAAGAAACCATCAAAATAATGCTTTTCTCATTAATTTTCTACAACATGCCTTTACACAACAACTCATCCCTCTCTTTGAAAATGAGAGGATGCCTTAATTTATAATTTTCCAAAAGTAAAATGAATGGAAGAGATTCATATACATTGTGTAGCTCAAATTCATTTTACATTAGGGTTTCACCTACCCCAAAATATATGACAATATAAAATAGACCTTTGTCTTTTTGTCAATTTCATCTTTGTGACATAGAAAAAAGTACCCTTTTCTTGACATGGGATTAATTAAAGATAAATTGGACTTAATGAGGCCTTGATTTAGGTGTTGTGAGGCATTTTATGCATCTGCGCTAGGTCTTGGACCCTTGCAAATCAAATAACATGATTTTAGTGATGTCTTGCAAAGGTGTCGTAAACTGTTGCAAGATACTTTCATGATTTTCTAGACTTAGTAAACCCATTTATCCTCAATTCAACATTATAAAATGTGTTTAATAACATTATTATATCAATCTAGAAGGCTTGTAAGATAAAATTAACTCTAAACTAGTGTTGTAGTGTGATTTGCACATTTACATTGGTTCTTATACCTTCGTAGGCTATGTGGACCTCATTTTAGTGTTGTAAAGTTTATTTAATTACACTTTCACATTGAATTCTATGTCCCAAGACATAATTGACCTTTGTATCATCATTAATAGGCCCCTATTAACCCATATTGTGCATCCTGAGGCAATAATTGATAAAATACCTAACAAAGTTGCAATTTAAACCTCATTCCCTTATCTCTTGGCATCTTAGCTGTCAGTATGGCTCTTGTGGGACCCATTCACCATGCATTGTAGATCAGTCTCATCTAGGTGGGATCCATTGGCCATGGGTGGTGAATGAGTCCCATTTGGCTCAATTTTGACCTTTGAGCGGGAAAAAAGTGAAATTTAAGTTTAATATTACTTCATGTCGGCCTATGATGAGGTATTAAGAGGTGAAATAGGTGAATTTCCTATAAATATAGGTCTTTTAACTAATTTTCTTATCTCTCTTATCTCTTATCATTCATTCAGCCACCCATCTTCCATCTCAAGTCAAGCAACTTAGGGTTTTATCATTACAAGCCATTTAAGATCAATTTTCAGACCTTCAAGATCAAATTATTCATGTTTTGCTACAAAATTTTAAGATCAAACATCATGGCAACGTAATAAACTCAATTATTACATGTTTCATCTCATTCTTTCATCATTTTGGTTTAATTACCTAAAAGGGGTTTGACCAAGACAAACCCCCATGCCCTAACATTCAACATTTCTCTCTCTTGTCTCATGTGTTTGCAGATTTAGGACTCTTGGAAGTTTGGAAATCATTGAAGATCAAGTTTCAAGGTTTCTCAACTCTTCTCTTTATTCAACAAGTCAAATTATCAACAAAATCTCATTTTCAAACCTGTAAATTAGAGTTTCAGAAGCGAACACCTGTAGGAAGTCAAAGTGCAGATCGGAAGCATCAAATTCCACTCTTGAAAATATAGAAATTCAAAAGTGGACTCATTTTCCATGGGTGGTGAATGAGTCCCACTCCAAGGTAATTTTTTAGTTTTCTTCATTTTTAGATACCCTTTTGTCTGAAATGGGTTGCAGCTCAATTTTGCATAATTGGGACTAATTCGCCCAAAATGGAAAATGAGTCCCACCAAGCCTAAAAAACAACATCAACACCATTTCCAGCCTCCATCAAGATTCTAGGTGCACATTTTTAGTTTCGTCAAGTTCTGTTACAATTTTCATTCATTTCTAGGTGTTTTTGCATTTCATAATGTGTTTCAAACATCACTTGTTTCTTAGGTTTTGCATACTTAATCAATCAATTTCATCTCCTAGTGGAATTTAGATCATTGCATTCCATCATAATTTAATCATACATATCTTAGATTGAGTGAACCACCCATATTTTGGGTGAGGGATCTATCTCTTTTCATTAGGTGAAAGACCCTAATTGAACAAAAGAGACCTAGCATTCCTAGCCCCGAAAATCTATGGTTTAGTCTTCTAGTTTATTTTTTCTTGTAACATATAATATAATGCTCAAATATAATATAAAATAGACCTTTGTCTTTTTGTTGATTTCATCTTCTAGTCTATTTCATCTTATAATATAATATAACTATATTGTCAAATACTCATCATCTATAATTGGATTTTCAACATTCTTTGGGAGACTAGCATACTCCATGAACTTGGCGATCATAGCCCGGAGCTTGTCCCATTCTAAAAAATATCTTGGAAATTTGAAAGGCAATTCCCTTGAATTCATTTGACATTTCCTCATGATGATTTACACATTTGTCTCCCACCTTTACCATCTACTTCAACTCTGAGAATGTTTGGGCAGAAATATATGTAAAATCGACTGACACTATAAAGCTAGCTCCTCATTCTACGCACTCGCGAAATTCATGCTTGACCTTTTATGGATCCATTTCCAAAGAAGGTTCCTCATAATCCATCATCAACCTCAAGAAGTCAGGTAAAAGTACAAATTTGTGTCACACTATGGGCCAACTTATCAGCACAAGTGAATTTTAGTATTTATATCTAAAAATCAATTTTGGTCAAACATATGATCTAGTAAGATTCATTTTAGATAAGTTAAATATGTCCAAAAATTTCCCAATTGAAATTGTTGGCTAAATGCATATGTAGCACCATTTTGAGGCCAATTTACTAAAAAAATGAGATTATTTGAAAATTTTATTATTTCATCAATGCCTACTCATATAAATAACATTTTAAAAAAAATGTAAAAATACCCTTTTGTATATCCATAAGTGAAGTTTTCAAATATATATTTATTTTAATAGTATAACTATTATTTATATTTTATTTATATTTTTTACTAAAAGTAGGTTATCAACACAAAAATATTAGGTTGATTACCATGTCAAGAAAAATACTAAAACTTATTAAAAATAAATAAAAAAATATGATGCCCTAGATAAAAGAATCTTGATTAAGATATTATAATTTTTTTTCTATTTTATATAAATATTTAATATAAAAGTTGATATCGAGTGGAAATAGTCATTTTTTAATACACATAGATTTAAATATTTATTTAAAAATATATATTTATCAAAGTTGTAAAAAAATATATCCATGCCCTAAAGTTTCAAGTTATAAACATATACAAAAAATTTGAAGGAAAAAAAAAACTACTATATAAAGCTTGACATCTCATGTAACATCATTTTTCAACATTTCATCACCAACTAAATTATAGTGTTAATTTATAAAAAAAACTATATTCAAATAATTTTTTAATTTTTTCAAAAAAATACAAACATAAAATACACTAAAAAATAAACATTTTTTTAGTTTACATCATTTCAAAATTCAAATCATATATGCCACTTTCTAATTATTCAAGTTTAAAATTTAGATCAGTGTTGGTTGGTTCCTTTATAAAACTATGACACAACTTTGTACTTTTACCCAGTCATCCACCTCATCCAAATGGGCAATAAAAATGGCATAGATATCCTCTAGTGCCACCAATGACCTATCCATAACTACCCTTCTGAACTCAAGGGTATGCAACCAATCATCGAGCGGGTCATGATCATTCTTAGGCAAAGCCAACTCTTTCTCCTTGACATTCGAAGATAGCTTCAAGATGCATTGTATCTTTGGGTTTGTAATCCTATAGAGCTCCAGGAAGTCCTTACATGTATCGACCTCTAGCTCAATTTCCTTTTTGAGGGCCAAAAAGTGATAATGCACCCTGACGACATAATGTATGCCCTTGTTGCCTATGTCAACCACCCTCCTAAACTAATCTACAATGGACTTAGTATAGTTTTTCATCTTTTCCATTTTATTTAGCTCCTCCTTTGAGAGGAGAGTAAGCACAGATGGTTCTATTGGAGCTTCTTCTTATATGGATTTCCATTGTTGGATGTAAGCAATGAGGTCTGCCACTTGTTCTTTTAGCTCTTCTTGGTGGATTGGTCCTTGTTCACCTGCTATATGATAGTAGACATTGACCCTTGTAAATCACCTATCTTCTGCTTACAAGTTGTTGGGCCTAGATTGATTGTAGATATTTGGTAATCCTACCCTTGTATGGTTCCTACATCTTTTCATACTACCGAGGTGGCAACTTGTAGCTTCTTAGATCCATAGGCATTGATCATGATATGAGAGCGGATCTTAGGATTCTTTTCCTTTCAAGTCCTCATTTGAGCTCTAGACAAGATAGCTTTCTAATCGAGCTTTGGGGTTGAGGACCACATGAACCTTTTTCTTCAATTACTACTCCAACCAGTTAGGAACCTCTGGTGGATCCTTTGGTGATTCATGATCACCTTCATCTTCCTGCTCTTTCTGGAGTAGATCTTCTTCATTACCAAGAGCCTCTTCATCATTCTTTTCCTCCTCATCGAACTCCTTTTTAGGTTTAGTTCTTCTTGTATTTGGCTCAGTGGAGGTGACATTTTATTCAATGATTTTTTCCTCTTGGGGCTCTCTTTCTTCTTCATTCTCAATCTCGACATTTTGTTCGGGCTCGAAGTTCTTTTCTTATGTATCGTTCTCTTCTTCTTTATCTTTCCCTTCCTCCCTTTCAGGAGCTACTTCCTCTTCTTACACTAGGCCCTTATCTTGGCTAGCCTTTGGAGGCTCTTCAAGTATCTTGACATCTAGATCCATTTCTACCTTCCCCTCCTAGAGGAGGTGCTCCTCAGGGCGGGTCTCTTCTTCTAGTTCCTAATCTGATGTCTCTATTAAATAATTATCACCAAGAGCCTCAACATCCTCTTCTAAAGTTTATGACCTTTCCTTGTTAGAGGCCACCTTGTCTAAGTTTATACTTAGTCCACCCTCCAATTTTTCAAAGTAATCATCTTTTTCAAAATCTTCAAGCTCTTTAGCTATTTCTTGTATGTCTTCCTTGTATTGCTCTGCATGGATTCTTTCCATCTCTTCTAAGATCTGCATTGTGGCCTCCATTTTTGGTGACTTGGTAGGTGGTGGGGGAAGAGGTAAAGAAAGAACTATTTGAGCCATTAGAGCTTGGAATTTAGTTCCAAGTATTATTGCAAAGATCTTAATGGGCATGTTCTGCATATACACTGTGAAGGCATGCAAAAAAATTGGTGGTGGAACAAAAGTTGATGGCATGGATGGAGGAAAAGTAGAAAATGTGGGTAGCGGGAGAGTGAGACAAGAGGATGATAGTGAGAAAGTAGTCGAAAAAGAAGAGTTGAGCACTACTACTGGACCATTCAGTGAGGCAGATTGAGATTTCCACAGTGGGCGAAGACGACACGGGAAGATCCTTGGAAGCAGAAGGTGGAGGGGTGGTGATGATGGCAGTGGTAGTTGGAGAAAAAGTGGTTGGTGGTGAGAATGACTACTCAATTTCTTATTTTTCTTCATGATGTTCCTCTTCCTGAACCATCAATTTTTGGGGGTTTTGTTTCTATGTACTCTTACACTCTTAGGGTTTTTCAACTAAAAGGAGAGAGATAGAACTATAAAATTGAGGTGGTTCAATCAAACTAAGGAATTTATGATGTGATTATGTCTAAATACAATGACCTTAATGTAGCTAATTGATAAAATTGATTGATTATGAATACAAAACTAATGAAATATGTAATGTTTGAAAACATAGTGTGATATGAAAAAATGAACTAAAAACATAAACAAATGCAAAAAAAAATGAATGAGACTGAACAAAGTTCACTTGGAAGTTCAATGCTAATCTTGGAAAATTTCACTGTTTATGACCAATGGGACTCATTTGCCACTAATGGAAAATTAGTCTTGCTTTTGGTAAATTGTCCTGAAACTTGTTTTCGATTGTCGAGAAATGAATTCTGACAAAATAAACTTTTCTAGCTTGTAGGTGGGACTCATTCACCATTGATGGCAAATCAGCCCTTCTCCAAAATTCTACAAATTCAAGGGTCCATTATGTACGTCCAAATCTACACTTGTCTTTTTGTCGGGTTGACAAAATCAAATATGTAGAAAATGGGTTGAATGTTGTCTCCAAGCTTGAATTGGGGTTTAGTTGAGTTGAATCACTTTTATGACTTGTTGACAACTTTCCAACACGTTTTTCTTTTCCAAATTTTCCTACAAGACCTGTAAACACACATGCAAAGAGGGGGAAAATAGTTAAGGGTTCAAGTATAGGGATTTTCCTTTGTCAAATCCCACTTTAGTAATCAAACCCTTGATAAATAAATGAAATGAAAACAAGAAAGTAATGATGAATAAACAACAAGCAAGTGTCCTAAACTCACCAATCCCTTGTAAAACTCTAACGATATGTCAATGGCTACTCCAAGATGCTTGATAAATGCTTGATTGAATGATGCTTTTATGGATTGAATCTAATTGAATGCTTGAATGAACTAGTGAATGAATGGTTGTCAAAATAGATGGAAAAACACTTATTTATACACTTATGCCCTAATTACCCAATAATACAACATTACAGGCCGAAATAAGGTCTTCATGAATAAAAAACCAAAAGAAAATTTGAATTATTTCGAATTTGGAGCCAAGAGGTACTCATTCGCCACCAATTGTGAATGGGTCCCACTCTAGGCTTATAAGTGGGTGTTGGGAATTAAGTTTCATTTAATGTTATTTATCAAGTTTCAATTCAAAAATACACTGAAATATGACATGTGAGTGCATAAAGGGGCCAAATAAAGTGTAAGAAAGCTATAATTAGTGATGACAAGCCTAGAAAAGAGTGAAATCTTGTTACAAGACTTTACAACACTTTGAAATAGGACTTGAGAAGGAATAAAAAGGTTATTTTTAGATGAATTATTTAATAAGAAGAGTCTAAAAAAGTGTAGAAGTTTGTTTCAACACTTCACAACACCTTCACAAGATATCATAATTTGAATATTAAGGATCTAATGTGAATATATAAGTTGCATTGCACCATTAAATCAAATCAAAATGAACCAAGAATCAAAGAAAAATGACCATGAATAACCATGAAAATGTCAATGATCCATTTTTATATTTTACATTTAGCCCCCACTTTAGTGAGAGTATGAACTTGCTTCAAACTCACACTAAAGTAGCCATGCATATTGAGAGGGATCCAAATGCACTTATGCCAGCAAGATAGAATGACAAAAATTAAAGGGGATGACCAAGCCCCTGGGATGAAGATCCCATGGTAGACTAAACATAAGAACAAAGGAACACACATGAGAAATAAAGAGAAGAGATATGACAAGAGAAAAGTTGGATCAAGCTTCGATCGTTTATTCAACTAGTTGTGAATTAGATCTAGGTTGTTTGTCTAAAGAAGAAAATGCATACTCACTCTAGGGTGACATAACTCATGGCCATAAAATGGGTGAGAAGGACCAAAAGGTGAGAAACATATGCTCAATTGGTATGTACTCAAACATATAGGTGGCTATGGGGAAATTCGTGACTCAGAATGGGCTTCCTGCTCAACGATACCAAAGTTATACCTCTTGATAACTTTAATAAGGAACCACAAAGGAAAATTTTGGTTCATGCTTCATGAGACAAGAAAAGCTTTGTATGCTTAGAACTCATGAAAAAATAGGATGGTACCATAGGCATGCAAGTTGTGTTACGTAAGGTGGCCATGTGAATGTAAAAATATAAAATGCAAAAGATGTTCAAAGGAGTCTTGTTAAGTTCATGTAAGGTCTATCACTTAGGGAACATTGTGTCTAATGTCTCCAAGAGAGGACCAATAAAAGGATATAATATTCACAACTTAGGGGATGTAGTGCATCATATTAGGCCACTAAGAGGAATCAATATGCTAAGATAGATCACACTTATGAAGGACATCATACCCAATGTCATCCACAAAGTGACAAATGCATCGTATAAAGTAACAAGGCTACACTAAGAACCAAGTATGCAAAATAAATAATTCCAATGTATGCCCCCACTTTAAAGGAATTGCTACACACCTTTCTATGAGAAATTACTTTAAAGTAGCAAAACGAAAAAATGCTAAAAGAAAACAAGACATGAGAGCCAACTTGGGAAGCCCCTAGATGCCAAGTCATACATTTCCAAGTAAGGTTCCTTCATGTGAAAGAAAAGGAATAAAAAAAAGAGGGGTTGCCCCCAAAAGTGAACACACCAAACACATAAGGGATCTATATATTTTAGGTCAGTATGTTTGCTGTTGCAATGTTTTGTAAAGAGCTCAGGACTATCATCATTCCACAAAGAAATTGAACTAGAAGAATGATACAAAGAGAGTGAAAACAAAAGAAAAATAAAGTCTATTTTGGGTCAACATGGAAGATACATTGTGGTCTCAACACTTTGCATCATCCCCAAAAGGAGAAACAAAAGAAAAAAGAAAATGAAAAGGAAAAAGAAAAGGAAAATCTTTTGGGTCAACATGAAGGAGACATTTTGGTCTCAATGCCTTGCATCATCCCCAAAAGGAAAACACAAAAAAAAAGAAAAATGAAAAGGAAAGTACCTCTTGGGTCAACATGGAAGAGACATAGGGTGTCTCTACACTTTGTGTCATCCCCAAAAGGAAAACACAAAACAAAAGTGAAAAGAAAAAGAGATAGTATGACATATAGAAGAATAAAGAGAAAACTAGAGGAAGTGCACAAAGAGAGGAGATCACCAAACACACATTACGGGGGAACATGATACACACATACAAAAGGAAAGAAAATTACTAGTAATGCAAAGGAAAGTCAACCATCAATGAAGTCATTCACCTCTCAATCTCAATTTGTATGAGTGGAAGGTGAATAACACAACTAAGGGACAAAGACAAATACATTACCAGGATAAGGCCAACAATGTCTTTCCCCCACTGGATGTTAGGAAAGATAGGAGATGAAAAAGATCATACAATAGTGAGAATGGAAAAATTCTACAACTATTGCATGATGAGGTTGTTTGGTAGAGTTTATGGAATGATAGGATAACAATCGGTATTAGTGAAGTGATACTTACTCAATATGTCCTTCATTGTCCGACATTCATCAATTCGGTGGCTAAGAACATGATGATATTTGCAATATGGTATATTAGAATCTTTAGGATGGATTAACAACCTATTCATAGGTGGTAATAGAATGAGACCTTTGTTTAAAATAATTTGGAGTTTCCTTTCACATTCAAGTAGTGGATGGAGAGGAAACTTGGGTTTTTTCAATTTGTAAGGTAATTTACATTTAATAGATTCACCCTTTTCATGGATTGAAGGAGGAAGAGGATCCCTAGGGATCCTAGAATACTTGTTATTGGAATCATGTAAAGGTTGTTCTCATGGAAGGATAACATTCAAGTCACGAGGGGAATCAAAGATCGCTATGCCATCATTGTGAAGTCTCCAATATTCAAAAGGAGGCTTGTTGTCATGAGGAGGATCTTCATATCCTAATCCTGTTGTGTTTTCTTCTATTGGTTTTTGTTCTAAAAGTTGGTGAATGTATTGTTTGGTTCTTGTATCACATCCTTGTTTGCTTAAGATAGTAAAACCCTTCCCATATGTTTCTTCAAGATTAATGGGTGTGTTGGTAATTTTGTTATCATAAAATGATTGAGGATGTGGTTGCTTAGATGAACTAGGTCCACCTTTTGAAGGGGACTTAGGTCCTTTGTTTATTTTAGGATGTAGGTATTCAAACATGTCAGGAGGTGAAACAGTAGGAAGATATTGTGACTTCATGGATGGGTAAAAGGTTGCATTGGCTTCAATGTTGTCGAGGCATGAATATAAGAACTTGTTCATGCTATCATCATCTTCTCCAATGATGTCTACATCATGAGGAGGAAAATCATGGGGAGTTGAAGGAGCATGAGGAAGCTCAAGGTCATTAGGATCACATCCAAAGGAACAACTGGACATGTCCACCAAGGATTTCAATGAATTCAAAAACTGATTAAAGGAAAAGTCCATGATGACAATAAGTAAGAATAAACTAATATGCAAGAAAGAGAAGAAATTTGGAAAGTATAAAAAAAAGTAACAACAAGAAACTATAATGTAGAAAATTCATAGAAAATTCCTGAAAATTCAGTTCAAAATGTGCAACTGGACTGATTCGCCCAAGGTGGCGAATGGGTCCAAGGATGAGATTTTCTTGTGTTTTTCAAAAAATTTACAGTTATTTTTATGCTTTTCATATGCAAATGCAGAATGTTAGTTTTTGTAATGTTTTGAAGTGCAAGAATGAAATCTTTATGAGATTTTCACTAATGCAAATGTGCAAACCCTTAGGATGCAAAAAAAATGAAAAAGCTAATGCTATGAGTCCTAGGATGTGAATGCAAATGAAAATTAGAAAGATATAATGTTCGATATGTAGGTTCACCAAAATGAACCATCAATTTTTGGGGGTTTTGTTTATATGTACTTCTATTACACTATTAGGGTTTTTCACCTAAAAGGAGAGATACAACCCTAAAATTGAGGTTGTTCACTTAAAATAAGGAATATATGATATGATTATGACTAAATGCTATGATATAAATGCAGCTAATTGATAAAGTTGATTGATTATGAATGCAAAACTAATGAAATATGCAATGTTTGAAAACATAGTGTGATATGAAAAAATGAACTAAAAACATAAACAAATGCAAACAAAAATGAATGAGATTGAATAGAGTGCACCTAGAAGTTGAATGCTAATCCTGGAAGATTCTCAAATCTAGAAAATTTCACTGTTGATGACCAGTGGGATTCATTCGCCACTGATGGTGAATCAATCGTGCTTCTCATAAACTACCCTAAAACTAGTTTTCAACTGTCAGGAATTGAATTCTAAAAAAATCAACTTTTCCATCCTACAGGTGGGACTCATTCACCACTGATGGAAAATCAATCCTCCTCCAAAATTTTGCAAATTCAAGGGTCCATTCTATAGGTCGAGATTTGCACTTGTCTTTTTGTTGGGTTGATAGAGTCAAATCTATAGAAAATAGCCTGAATGTTGTCTCCAAGCTTGAATTAGAGTTTAGTTGACTTCAATAACTTTGATGAATTGTTTACCACTTTCCAACACCTATTTCTTTTCCAAATCTACCTACAATGCCTACAAACACACATGAAAAGAGGGGGAAAATGGTTAAGGGTTGGAGTATAGGGATTTTCCTTGGATAAATCCCACTTTGCTAATCAAACCCTTGATAAAGAAATGAATGAAAACAAGAAAGGAATGATGAATAAACAATATGCAAGTGTCCTAAACTCACCAATCCCTTGTTGTAAAATTTTGAAGATATGTCCATGGTTGCTCCAAGATGCTTGATAGATGCTTGATTGAATGATGCTTTTATGGATTCAATATAATTGAATGCTTGAATGAACTAGTGAATGAATGGGCATTTAAATGGATAAAAAAACACTTATTTATACACACTTATTCCATAATTACCCAATAATACAACATCATAGGCCGATATAAGGTCTTAATGAATAAAAACCCAAAAGAAATTTTGAATTATTTTGAATTTGGAGCCAAGAGGGACTCATTCACCCCCCATGGTGAATGGGTCCCACTCTAGGTAATTAAGTGGGTGTTGGGAATTAAGTTGCATTAATGTTATTTTTCAGGTTTGAATTCATAAATACACTTAAATATGACCTATAAGTCCATAAAAGGGCCAAATAAAGCATAAGAAAGGTGTAATTAGTGATGACAAGCCTAGAAAAGCTTGAAATCTTGTTACAAGACTTTACAACATTTTGAAATAGGACATGATAAGGAATAAAAAGGTTATTTTTAGATGAATTATAATAGAAAGAGTCTAGAAAAGTGTAGAAGTGTGTTAGAACACTTCACAACACCTTCATAAGACATCATAAGTTAAATATTAAGGATCTAATGTGAATGTATAAGTTACATTGCAACACTAAATCAAAGCAAAATGAACCATGCATCATAGGAAGATGACCATGAATAACCATGAAAATGTCAATGATCAATTTTTCTATGGTACACTACCTTGATTGGTAGGAATCTCAAGCACAAACATCCCCATTCTCTTTGTTCTTTTTTATGGCTACCCTTCGGTCATCTTTCTAGAGTACACCTTATGTTTTGCCTTGTGCTCAGGTGCATCCTTCCTTTTCTTGGATCTTGTTATTGGTGGCAACTTGGGAGCTTCACTTGATGAACCAACACCTACACCTCTGTCAGTTTCAATTTCAAGCTCATCCTCGAGCTTTCCATAGGTCAACTCTACCCCCTTCTCTTTGAGTTGAGCTATTTGTGCATCTACCCATTGCTTTGATCTATGTTCAATGGTATGCATGAGAATGTCAATGTTGGTGACCTCCTCCTCACTCTAATCAATAATGGGTAGGGGCATCTCAGCCAAGGCATGGTATCTGTCATCCAAAAAGTCATCATCCTCAACAATTTGATATGGCACAATAAATAGTTTGATTGAATTCACAAACTAAGTGGTCATCCTCATGTAGTGTTGCATTCACACCTCTTTTTCATCATTACAATTGTCCCACAAGTCATCAATGTGAAGTCAATTGGCATACTACCTCCCAACCCATTTCTTTAATTTTTCATGAGGGTCCACTCTTCCTCTATCTGTGTGGAGGTCCAAGTTATACTTAACCAATTTCTTTTCTAAATATTTGGCACACTCAGTAGTGGGTCATGAGTACATTCCTTTTCTGAAGGTTAGGGGATATGGAAACCTAGCTTGATTTTTATCACTTAACAATGTATGGGTAGTGTAATTACAAAGAAACCTCCAACAAGATGATGTGGTCATTTGGGTTGTGTGGTAGTTGATAGGGTTTTCCTGAGAACCCTTTTGCTCTAATATAGGTGAACTTTGGGAACTAGACGAACAAATATCCAAATCCCTTTATGAAGGCCTTTGCACTATGAGATACCCTTTTCTCAAAATATCCTCCCAAGAGTTTGATTATATACCCGATGAAGGCATCATTCACTCTTTTGTATTCTCTTTTGAAGTTCATATACTGCAACTAGGGATAATAGTAGTAGACTTTGAGTTCTCCTTTCTTTTTCCCCAATGTTGTTGTAGAGAAGAGACCTTTGTATGAGAATTTCTTTGCCTGGAGGTAGAACAAGTATGAAGTCATATAAAATTGGGAGGTCTTCTTTGCTTCCATGAGCTGGCTATACAGTTTGTCACTTATCATATTTTACCAATGAAATTTAGCTTCACCTCAAATGATTTCCTCTACATAGTAGAACATCCATTCTTCAAAGAAAGTGGTAGTTGGCAGGTCCATCACTCTGCTCAGGAAAGTGACAAGATCATGGTACTCCTCAAATAAATCACTTCTAAATAGTTTCTGAGGTACCTTGTTGGGACTACCCCTCTTGGTCTTTAACCAATGTTGGTTGATCATTCTTTTCCATGTGAAAGGGTCCTGCTTCCACATGTTTTGAGAAAATTCTTTCTCTGTTTCTTCCATCTTGTAAAATGTAGGGATGTTGAATGTTCTGCCAATAGTCTTGGCAAATAAGTCTACCAATACTCTCCCATCCTTATCAATCATTTTCTTGTTGGAGTGATAACACTCCCGATAGGCCATGATAATCTTTGGAGCAATCAATATAGGAGGAAAGTTGATTTCCTTTGCAAGACCAATTTATTTGATATTTAATGTGTCTTTTGTGGTGGGGTTCATCATCACCCTTTCCTTGAATTCATCTATGTCTACGTGTCTAAGGTTTGTGTTTGAAACTATGTCTCGAGTGGAAGCAATCTTGGAGGTGCATTCCACCCTGTGGAACTAGTATTTCATTTGTTCCTTTTCTTATTTTCCCCTTGGCATTCTTGCAGGATTCTTTCCCTTTTCAATATTTTCAATGGGCTTCCTTGATGAATCCTCAATAGGTTTAATAAATCTTTCACACACAGAGTGTAGTAAGTGTTTTCACATTTAAGGAGGTAAAAATTAGTTAAATCCTACAAATCCAAGGTTGGATGCACTCATACAACTTTAAAAGATCATAAAATCCATCGTCGTTTTCTTTTCAGGGTTTATTTGGATCATTTGTGCAAATGCAGGCTCAAGTGTGTGGATTTCCCCTAGGTGGAAGCCATCAGGAGCAGCCAAAAGAGAAATAGACAAAAATGACATTGAGGCCATGGAGTTCCACATCCAGCCATGCACATGGAAGTTTCCACCTAGTTTGTATGATAAGAAAATCCCTCATGAAATGATTAAGCACATGTGAAAAATAGCTATGAGGCATTGAAGTAATTAGGTGAAGCTCTGGTTCTCTTCCAGGTTTAATGGGTTTGGGCATCGTGGGGTGCAAAGATGTTAGAGCTCGACCATTAAGTAGTGGAGTTTAGAAGATTGAGGCCCACATGAAAAGTTCTACATTTGGGAACTCACAGATGCCTCAGATGTTATAATTTGTGTCTTGAGATGAATCCTCTAGAGTCAAACATGGGAGTGCAGAAGTCAACTGCCACACCACCACTAGATTCTTTCCATTAAGGAATGGCCATGTGGGGATGGATGTATGTAGAAAACGGTCTAGATAGGCAGGCCTATAGTGACCACATAGATTAGTGTTTTCATGCTAGTGAAGGGTAAACCATCCTATAGAGCATGTAATGTGAAAGGACGTCAGCGTTCAATCATTGAATAGAGACAACAAGTAGATGACCTTCTGATGACAACCACCTACATAGGTTCACCCACATGGACATTTTAGACTTAGTCAATTTTAACAAGTGTTGGGCTCAGTGCATTCATGGTGACAATATTGGTGGAGCTTGCAAAGTGGTACGATGTTGGGGATTGGATGCTAATGAAACAAGGGCCATCCACTGGCGTAGTCTTGCATAGGGACTCCTGCACTAACTCATAAGCTAAGTTGGTCAAATATTGACATTCCAAGTGACGAGGAATGAGACTGCAGGGGTAACAATGCAGACTTGAGGGATGCACTAGCCATATAAAGAATGACCATGGTGGTATGAGATTCTGCATAGACATGATGATGCAATTTTAATAGATGCTAAGGGATTTTAAAGTGCTAGGTAGATAGTAAGTGCGGGGTTGGAAACTTGAGAAGGCTAAATGAAATTACCAAAGTGGATTTAGGGTATAATCCTTAAAAAATTCAACATCTATGAAACCCTAACCATATAAAGAGCATTTTTAACAGGTTCAAACACCCAATGGAAAAAATCATGAACATACCTTTGAAATCGCATGAAAATTTGAAGGAAACCTGATTCAAATTTGTTGCAAGCTTTTCACAGGTAGGTATTTTGTTTTCTCCTCTCAAAATTGAAACTGTTGCATGAAAGTGATAGGTGGGGTGTGGTGTATTTATAGAAAATCATGCCATTAATGCAAGCATTTATTTCTAGTATGGTGATAGGTTGGTTGGTGAGATGCAGAAACCTGAGTTGGTGAGGTAGTTTGATGAAGACCTAGGAAGTGAAGGTTGATGTAGAACCCACCATGTGGGTGGATGCCAAGATTTGGTCCTTGAATAGCACCAGAGAGATAGCCGAATTATGCAAGAGGAGGCCTACAAATGTGGTTCTATGAGGCCTGATGGATTAAGTGGAAAAAGGCACAAGGAAACCTACAGACTCAAATTCGTAAAGGCAAAAGACTTAGCAAATTTTGGGTAGGTGATTTTGGTCAAGTAGAATTTGATGAATTTACTACATGTGACCAATAAAATAAGTTTCAAACCCATCTATGAAGGAGAAGGAAACCCAAATGGTTTCTAATAGAATTTTAGCTCTATGAAGGCCCTCAACTATGCCCCAGCCTGCCTCAGTAATGATTTCTTAGTTGATTGAGTCTCCTCTTGTGATGGGAATCCATAAGAGATCTCACAATCCTTCTCAACCTCTTAAAGAAGGAGAATATGTTCAGGAAAAATAGAAGAATTTGTCTCCTACTATTCAGACTAGGTCAATCCAACCTAATTTTTTGTAGAATTGTTATTCCTCTTTGGAAGAGCTAGAATTTGATGAAATGGTGGAGTTTCTAACATGAATTTTCTTTCCTAGAATGTTTGTGTTCTAATATACCTCTCTTGGAAGCATTATGTTAAGGATACTCTTCAAAAGTATGCTAGTATTGATGTTTTGTGTTTTCAGGAAGTGAAAGCTGCTAGTTGTTTGCTCTCTTCATCTTGCTGCTCTATTTGGCTAGCCAGTAAAATGTGTTGTACTAATCATGAGGCTAGATGTGGTCGTCCAGTCACCTTTTTTCCCCACAGTGGCATGCTTATGTTGATAATGGGTTTGACCCCACACATCAACTTGTCTAGATTCTTTTGAACATTAATTATCATTCCTTTGGGATTATAATGTTTATGCCTCGAATGATGTTGTTGAAATATCTCTTCTCTTGTGATGGATTGTTGACTCATTTCCAATTTCTACCTGGCTACTTTATGGGGATTTCAATATGGTTGGCATATGACAAGATGGTACTCTTCCATTTCAATGGGAAATTGGTTAAAGAGATGCCTAGTTTTACATGCATAATAAATTGGATATTCTTTTCCCTAATATTGGTTGCCACCACTATCATTCTCTCTAGCTCACCTGGTGCAACTTTCGAGCTAGGTCATATAGGATATTTAAATTCCTTGATCATGCTATGATCTCAGCTCAATCTTTTTTCTCTTTTTCCAGTTGTTCCCCACTTGTGGTTAAGCTGTTAGTGGATGTGACATTTTCAAACCACTTTCACATTTTATTTTGCATTGAATAGCAAGTAAGACAACTCCACACTAGTAGGACCAAGTTTTCTCTAAATACGTCTCTACTAAGTCACTAACCCACACTAGCCCACATTAGAACTATTTGGAATCATGAATTTAGATTTCCCCACTCAACTAGCTAGATCAAGTGGTGGAATGATTCCATTACCCATACCATGAGGTTTCCTTGCATTTATGGGTGCTAGCTAGCTATTTATTATAGATGGTCTTATGAAATGACTATGTTTGACCTTCATATTGCCACTAAGGCTTTCATGACCAACCCGTTCTCCCCTTCTCTACAAGTAAAGGTTCCATAATTAAGACATCAAAAGCAAGTTGTTGATATTATGTGGCCAAAGGGGCACAAATCAAGGCCAAATTACACTGGCTCAAGATTGGGGACTATTCCTCAAAATAATTTTGTCTCTTAGACCTGGAAATTTTCCATCAAAATCAAGTGAATCAAAGACACTAATAATGTGCTTTCAAAACTACTTGATATTATCCAAGAGTTTGTTAAGCACTGTGTTGAATATCTAGAATATTAAGAGGGGAGTGAATCATTACTACATAAAACCAATCAAATAAAATCCATCTAAACATTATTACAATTCTGACTAAATCAACAAGAGAGAACATGAAAACAAGACAATGCATCAACACACATGAACACTAGTATTTTTACATGGAAAACCCAAAAAGGGAAAAACCATGTTGAGGATTAACTCATAATATATTATATTCAGATACAAGATATTATAGGGCTCATTTCCAGGACTCGTTGTCCTTAAAAGGCTCATAGCCTGAATACAAAATATGTCTAATCACCAAGATACAAAAGTTATGGCTCATTGCCAAGTGTATGAAATGATAGAATACACCTTTTATATGAAGGGTTCAGTTCCAATGAAGCTTTGAATAAGAATTATTTCCTTTCATAGTATTCATTGAACAATTATATTCTAATCCTCAACTAATAAAGCATTTAGGCTGAGATCTTCACATATCCCTTGATCCTCTTCACACTTCACTACACCTCACTACTACACCATATACCAGACATCATCACTCAAATAATCTTATATATATACAAGTATATCTCATTCATCAATTATGTCAGCCTTATTAGATGAAAGCAAAATAATGAAAGCACTCTTGTTGGAACCATATATGATTTAAAACATTTTTATCCATGTAGTGCATCATATCAAGTTAGCATAGATCTATGGAAAACATCACAAATTATATCTAGCATTCATAATGTATGTCATATGTTAGATTAACCAAGACTAGGACATAACCACAAAAACTCCAAACCAACATACAATCCTTGAAGAAAAAACCTTTCAGATCTAATATTACATCAATTAGTCATCACACTACCATCATAGAGACTACAATTAGAACCACAACATTAGAATGTTCTCCTTAAGAAAATGTGGAGAATCCCATACTGATATATAGAGTAGAGAAACACTCGTAGAGTACAATGTTAAACTCTATCAATGATAACTTTCATCTCACAATACAAAACTTATCAAGATTGAGGATATAGTTGTCTGAATGAGACATGATAACACAGTTAAGAGATTAGAGTCATATCTTTTCTTGCGATGATTTTTGGACTCAAAAACCAACTCACTTGTTCATTAGAAAAGAATACTTTGAATAAAGAATGACTTTCGGTAAACTAAGTAGGCTTCCCATATAGTTTTTGGAATTTTGACATCAATTACAACACAAGAAAAACCAAATCAATCCACATACACTTCATGCTCATGTTGCAAGGCTCCATATTTCCAACAATCTCTCCCTTTGGCATTGATGGCAACATGCATGCCAAAAACATTTTTCTGATATAAGGCGACTAAAATACTCCCCATTTTGAAACTATTCTTCTCAAAAAAAAATTCCTCCATCTATCTCTATCTCTCCCCCTTTCACATCAATTGAAAAGGATGGCCCGTCTGGTATATATGTGTATGCATCAAGAATTAACCAAAAATATATGAACACAAAGAGAATTTTATTAACATGAATATGAGGAACCTTTGAGATTCTTCAGGGTATCCTTCCATGAAGCTTTACCTTCTTCCCATGCATATTTTGCATTTACAAGAGTCTTGTAAAATAGTTTTGTTGTGACTATTGCACACACACCCCATTCAGACCTGGGACCCCCTCTTTCACTTCGCCTTAGCCGGGTTAGTTCACCTTTACCTTAGTTTTTGTGCCCCTATTTTGAGTTTAAGTTGATTGTGAGCCTTAAATTTTCCAAACCCATCTTGGCCAAAGTCACTTACCAAAGTTTCAAGAATATTTTAGCCTTTGCATAAAATTCCTTGTGGGTTTTCATACTTCAGAAGATATGTCATCCTTCGCTGCTTGTGGGTCCGTGGTTGTGGGCTTCCCTTGGAAAATTTTTGTCATTGTTTTTCCATTCTCACTATTGTTTCTCCCATGACTACCCATAATGGACTTTCCACATGTGGGTTCCACATTTGGCTTCTCCACCTAGGTCCTCACCTACCATCCACCATGGGTCTCATTCCCGCAACTTCACCAATCCACACCCTTGGTTAACCTGCAATTAATGCTATCATTAAGGGGGTTGGCCTAGAAATATAGCCCTGTCCAGCTATCATTTTCACTCAAAGTTTTCAAAATTTGAGAGAGAAAATGGTATCCCTTCGAACACAAAATATCTAAATACTCCATCAGTTATTGTTTCCTACATACATGCACCTAAGGTATATGTCATATTTATTATCATTGTTACTTTAGTGTCATCAATAAGTTATTGGTTAGGGTTTCAAAAATGTAATAATTTTGTGAATTTAAGTTTAAACAACAATGAAAAAACCTATATGAATTGATTAAATTCCCGCTCAAATTTGAATTTCCCCCCAAAAGGCACTCATTCGCCACCCTTGCTGAATGGGTCCCACTAGTGGTTTATGGAGGTGGGTTTTTTAGGATATGAACAGATTAAGTGTTGTTTGTCAGGATTTAGATGATTTTTCAAGTAAAACAAGCCTCTAGATGAAAAATAATGGGTCCTAGGGCCCTATAAATGTTGTTTTGAAGAATAAATGATGCAAGGGTACACAAAAGTAGGTCCAAATTAAGAGTGAAATTATCTCTTTTCTCAAGAGTCCAATTTTCTATGCCACATTTAGCCCCCACTTTAGTGCCCATATGACTCTATGTTTATATGTAAGCTAATGGACACTAAACAGTGCACTTTACTTCATAAAAGGATACTCATTCAAAAGATGGGAGAATGAAGCCCCCGATGTAGTTATCTCCAAAGTCACAACATTAGGAATTGCATCCTAAAACAAAAATTCATTAGTGGTTAAAAAATCCTTGTATCTAACTTCTAGAAATAAAATTTGACGGTAGATGTATGCCACCTTGATTTTGCTTGCTTTACAGAGGTGGAATCAAGGTAGCAATCTAGCCACGTCGAATAAGGAACATCATATCATAGGGAATTTTCAAGTACCATGCCATGTAACGATATACAATTGATGATGTTGGGTGCAGAATCATGATTCTAACACATCAAACGGTGTCAAAAACCAAGTTCCCTAGCTCCCATTATGTTGTTTTGAAGAAAAAGGTACTTTATAAACTCTTAAAAGAAAATATCCCTATTTTAATGCATAAGAGTAAAAGTAATGAAATTAGGTGAAAAGAGGTAATGGCGAATAATTTGTTACTGACTATTGCATTTTACCTTCTTGTAGCTTGAGAGTGATGAGTGAGATGAGAAGATGTCAAGTAGATGGGGTGACATGCCTTCATGACTGGATGAGCTTCGAGAGTAGGTAGCACACAACCAACTATACCATGAGGTGAGTCGATTCTACAACTTCCACTTAGTGATTTTGTAATGATTTAATGAGTTTTAATGCATTTATAGGTTAATTTAGGATCTTGGAAAAAAATTTCGCAAAGTGTCCCCTTTTTTCGCATTATCACATTTGTTTCCAAAGTGTCCCTTTTGTTCACAAAGTGTCCCTTTTGTTTGCAAAGTGTCCCATTTATTCACGAAGAGTCCTGTTTCTTTGTGAAGTGTTCTAAAAGGGTTCTAAATTGTCTAGGGCCTTTAGAAAAGAACACTAGAGGAACTTTAGCACATTTGCATGATGAATAATGTAAAAAGGGAAGATATTAGATAAATTTTTAGAGTATAATGTTGTGTTTTTGATAAGTACCCGCTCAGTCGCAGAAATGGCTATGGGGAGATAGATTAGTTTTCTTAGAGACTTGGCTCTAGTGCTATCGACAGAGGAGATAGAGCATCTGCAAGTAGTATGCATCTATTGGGAATATCTGATGCCACATATGAGATACCATGATGCCATGCTAATGGCTCTATGAAAGCATTGGGATGTTGACACATGTACATTTAACCTTCCAACCGGGGAGATGACCATCACCTTAGAGGATGTACACTAGATTCTCTAAGTTCCTATTTGGGGAGACTGGGTATATTTCTGAGGAGATCAGTCATTCCATGAGAAGAAGGTGGACATGCAGTATTACTTGGATGGACCTGTTCATGATGAGAACATGAGAGCGTGAATCGAGCTTCCCATGCTACTATATTTGCGATCCCCCATAGTGAGGTGGATTATGATGCATATGGTGGCTCTAGTTTTCAATCCTAATGGACGAGAAACAGACCTAGATGGAGGATTGGTTCATTTGATTCATGGGATAACAAAGTGTACAATGGTCTACGCATGGGGACATTGCATCCTAGCACATCTTTATTACGATTTGGGCCAATTTTTGTTCTGAGAGATTGACAGTGTGGTGCATTGTATGCTTTTGTAGGTGTGCTTCCTTGAGCATATTACATGCACCATGCCTATCGGTTTCCCATGTTCTATAGCCATAGGATATCCAAAAACCTTCGACTATCCTCTACGATGCTTGTTGCAACATGGAGATCTACATTTTTGGAGGGTGATATTTGACCAACTCGAGGAGGACAAGGTCCTTTGGAGACCTTATCTAGTCACACTATAGTGGCCAGATCCCATAGGACAGCTGAGGAGGATGCAGATCAATAGATTTTTAGCTATTTGACATGACTATGATATACGTCCTTTCTATTATGGTTGAGTCATGCAATAGTTTGAGTAGGTGTAGAAACCATTGAGGATATGTCCCTTCATCAGGAGATCAATGTGGAGTGTCCAGAGGACAAGGGATACCATTTGGCTCACTATAGATCATGTTATCTAGAGTAACTTCAATTCTTCAGATCATGATCAGCCACCAGTCTCTGACATTGATGACATCAGTAGCATAGATGAGCATGAAGAGTGGTGGTCAACAACATGACCAACTCATGTATTTCCCATGGATGTCCTGATAAATGATGTAGGAATAGTACCAGATGAAGGAGATGAGCCAAAGGATAGGGCCAAGGATGTACAATATAGGCCAGCAGATATATTTACTGATGTGATCGATGATGTGTATGATTTAGATGTCGATCTTGACTATGAGGACCATTATGGAGGAGAGGAGGATGAGGATGATTATGAGGAGGAGGAGCCACCCCTGAGTGATGGTGATGAGGTAGCAACTGAGCATCAACATGAGCGAGGAGAGTCCTCACACACTTGTGTGACCAGATTGTGCGCAATAGCTACAACAGGCATCAGTGCCCATAGTCATAGAAAGGCTAGCATGTCCTCCATGCCCCCTAGAGAGGATGAGGTTGATATCCCTTAGCAGAATGGAGATATAGGTGATGATATTTTATTTTATGCATGTAATTTAGCATTTACATTTATATATATATATATATATATGTTTACTGATTTTGTATTGTTTCTAACTTGTAGGAGCGATGAGAGACTCGCAAGATTTCTATCGTAAGGCTTCTATAGATATAGTGCCTGCATCCATTGACGAGGAGGAGGTGGACCCTAATTATGTGCCCCATCGATCATGAAGGAGGAGCCAAAGGCACTCAGACCTTTTGCAAGGCTACAAGTAGTGTATGAGAGTGTGAGGAGATGACTTCGTCAAGCTGAGAGCACAGGATAATCATCCCAGACTCCAGCAGAGGTGGAGAGATTGTATGTAGAGCTAGCACAGCTATGGGTGGAGAGGGATCAGATGGTAGAGGAGCATCTTGTAGCTCTTGGGGGAGTACATGGTCTGGAGTATATAGTCAGAGTTGGTGGATCGTGATCACAACAAACATGACTATTTCATGATGCCTGGGGACTGGATCATGGGCCCCAAAGCCCAAGGGGTCTAGTTCTCATAGACCTTGGTGATTTTGTATATGATGATGAGATGTACATAATTTTTTTGAAATATATATATATATATATATATATATATACATGAGCATTTTATGTTTTACAATATGTCATAATGTGTTTGAATGTTAAATGACAATGTGATTAATTAGATAACTTGTAAAATTATTTAATTAATGTCTACATGATTTAACATGATTGATGTGATCTAATGTAAAACATATTTTAGTTCCACTTTAGATACAACAAATTTATTTTAAAGAAGGTTTGTTAAATTAGATACACCTATAATTCATATAAGGATCAAACTTAACATAACATGAGGGTGAATAGTATGAAACCTAAAGTAATTATAAAATTAACTTAAACAATTACCCTAGTGTTCAAGAAAAACACATGATTAGTTGTCAAGAACAAAGCAATGTGAAAGTTATGTAGAATGTAACCAAATAAATATAGACAACACTTGTTTCAGTCATACTATTCAAGGAGACTAGAGGTAATACCGACGCAAATGTGTAGAATTAATAGGTTCCTTAAGGGGTGTTTCGTCAAGCTCTGTTAATATGTAAACACCAGAGCCATAACATGTATCGATTATGTAAAGTAATAGCCAATTAGGGCTAAATTTATCTTTTTCTTCATGATCAACATGAGTACTACATTGATTCTCATAGAGAATGAAATAACCCTTACAAAACATTCAAGTAATGGCATGTGTGTTGTGTTTTTGTTGTAATTGTTTAATGTAAGCTTGGGGATGTTCAAGAGCATTAATGTGCTTTTCATTGAGCATTTCAAGCTGGTGCAATCATTGGTATTTATAAGTGGCTTCATCAATAAGGCCTTGAAGAGCAATTCACAGCATAGGAATTTCTAACTCCAAGGGCATGATTGCATCAATACCATAAACAAGGTTATAGGGTGTAGTTCACATGGATAATTTAACACTTGTTTGATAAGCTCAAAGCACATAATGTAATTGTGTATGCCAATCTTTATGATGTTTTTTGATAGTTTTCTTTAGGATTCGTTCAAGAATATTATTAGTGCTTTCATCTTGTCCATTGGATTGCAGATAGTATGGTGTAGAAAATCAATGTTGAATGTTGAATGTTTGAATAAATTTCTTTACATCATTATTCTTAAATGGGATTTCATTATATGAAATGATGGCTAAAAGAAGTCCAAATCAAGCAATTATGTGTTCTAATATGAAATGAAAAATTACTTCAACATTTGTAGATTGAAGAGGAATAGGTTCCACCCATTTTATGAAATAGTCTGTTGCGGTTATTATAAATGTATGTCTGACAGAAGAGGGTGGTGAAATTTTTCCAATAATATCTAATCCCCATATTGAAAATGACCAAATGGGAATTTGGGAACAAAGCTTAGAAGCAAGAGCATGAATCAAATTTCTATGTTCTTGACATTTATGAAATCATTTAATGTAAGAAAAGCAATCTTTCTCCATATATCTCCAATAGTACCCCATACGAATAAGTTTTTGCACTAATGACCGTCCTCCAAAATGACCTCCATAGGCACCGACATGAGCTTGGTCGAGGGCTATAGGAATTTTGAAGTCCCTTGGACACCTCAATAAGAGACCATTGAAGGATCTTCTATATAACACATTGGTTAGGATTACCTATTTGGCTGCTAGTTTGCATAAACAACTTCGAGTATTTATCATTGTGGGCTTAGGAATGGTACCATATTTTAAATAATTGTATATTGTGTCATACCATTCTCGTGAGTCATCTTGAGCTATTGTTAAAATCTCTTCTAATCATGTATCAATCGAAGGCTTCTTGATTGGATGAATAACAAAGGTGAAGTCAGTTGAAGGATCATGTGGGGACATAAGAGAGGTTGCACTCGCCATTGCATTTGCATGTCGATTTTCCTTCCATGGGATGCTATCAATGATGAATGATTCAAACTTCTTTAATAGTTTCATTGCAAGATCCTTGTATTTCGATAATTTTTCATGTTTAGTTTGATATGCACCATTGATTTTTTTTATTACTAGTTACGAATCACTAAAGATCTCAATATCTTTAGCACCCATGGTTAAAGAAACTCACACTCTAGTGATTAATGTCTCATACTCAGCTTTGTTATTTGTACATAGGAAATTTAATCAATAATACAAGGGAATAGGCTTTCCATCAGGAATAATTAATATCACTCCAGCACTGGAACCTATTCTACACTTAGATCCATCAAAATACAATTCCCATGTTTTAACATCTGTGGTCGAGAAACTATCATCAGGAAAGGAGTCATGATTAGGTAAAGTGAGAGGAGAAGAGGCATCATCTAAGTGATCAGTTAAGGCTTGTCCTTTGATTGATTTTTGTGAAACAAATTTAGATAAGAACATCACCCACTTAGCTACATGTCTAGAGAGATCAGTTTTATTAAAAAGATGCTTAAGAGCATCAAATTTTGTTATGACTTGTATTTCAAAATTTAGTAAATAATGTTGCAATTTACTAGTAGAAAATACAAGAGCTAAGTATTTTTTTTAATTGTTGAGTATCGAGTTTTATAACTAATTAAAGTTTTACTAATGTAATAGACAAGATTTTGTTTTCCATTATCATATTGTTGAGCCAACAATGTTGCAAGAGCATGGGTTGATGCTGCTATGTAAAGGATAAACGATTTGTTTGGCACAATAGGTTGCAAAATGGGTGGAGTTACATGGTATTCCTTTAAAATCTCAAAATCCTATTTACAATCCTCATTCCATTCAAAAGGTACATCCTTTTTGAGAAGATGTGTGAAGGGTAAGGTGTGATTGGCTAAAGATGCGACAAAATGGTAGATAGCTTGAATTCGGCCTTGTAATGTGCGTAATTGAGAAATGTTCTTAGGAGGTGGCATGTTAATAATCGAAAAAATTTCATGTCCACCTCAATGCCTCTATGAGATATGACAAACCCCAAGAGTTTTCCACTATCTATGCCAAAGACACATTTTTTAGGATTGAGTCACATGTTATATTTATGTATTCGTTCAAAGATTTTGTGAAGAACATTTATATTGTCTTGTTGTGTTAGGGATTTAGCAAGGGTGTCATAAACATAATTTTCCAAGATTTTATGTATGTAATCATGAAATATCAATGTCATCACTCATTGATAAGTAGTGTCAGCATTCTTTTATCTGAAAGGCATCATAACCCAACAAAATGTTCCCTAAATAGTTGTAAATGTAGTTTCGTATTGATCTTGTGGGTTGATAAAGATTTGATTATAACTAGAAATTCCATTCATGAATGAGAACAAAGCATATCTAGTAGTTGAATCCACGATCATGTCAATATTAGGAAGTATAAATTCATCTTTTAAGGAGGTTTTATTCAAGTCATGAAAATCAATGCATATCCTAATATGATTATCGGGTTTAGCAACTACAACAATGTTTGAGATCCAAGGAGAATAATCAATAGGATGAATGAAGCCTACATCAAGGAGTTTTTCAAGCTCTACTTTAACATGCAAGGATATGTTAGGGTGTATTTTTCATATCTTTTGGTGAATGAGTTTAGCATTTTCAGTGAGGATGATGTTGTGTGTCACAATTTTTGGGTCAATTCCTAGCATATCAAAATATTTCCAAGAATTTTTTTTAGGAAAATCATGAAGTAAAGTTGTAGTATCCTCTTGTTCTTCATCATCAAGGAACTTTCCAATCTTAATAAATTTTTCTTTGTCATCTATGTCCATTGGCACATCAATTGTATCTCATAAGGGGAGTGCATTATATTTAGGAATTTCGAGATCATATGGTTCTTCAGTGATATCATTATCTTTTTGCTTAGTAAATATCATAGCACAAGTAACCTGTTTCATGGGAGCAGAGAGGATTTGTTATTAGAGACTCTATTGGTGCTCCAAATCAATCTAGATCAATTGAATCCTATAGACTAGCCACTTTCTAATGATCATATTCAATGGGGGATTTGGCCAACTGACAAGATTTATTCAAAGACTAAAATCTCCTACACTTTTGGCTCTACAAGACCAAGGTGGGTCAACCTATACAATTCCCAAAACTTAATTCACTTTCACACAGACATTTCTTTTTATAGTAGATAATTCCCCATGAAAATACACTAAGGAAAGCATTGACAATCTCAAATTTGGCTAAACCCTTGGTATAATCAACACTAACTCAACAATTGGGGAGTAGAACAACACCAAACCACAACCAACAATAGGATTTAAAATGATTTTGATTTTATAAAATGTTTCTGAGATGCACTAAGTTGCAACATAAATCAGTTCCTAATTCTAGGCCATGGAGTCAAACACATAAAATGAATTCATCAACAAATAGACTTCAACCAGTGGCTTTAAATTGTTAATGCTTTACATCAACTATTAATGTCTTACACTAACAAATCCTCTCATGTTATCAATCAAATTCTCCTTACCAAATCCACCTGCACACTTGAAATCGTCATTATCTGCTCAAAGTATTTAACCATTTCTTTGAAATAGACCCGTAACCAAATAACACAATCTCAGGAAATTTGAGATGACAAACTCAAAGATACTTGGTATTATTGAATTCATATAATTTTACTATACAAGTATGGATACATTTTGAAGATATTCATTAATGTGCAAACACCTTCATGAATAATTTGCACAAAGTTGTATTTTCTCATAAATCAAAAATTACAGCTTAAAGACTCAAAACTGACTCAAACTTATCAATTTCTATCTACCCAATCCCATACAAGAATTCAAAAAAATGGAACTCAACCTTAGAACCCTTACAAACAAGAAGAGAAGGATCTAGAAGAAGCCCTAAAGCGAATCTGGAGATACCATCTGGAAACCTCTTCACCATTGATTTACAGCAAGAAAAGCCTCTCTCATCTCTCTACAACAAACTAAATTTTCCTCTGAATTTTCCTCTTAATAAACTTTATAAAATATTCCTTTAAGCACACTTAATGTTTTTAAATTTATCCATTTAAAAAGGCTTACCTTTTTACCTGAGAAAAATAGAGCGAGTCCCACCCCTCATTTAAAACCACCAATCAATTAAATATTTTTTGCCCACTCTGAAAGAACTTTACTTTTAAGCCTCCAATATTTAAAAATATGAGGGCTCTTGAAATTTATCTCGGGTTTCTCTAACACTTTTAATACACAGGAAATATTTGAGTATTTCAAACATTTTTCTTTGCAAGGCAGAAAAGAGCATTTAAAAATCAAATTATCCTCCCATAAACCTGCGTTGGGACCTACCACCTATGCATCCTTCCAATTCATGGGAATTAACTAGTGCACAACTAAATCTCATGAACTCGTGAGCAATGGTCAAAATTGTGTTGGAGTTTGACCTTCATTCCTAGTCGTTGATCTTGTTTAGCCTCCTTAATTTTCCCTAACTTCTCTTTTTGCGTTCATCTGCTCTGCACTTTCCCCTCTTTGATCATGGCGGTTGCAATGGAATTCCATGAAACTACATTTGTTTATGGCATTTGTATCTAACAGATCACATGCCTCTTGCATTCTTCACCTAAAACAATCTTCACAGATTTTCATTGCAAGTGTCATCCATTCTCTGCATGGGTTCCTACCCTTTTGGCATCTCATTTTCCCTTAGAGCCATGACACAATTGTTTTGGAGTATCGAGCAACTATCGATACAACCAAACTTCATTAAATATGTTTAATGTATTCATGGTGCATGCATGCCTTCTATTGTAGCTGCACTAATATTTTATGAAGATTCTCAATAAAACCATTTGTGATATATTTCAATCATGGCATTGTATGAGACCACATTTATTTGAGAGTTTTGTTAAATAAGTTCATGTGTATTGTCTGTACTGCACCCCACAACATGCTTCTTTTCATGCTCTGTGTCAAACTCAATAAAGAGTTTGAGCTCCTTTATTTCTTTTGCAAACTCAAACAACTCCCTTCACATGTGTGCAACACTTACAGGTTGTCCCTTGCATTCTCTTTGGTGTTTTAGTTTTAGAGGAATCCCTCTATCATCTATGTTGACTACGCACACCTTGCTTCAGCACGCTCCATGCCCTATACTTTGATGGGTATGCATACCCTTCCATGTGCTACGAGGCTACTACATGTAGTTGCTTGACAGTTGCTAAGGCCCTTTTAAACAATTTCATTTAGTGCATATGCAGCCCTTGTGGCATTTTACCAAATCACAAGCTCCCTCATCATTGATTCCCCTTTTAGCATGGCGGTGGCTAAATTTTTATGCATTAATGGAATCCCCATACCTTCTGTTGCATGACTACTACACTATAATTTGGTAGCTTCATCTGTAGATAGAATAATGTGTGTTTATGGTTGCCACCATATTTGCTTGATAAGTTTCTAAAAATTTTAACAAGTTCATGTGGATATGAACTACACTAGTGGCATTCCCTATCACCACATTATTTAAGAGCTTACCATCAAACATGCTTGTTGTATAAATATCTTATGACTAAAGAATTATTCCCTCATTTGATCTCACTTTTGCTTACTCATTGATGCTTATACCATGTAAAACTTGCTTCATTGCTCTCAAATTTCTAATAAGATGGAGTAGCCAAACTCACTGCGTTTAAAGAAGAGGGTACAAACTTGGTCAGTGCACCTTGACCTAACATTCTCAACCCTGTCTCAACACTTTCTTCCTGTCCTCAAAGAGCATGATAAAGCATTTTCCTCAATCTCCACATATTCTTTTAAATGAGGTCATGGGTTGATGACTTGCACATATCTTCTTACCTAGAACCCTTTATATCTGAAACTCATTCATTCACAATTACACAATGACCTTGGTTTTCTTTTCACCGATGCACTCATAATTAAAAGAATGTATTCCACCTTCATAATTGAGCAAAGCATGTTGGGCCCCATGTGGCCCAGCTAAAAAAAAAACATTTTCAAAAAACTTTTAGGCTAAAATTGACTTGATGCAACTCCTGAATGAATTTGGAGTTGGGAAAATGAACTAGGTTTACATCAAAATTTACCTTTCAGGCACTTTGAAGAATGGTGAAAACTGGCCAAGTGGGCTCTAGAATCACCTTTGAAAACTAGGCAAATGTCCTAATGAAGCAATGAAAACTTGCAGGCATGTAGACATTGGTCTAGAGAATGCAATGCAAAAGACGGATCGACAAAAGGAGTCACGAGGTGAAATATATTCACTATCAATTTTTCTCAGTTGAACTTTCTGCAACAAACAACTGCTTTGAACCAATTAAAACTCACGAAATCACCTCGTTGAAAAAATACCAAATCAACTCCTAGCGAGCTACCACTAGACACACTATCTCATTTTGGTGCAGTGAACATGTGTGCCAGAGGAATTTTCTTGAATCATCTCCCATCAAAATATATTGAAGGTCAAATTTGGCCTCTCATAAAGGTTTCTAGAAATGCATATGCAAAATTGAATAAATTCCATTTGGTTTTGATCTGTTAAAAATGGAAAATCAAGTCGCGAGGCTCTAAAATTGACATGTGAGCTCATCTTGGAATGGAGAATGCAAAACCACAATTATTTTCTCTTCATAGTCATTTTGTTGCAAAATGTAAGCTCAAACGGGAAGCAACTTTTCAAACTGAATGCTTGCAAATAGCAGAAAAGTGACAAAACCATGTAGCTTCACTTTTTGAAATCCTAACAAAACTCATCGTAAGAAGCTAAAAATTGACACACACATTCACATATGTCACATCAGTGTGTCTGCAAAGGGATTTTTCATGAAAATCAACAAGTATCAAATTATGACCCTCTAAAGAGGGTCATTCAAGCATATTCGTCAGGTGCACCTCTGAAAGTGCATAGGAAAAATTTTGAAATGGGCAACTCAAATTTGGAAAATTTGAGAGTGACAACAATGGCTCTAACTAGGGATGTATGCCCCCTATGGGCATACATCCCTAAAACTACTCCTTTATTCAACCTTCTTTTCAACTTCATTTGGTGACACTAGGCTACCAAATGAAAAAGGGGAGATCAGTACTTACCTCTTTCAAACTCAATTCTGTAAAAAGATTTGATCTTCTTCAACTCATCCTTTCCTCTATCAAACCACAACAACATAGGTAACTGCACCCTTGCAAACACAAGCGTCAGGTTACCTTCATGCAAGTGAAAACTTTCTCTCCATTTGGCTTTGTCATCAAGTGGCAACAAGGTACAATAGGTAACATCACTACCATTTTCTTCATTCTCTGATTCAGTATCAATTGGCAACATTTGAAAATGGTGATCAAGACCATATGAAAGAATAGTATGATCAAAACCATCTGCCTGATTAAACATGCTGGTACCTCCCAACAGGCCATCATACACAACATCATCAACATGTTCATAATCACTATGCACCTGAAAGTCAGGCACACTTTCAAAATGTTGATTATCATGTGGCAACAACCTATCATTTTCATCATACAAACCCTTCTCAAGATGAAGACAACTTGCTTCGGTATCTTGCACATTGGCACATCCCATGAAAACTTCTCCCAACTGACAAAAATAGCACTCACATTCTGCTACATGGTTGGTACTATTAGGATCAATTTGATCATTAGTTTGCATGTCAAAATTTAAACCATCACAAGAACTTTGGCTCATCATGTAAACCATCTCTGAGTGTATGTAAAGAGATACACTCATGCATTAGCACACTCTGCAACTGTTCTTCATCATGTTGGTACTGAGAGTCATCAAAGATTTCTGACTCATCATCATCTACAATCATATTGTCATCATCTGAACATAAGGTATGATCATCACTTTCAATATCACAAGCTTTCTCAACAATGGGAAATTTTGGTTCAGAAAGATAGTCTGATTTCTCATTGAAATCATCACCTACATCCACATGAAAAGGTTCATGACTAGGCTCATTAGATGCACAAAACTCATGGTCATCTGCTGCTTCAAACTCATCAAAACAAATTTATGAGTTTACATCATCATGCACACTTTCATACTCATCATACAATGCATCATTGCTATCAAACAACTGCTAGTCTTCATTCACATTGTCATCATCATGATCAACTGATTCATCATTGGAAGGAAAATCAGAGACATATGCATCATACCTTGCACAATGAATATCATCATCACTATCAAATTTAATAGGGGCATTACACAACAACTGAGAATCATTCTTAGGTGCACATTTCTGATATTTTGTGGTTAGTAGGTCTGAAATTTGTTTACAACTTAGTAGATCATTGCTCTGATCTATCCTCTCAACCACTTCTTGTTCATTACCTTCACTTGAATTGGATGTATTATCAAGTTGTAAATTAGGATATCCCATCGTGTCATCATCTTCAAAGTCTGAAATCTCAATGGGCTGATCATGAACTAGATCTCCCCAATCATAAGATATTGGATTGTTAACAGCCTTGTCACATGCATGGTCACAACCCTTCATAGAGAATAGATTGTCTATTTTTTCACTCTTACTAGCTTATAGGCTGTCATAACAACAATCCACATCTCTTTGTACTTCAACATTAGACTGGGTGTCCTCATTGAGTTTATCATTTTCATTCTCTTGAGGATAGATACAAATATCTTAACTATCAGACTGAAAAGCATCAATGGTTCCTTCATTACAGTTGCTTCTAGATGATCTTTTAGACTGAAGTTCATTACTCACTTTGTCACTTGCATATGATTCACTGATATCATCAAGAGAATTCCCCAAATCAGCAAGTTCTTTTGTCTTATCATGGAGACTTGCATCAAAACTACATTCATCACATGTAGGATTGACTTGATTAACTGTATCATCACATTGCTAATTGCATATCTCTTCTTCAAAGAGTAAATCCAATTGATATTCTTCATCATGTTGTTGGCTCAAAAGACTCAGCTGCTGATTTTCATTTGGGTATATTTCTTTTGTAAGTTGTTTAGAGACAACTTCCTCATCATCTGATGATGCATTGAACTTTTTCCTTCAACCTTCGCAAGTGTGCACTTACCTGTATTCATAACTACAGACATCTGATCATTTATACTCACAAAACTATTTATTTCATTAGCATGCTTGCCCATAAGTGAAGACAATAAAATTAACACATATTCATTCCTCTGCTTCTCCAAAGTATCCAAAACTATGTAAGCCATCTGCATATTGGAGATTCTAAAATCTCTTAACAATGCACTAGATCCTTCTTCATAAGCTTCAAAATACATATGGATACAATCTGGAGTACTAGGTCTGAAAATTTCTAGGATTAGTGACAAGCCAATAGCAAATCTATGACGAAAATCAACACTTGACTCTTCATCTTGTTTCTTGGTCTGCTTTAACCTCATGATAAGGTTAGAGGGATCTCTTGCAAAGTATTTTCTATAAGCATTCACTAGTTCATCCCAACAAGAATATGACTTCTCAAAAAATATTAGATACCAATCTCAAGCTCTAGCTTCAAGGGATCTAACAAAAAATCTCATCCACATATCTTGATATTCAAATGAATGTTTCTCCATGAATCTGGAAATTTTTTTAATTCAAAAACATTATATCCATTAAATCTAGGCATCTCCTTGTAAACTTAAGCGGACATACTTTTGGTCTTGTAATCAACCCATGACAAATCTAATTGAGCATACAATGGATCAAAGGAATTGACAATAGGTGCACTGAATTGGCAAGTAGATACAACATGACAGTCTCTAAGTTGGGCTTGTAAAAGAATCTCATGCCTTTCATCCATCTCTCTAAGTCCTCTTTAAAACGCAACTTTACATTCCAACCTTATCTTATGCTTATTAACCCTTTGGTTCCTATACTTTGGGGTATCAAATGTTTGACGATGGTCAAAAATTTTGACACTTCTTGACTAATTGTGCAAATCAAGGATCACTAATTGTGCATAATGACAATCATGACCAAATGAAATATTACTATGACAATTGTTGACATAATGACAACCTACACTTGAAATAAATGACAATAGAAATGGATGGAAATCCCTAAGGTGTACAAATGCATTCTAACCATCCATATAATCAAATATTTGAGCACTAGACAAAAAAAATTCAATGGAACAACAATTACATTCAACAAATCTAGCAAATGGAAGTGTGAAAATTCAATTTATTACAACCCTTTCCCTTTTTCAGTGCTAAATTACTAAATAGGGAACCAAAATTTTCCTAAAATGTTTAAATATGGTTTTCGTACAAGAGTTTCTTGAAAACTAGAAATGAAGAATACCTAGAAATGTTGCAGCTGTTGCAAATTGTTCTGGAAATATTGTAGATGTAGAACTTTCTTCAAATCTTCAACAGGTTCTTTTTGACATAGTCTCCACCTCTCTTCTTAGAGGACTGAACTTTGAACATTATAAAGCTCTTTCACATGTAAATCTTCTTCTAAGTTCCTTCCACTAGCAGAGCACCACAAATCATGAAATCTTCAAAGTCACTGCAACAAATCTTTCTCCAGGCTTAAAATCCTTCTATATTTTAACTAAATTCAGAATGGAAAACAATATTATGACTCTATAACTAAGTATTCTGCACTTGGAGATTCAAGTTTCTCCATAGTAGAGTCGCCATTCTATTAGTTCTCTAAATCAAACCAAAACAATTGAATCCTATAGACTAGCCACTTTTTAATGATCAAATTCAATAGGGGATTTGGCCAACTAACAAGATTCAGTCAAAGACTAAAATCTCGTACACTTCTAGCTCTACAGGACCAAGGTGGGTCAACCTATACAATGCCCAAAATTTAATTCACTTTCACACAGACATTGCTTTTTATAGCATATAACTCCCCATGAAAATACACTAAGGAAAGAATTGACAATCTCAAATCTGGCTAAACTCTTGGTATAATAAACACTAACTCGACAATTAGGGAGTAAAACAACACCAAACCACAACCAAAAACAAGATTTAAAATGATTTTTTTTATAAAATGTTTCTAAGATGAACTAAGCTACAAGATAAATCAGTGCCTAATTCTAGGCCATGGAGTCAAACACATAAAATGAATTCATCAACAAATAGACTTCCACCAATGGATTTAAATTGTTAATGCTTTGCACCAACTATTAATGTCTTACATTAATAGATCCTCTCCTATTATCAATCAAATTCTCCTTACCAAATCCAACACTTGAAATCACTGTTATCTGCTCAAAGTATTTAACCATTTCTTTGAAATAGACCCATAACCAAATAACACAATCTCATGAAATTTGAGATGAAAAACTCAAAGATACTTGGTATTATTGAATTCATATGATTTAACTATACAAGCATGGAGACAATTTGAAGATATTCATGAACATGCAAACACCTTCATGATTTATTTGCACAAAGTGTTTGTATTTACTCATAAACTCCAAAATTACAGCTTATAGACTCAAAAATGACTCAGACTTAGCAATTTCTATCTACCCAGACCCATACAAAAATTCAAAAAAATAGAACTCAACCTCAGAGCCCTTATGAATGAGAAGAAAAGAGAAGAAATAGAAGAAGAGAAAGATCCAGAAGAAGCTCTAAAGCTGATCTAGAGATGCCATCTGGAAACCTCTTCATTGTTGATTTGTGGCAAGCAAAGCCTCTCTCATCCCTCTACAACAAACTGAATTTTCCTCTCAATTTTTCTTTGCTCCAAGTTGCCAAGTAACTGAAAAAATGCACATGTGGATAATTTCTCCATTTTACCTACTGTGGAAAAATATTTATCCCTTCTCGTGAAAAACTTTATTTCTTCTTACTTTGTTATTGCTGCACATTTTTATTCCCCATATATTAAAGTTCCTATTTTAATAGAGGGACCCCTAAAGAGTGAATATTTAATTCAATTTATAAAATATCCCTTTGAGTGCACTTAATGTTTTTAAATTTCTCCATTTAAAAAGGCTTACCCTTTTACCTGAGAAAAATAGAGCGGGTCCCACCCCTCATTTAAAACCCCCAGGCAATTAAATATTTTTCCCCCTCTAAAAGCACTTTACTTTTGAGTCTCCAATATTTTAAAATATGAGGGCTCTCAAAATTTATATTGGGTTTCTCTAACACTTTTAATACATGGGCGATATTTGAGTATTTCAAAAAAAAAAAAATTGAAGGTAGAAAAGAGCATTTAAAAATCAAATTCTCCTCCCATAAAACTACGTTGCGACCTACAACCTATCTTACATGTCCTCATCCCACCAATTCATGATAATTAACTAGTGCACAACTAAATCCTGTGAACTGATGAGCAATGGTCAAGATTGTGCTGGAGGTTGACCTTCATTCCCAGCTATCGATCTTGTTTAGCCTCCTTCATTTTCCCTAACTTCTCTTTGTGCGTTCATCTACTGTACACTTTCGAATCTTTGATCATGGAAGCTACAATGGTATTCCATGAAAATACATTTGTTTATGGCATTTGTATATAACAGATCACATGCATCGTGCATTCTTCACCTCAAACAATTTTAACAGATTTTCACTGCAAGCGCCATCCATTCTACGCATGGGTTCCAACCCTTTTGGCATCTCATTTTCCCTTAGAGCCATGAAATTTTTTTTTTGGAGTATTGAGTAGTTTTCAATACATCCATACTTCCTTAAATGTGTTTAATCTATTCATGGTGCATGTGTGCCTTCTGTTGGAGCTACACTGAGATTTTATGAAGATTCTCAATAAACCATTTGTGATATATTTCAATCATGGCATTGTATGAGACCACAATTATTTGAGAGTTTTTTTAAATGAGTTCATGTGTCTTGTCTATACTACACCCCACAACATGTTTCTTTTCATGCTCTATGTCAAACTGAATAAAGAGTTTGAGCCCATTTATTTCTCTTACAAACTCAAACAACTCCCTTCACAAGTGTGTGGCACTTACAAGTCGTCCCTTGCATTCTCTTTGGCGTTTGAGTTTGAGAGGAATCCCTCTATGTTGGTTGTGTACACCTTACTTTAGTGTGCTCCATTCCTTGTACTTCGATGGGTATGCATACCCCTCCATGTGCTGCACGGCTACTACATGTAGTTGCTTGACAATTGCTAAGGCCCTTTTCAACAATTTCATTTAGTGCATATGCAGCCCTTGTGGAATTTTACCAAATCATAGGCTCCTTCATCATTGATTCCCCTTTTAGCATGATGGTGGCTAAAGTTTTATGCATTGACAGAATCCCCATACCTTTTGTTGTGCGGTTGCTTCACTATAAGCTAGTAGCTTCATCTGTAGATATCATAATGCATTTTTATGGATGCCACCATCTTTGCTTGATAAGTTTATAAAAATTTTAACAAGTTCATGTGGATATGAACTGCATTAGTGGTATTCCCTGTCACCACATTATTTGAGGGTTTATTGTCAAACATGCTTGTTGTATCAATATCTTATGACTAAAGAATTATTCCCTCATTTGATCTCACTTTTTCTTGCTTAGTGATGCTTATACCATGTAAAACTTGCTTCGTTGCTCTCAAATTTCCAATAAGATGGAGTAGCCAAACTCACTGGGTTTGAAGAAGAGGGTACAAACTTGGTCATTACACCTTGACCTAACATTCCCAGCCCTTTCTCAAGACTTTCTTCCTGTCCTCAAAGAGCATGATAAAGCATTTTCCTCAATCTCCACATATTCTTTAAAATGAGGTCATGGGTTGATGGATTGCACATATCTTCCTAACTAGAACCCTTTATATCTGAAACTCATTCATTCACAATTGAACAATGACCTTGGTTTTCTTTTCACTGATGCACTCACAATTAAAAGAAGATATTCCACCTTCATAATTGTGCAAAGCATGTTGGGCCCCATGTGGCCCGGCTAAAAATAATTTCATTTTCAAATAATTTTCAGGCTTGAATTGACTTGATGAAACTTTTGAATGCATCTGGAGTTGGAAAAATGAACTGGGTTTACATCAAAATTTACCTTTTAGGCACTTTGAAGAATGGTGAAAACTGGCCAAGTGAGCTTTGGAATCACCTTTGAAAACTAGCCAAATGACCTCGTGAAGCAATGAAAACTTGTAGGAATGTAGACATTGGTCTAGAGAATGCAATGCAAAAGAAGGCTCAACAAAATGTGTCATGAGGTGAAATATATTCACTATCAAAGTTGTTCAATTGAATTTTCTACAACAAACAGCTATTCTGAACCAATTAAAACTCACGAAATCACCTCATTGAAAAAATACCAAATCAACTCTTGTTGAGATGCCACTAGACAAACTAGCTCATTTTGATGCAGTGAACATGTGTGCTAGAGGAATTTTCTTGAGTCATCTCCCATCAAAAGATGTTGAAGTTCAAAGTTGACCTCTTAGAAAGGTTTCTGGAAATGCAGATGCAAAACTTAATAAATTCCATTTGGTGTTGATCTGTTAAAAATAGAAAATCAAGTCGTGAGGCTCTGAAAACTCACATGTGAGCTCATCTTGGCATGGATAATGTAGAACCACAATCATTTTCTCTTGATACTCATCTGGTTTCAAAATGCAAGCTTAAACAAAAGGCAATTTTGCAAACTGAACGCTTGCAAACAGTAGAAAAGTGACAAAACCCTCTAGATTCATATTTTGAAATCCTAACAAAACTCATCATAAGAAATTGAAAATTGACACACATGTTCACATATGTCACATGAGTGTGTCTGCAAAGGTATTTTGCATGAAAATCAATAGGCTTCAAATTATGACCCTCCAAAGTGAGTCATTCAGGCAGATTCATTAGGTGCACCTTTCAAAGTGCAAAGGAAATTTTTTGAAATGGGCATCTCAAATTTGAAAAATTTGAGAGTGCCAACAAACTCCTAACATTTTTTTTAGAGTTTCATCATTGTCAACATACTGCCATGATGGTGATAAGTTCATATCAAGCAATTCAGGATGTTTGATTGTGAGGTTGTGTTTTGGTTGACACGTAACAATGTTTAAGTTCAAAGAGGGTCATTGAGTGGCTTTTGTCATCTTAGAAAAGGAATATACCAAGCTAGTTTTTGTCTCTTGTGTATTAGGTTCTATAGGGACATGAATACCTTGTTCATACTTTCCACAAAATTTTCCAGTATATCCCAATTGTTTCACAAGTTCATAGCCTTTTCCATAAAGTATTTCTATTTCTTTCAGATTAGACAGATGTTGATAATCTATCTCATCATAATTTCTTGTGTACGTTGTAGTTTTTTCCAAAGTAGAGGAGATAGATGTTTGAGAAAATATTTCTGAATTCTAAGTTGACATGACAGTTGGTTGTTCATGTTGGTCATCCTTTTTTTGTGTGATTATGTATTCGCCCATAAATGAAGGTGTGAATAATAAGGATCCCCAATCATCAACAAATAATTTAGATATTGACTCCTCATCTCGTTTTTCAATTTTGAGAAGTTCTATATGAGATGTTGGAATTAATGTATTCAGAGGACTTGTTTTTCCTTTTTCAAGTTGCAAGCAACTTTCAGGCTTAGGGTCTATTTCAATTTGATAAATTATGTTGTTATAGACATATTTCATTAGATGATGAATGGTAGAAGGCACTGCATTCATCTCATGAATCCATGGTTTACCGAAAAGAAGATTATATGAAAGATCATAAGGCATGACATGAATAGGAGTTTTCATAGTAGCCACCCCAACTATAAAAGGAAAAGTGATTACACCAAGCGATTTCTTTTTTGTATTGTCAAATCCTCTAATTCATAATGAATCAGGTTTTATTTGGGACTTTTCAACATGAAATCTATCAAGGAAAGTCACACTACACACCTTAAGGGTGAAACCATTATCAATGAGGGTTTGTTTGATACCTATTCGATTGAATTGTGTAATTATCATTAAGGCTAGAGCTTCCACATCATTTGGAGTTGTTCCAAGAGGAAGCACAATCTATTGTAAGGTTGTCTGAAGAATAGTGTGGTAATTTGGTGAATTTTGGAGTAAATCCCAAAGGGAAATCTTTGCAAGCATATTATTTAGTTGTTCAACAAGATCATACTCATTTGTTTGCCAGGGAAAATGAGAACTAGGTGGATTATGTAAAGGTAAAGAGGGTGGGGTTGGTTGTGGTGGTTGCAGATTGTTTTGGGAATTATATGTATGAGCAACAGTAGTAGTACTGGATTTCTACAACACATTAGGTTTAGCTGGGTAAAGAGTAAACTCGGGTTTATTAGAAGGATGAATTTTATGCAAGGGTGGGTAAAGAATGAGTTGAGGTTTAATCATATTAACATCTTTATTTTTAGCTTGTTCACAACAAACCTTAATGGATGACTTAGATGAGATGAAGTCCTAAAGGGATGCATCTAATAGGTCAAGGTCATCACGACTAAAAGGGTTGAAAGATAAGTTATAATTAAGTGCTTTAGACTTCTCATGACAAGCTTTAGAGGCATTAATATTATTTGTTGTAGGTTGGTCATAGCAAATCTTAGTGGATGACGTAGATGAGATGAAGTCCTGAACAACTTCATCCAACGAGTCAAAGTCATCACGATGAAAAGGTTTGAGGGATGGGTTATCGTTAATTGGTTTAGGCTTCTCATGGAAAGATTTAGGGGATGAAGTGAGTGAGAGGAATTCCTTAAGGATTTCATCTAATTTTTCTACATCATCACTACTAAGAGGCTTGGATGAGATAGTGTTTCTAAAGTGAATCATTTGTTTAAGAGGTTGGTTTGATGTTTGTGGTTTTTTTTTTTTTATGTATTGATGAATCTGATTTAAAGGAACTAGGAACTAATGTTGAAAAGGAAACTTGCAAAAATATAATTCTATCCATAAATGCCGTGAAATAAAATGATGCATATGCAAATGACTTAGATATAATATAAAATAACTAAACTAAAACAAGAAAGAAACTGTAGCAAATGGAAAAGTGCAAAGTAGGAAACTAAATTATGGAATTTATACTGATGCAAAAAGTACATTGGGAGTGATTCACCCAGGGTGGCAAATGACTCCTATGATAGGTATTTTTAAGCTTTTTTTTCTATTTTTTTACCTTTTTCGATATGTTTAGGTCTAAACAGTGCAAATAAATGAAATGCAATAATTACCTCTAAATGCAAGCTTCACTAATACAATTTTAGTAATCCCTAGGATGCAAAAACAATGCAAAAACCAATGCAAATTAGAAAGATAATGTGTTCAATATGTAGGTTCACCAAAATGAACCGTCAATTTTAAGGTTTGTGATCTATGTACTTATCTTGCACTCTTAAGGTTTCTCACCTAAAAGAAGAGAGATAGATCCCTAAAATTGAGGTGTTTCACTCAAACTAAGGAATGTATGATGTAAATATGACTAAATGCAAGGATCTAAGTGTAACTAATTGATAAAATTGACTAATTATGAATGAAAAACTAATAAAATATGCAATGTTTGAAAACACAATGATGTTTGCAAAATACCTTAGAAAGAGATAAATGAAAATGCAAATAGAATCAAACAAAAGCTTGTAACTCAGAACGTATGCACCTGTAAGACTGATAAAGACTGAAAATCACTCTAGAAATCTAGAAAATTTGAATTTTTGGCTATCTGGGACTCATTTGCCACCCTAGGTAAATGAATCTTAGGTCAAGGTTTTTTGCCCAGAAACTGGTTTCTTCTTACTAGATATTGGAATTTTCACTTGACTCTGATAGCCATCTCAAATGGGACTCATTTTCCATCCATGGTGAATTAGTCCTTTTTCAATTTTCTACAAATTCAAATCTTTGATATGTACCTTCTTAACTGCACAACACTTCTTGACAGAAACATAGATTAGAATCTTAGAAAATACCTATAAAACAACTTAAAGTTTCTTTTCTAATGGGGGGGTTTTCCTTGGTAAAACCCCTAATTGGGTAATCAAGCCTTGAATGGATAAAAATCTACATAAAACCCTAGCCTTAAGTTAAAGACTAGGAAAGTTTGAAGTATGATAAAACCCTATTCTCTCGTGCTAGAATAAGATGAACAAATGTGATTTGAATGATGCAAGAATTCAATCCTAAAAACCCTACAACATATCAAATGGATGTAAATGACATGCAAATGTAATGCAAACCTTAAATATGAAGGTATAGACAAAATGGAAGATGTAATCATTTTGAAAACAAGTCTTTAGGTGTGATTTGATGGCTAGTTGTATCCCCTCAACCTAGATTTCTCCATGTTTCTCCATAGGAATCCATCATCAACTCTTTGCAATGTTGGATCTTGAATGAGAAGTGAGCTTGAAGACCTACAAAAACCCTAGTTTGCTTCCCTAAAGCTTCAACTTTGTTGTAGAAAATCCTAATGAAATTTATTATGGAAGTCTCTTAATGCTTGGCTTTTGATTTTTTCTTTGTTAAAATGACTAAGAGATGTGAAAAATGACCTAAAATGTGTATTTATATGCATCAACACCTAATTTTCCCATTATTTAGACCTAAGAGGCTGACATCCATTGAAAAAATAAGTTGAATTGATTAAATTCCCACTCAAATTTGAATTTCCCCCCAAAAGGGACTTATTCACCACCCTTAGCGAATGGGTCCCACCAGAGGGGACTCATTCGCCCAAGGTAGTGAATGGGTCCCACTAGTATTTTTTGGAGGTGGCTTTTCAGGTTATGAGTGAATTAAGTGTTGTTTGTTGAGATTTAGATGATTTTCAAGTAAAACGGGCCTCTAGATCAAAAATAATGGGTCCTAGGAGCCTATAAATATTGTTTTAAAGAATAAATGATGCAAGGGTACACAAAATTAGGTCCAAATTAAGTGTGAAATTGTATCTTTTCTCAAGAGTGTCTAATTTTCTATGCCACAAAATGATAGAGTATCATTCATTCTATTTTTGCAGTCTTTTTCCTTATGGCCAAATTTATTATAGAAATGATAAGCACCATTGAAAGAAAAGTATCATTGAGCATTAGGTTCTCTGATTAGTGTTCTTCCAGTATTATTTCTTAAGTTCTTGATTTTTCCATCATTACACCAAGTCTTCTTGTCAATAGATTGCTTCGTTTTTAAACTCTAACCTTCTTCAAATCCTAAACCACTTTTGTCCATTACCAGTCTCTAAGAAATAATCAATTCATCAACTATTGCAGAGCTTTCCTTAAATTTATCCTCAAATATTTTTTCCTTTTCCATATCTAATCTCAAAATTTATGTTTCCTGCTTGAGCTTTACACATTCATCCATCTTCTCTTGAATTTCAACTTGTTGACAGACTTCAATTCTTTTCATTTTTTCCAACTCTTGTAGTAGTCCAATGATCTCATCATGTTCTCTTCTCAATTGATCATAGGATTTTCATATCTACTCCTTAGATCCTTGATGCAATTGTTTGCTTCCTTTAGCTTATTCTTTAGATCTTCAATTTCTTTTGAATATCAAGCAAAGATCACTTCTAGAGGAAAAAATTTCCTATATTCAAATTTTGAGACCTTCCTCAAGCTATTAGGCTCCTTTAGAGGAACCAAACTCTGATACCAATTGTTGAATATCCAGAATACTAAGAGGAGGGATGAATTAGTATTCCAGAAAACTAGTCAAATAAAATCCATCTAGACATTATCACAATTCTGACTGAATCAATAAGAGAGAACACAAATGCATCAACACACATGAACACCAATATTTTTATATCTAGATACAAGATATTATAGGGCTCACTGCCAGAACTGACTGTCCTTGAAAGGATCACAACCTGAATACAAAAGATGGCTAATCACTAAGATACAAAAGTTATGGCTCACTACCAAGAGTATGAATTGATAAAATACACCTTTCTTGTGTACGGTTCAGTTGCAATGAAGCTTTGAATAAGAAGTATTTCCTTTCATAGTAGTTGCTCAACAATTTTGTTTAGATCCTCAACTGATAAATAATTTAGGCTCATATCTTCACATATCCCTTTATCCTCTTCACACTTCACTACACTTCACTACTACGTCACATACCACACATCATCACTCAAAGAATCTTATATATATACAAGTATATCTCATTCATCAATTAGGTCAGCCTAGTTAGATGAAAGAAAAACAATCAAAAGCACTCTTTTCAGCACCATATATGATTTAAAACATTTGTATCCATGTAGTGCATCATATCAAGTTGACATGGATCTATGGAAAACATCACAAAGTATATCTAGTCTTCTTAATGTGTGTCATACGTTAGGTTGGCCAAGACTAGGAGATAACCACAAAAACTCCAAACCAACATACAATCCTCAAATCAAATACCTTTCAGATATGATATTACATCAATTTATCATCATAGTACCATCATAGAGACTACCATTGGGACCGTAGCATTATAATTTTCTTAAGAAAATGTGGAGTCTCCCATACTGATATGCAAAGTAGAGAAACACTTGTAGAGTATAGAGCTAAACTCTGTCAATGATAACCTTTTGCTCACAACACAAAACTTCTCAAGATTTAGGATATAGTTGTATGAATGAGACATGATATAACATGGTTAATAGATTAGAGTCATATCTTTTCTTATGGTGATTTCTGGACTTAAAAACCAACTCACTGGTCCATCAAAAAAGAACACTTCCAGTAAAGAATAGCTTCTAATAAACTAAGTAGGCTTCCCATATAGTTGTCACCATGTTGACATCAATGAAAACATAGGAATAACCAAATCAATCCACATACACTTCATGCTCATGTTGCAAGGCTCCATATTTCTAACACTATGAGAAAGTTTTCACAACCCAAGATTATACTCCTAAGTTGAATAATCCACTCCACGAATGCCTTGCCATTGTTCCAAATAGGTTTTCCTTAGCCCATAAACCTTTCTATGAGAAATTTCTCACAATTGAATACCTCAAAGAGGCTATTTTCACTATGGCTAATGATAAACCTCAACGAATCGATGGGTTCCCATGTGAGTTTTACAAGGCTCTTTGGGACTATGTGGGAAAGGATCTACATAAATTTTACCTTGAAGATTTTCATTCTAATTCACTAGGAAATATTATCAACAAAGGCAACACAAAATTCATACCTAAAACTAGTGATCCCAAGCATATCTATAATTGGTGGCCCATCACACTCCTCAATATTTCCTACAAAATAATTTTCAAAGCCCTTTAAAAATATGCCATCTTTTTCCTCAAATTGTGCATCCTGAACAAAATGGTTTTATTAAATCCAAGTTCATCTTGGACAACATAATTACTATCTAGGAAGGCATGGAGTGGGAGAGATGCTCTAATCAAAAGCATTTTTTTCTCAAAATTGATTATTTCAAATCTTATGACCACATAGAATGGTCCTTTATTTTAGCTATGCTTTCTACATTGAGCTTTGGCCCAAATCTCATTCAGTCTATGAAAATGTTGTTCATTGAAGCTTCATCTTGCATCACCATTAATGGCTAGCAGTCCTTATCCTTTGGTCTATTCCACTCCATTCATCAAGGCTATCTACTTTTCCCCTTTCTTTATGCATTGACTGATGAGGGGTTTGGCTATCTTCTTTCTCATTCCATTTCTCAAGGGCTTGTTCATGGGATCTCCTTGCCTAATTCAACACCAGGTCAACTAGTCAATGGCCACTTTTCAGATGATTCCTTCCTTAAGTTTTTGGAAAAGAAATTAATGTCAAATCTACTCGTGGTTGTCTAGAGACCTTTCGCTGATACTTTGGTTCTGCCATTAAGTGGCACCAAACCTTGTGTTAGAGACTGAAATGTCAAAAAAAAATTCTCTACAGTTTAGGACATAGAATAACAATTTTTCTTCCCTTTTCATTAAAAGGGGGTTCACCACCAAGTTAGGGCTTGGAAAGACTAGTAACAAGGTATGTGTAGGATCATCATGGAAAAAATAAGCCCTTAAGTAGCGAAAAATTCAAAAAAATCAGAGTTAGGCAATTTGATGTAAAAATTTGAATAGGTTATCTATATTATTTCAAAAATACGTAAGAATAGAATCTATAGAAAATTGAATGTAGTTTCTAAACTAGGTTTATTTAAGAAAAAAAAAATCTATTTGGTGAAAATTTGAAATTTCAATGAGTAGTTTAAATTTCAGGGAAAAATAAGTAGGTGTCTATCCACCAACCTAACCACAATAAAATGATAATATTTTTTATAAGATTTTAGATATAAGTAGAAGACTCATATCCAGATGTGATGCATTATTTTTTGTAATTTTTTCCAAGTAAATAATTAATTATGTTTTTTTTTATTACAACTTTTAAAAAATATAAAAACGTGTATGTCTAACCACCTTAACTTGGTCAAAACTTCATGAAATTCATTTTTTTTCAATCCTATAGTATGTGACGCATGTTTTGGATTCAAAAAATGTGATATCGTTTGAAAGCTATAGATTTTTTTCAATCAACCTATCAATCAGGACTTTAGTCGAATTCAAATAGAAAATGAATAATTAATTATTAAATTCAAAGTAAAGAATAATTTATATTGGTGGAAAGTTGAGAATCTCCTTTAAAAACCATTTTTGTTTCATCAATTTTGGGTAAGAAAAAAGTCACCAGCCACATACCCTACACATACCCATCATATTGCCACTATTTGGCCCATCATGATCCTACACATACCCAACATGCAAGATCTAATTATGAAACCTAATGTTATGCAAAACTTCAACAAATTACCTATAAATGAGTGCAAAATAGAATAGGAAACTATGAAATTACAATAGTACACCTAGAAACCTGAATGTGCTAGGAATAAGCTCTGAAATCTTGAAAATGCAAACTTTAGGGAACACTAGGACTCATATGCCAAGCTAGGTGATTTTGTCCCAGATCATGGTTTTTGGGCAGGAATAGTAATCTGATAGTGTTGAGTCAGGATCTTTATAAATCTCAAAAATTACATGTACTAGGAATCATATGCCTCTTGTGGTGTATTAGTCCCATTCTTATTTTTTAGAAAGTCAAAGTCCTGATATGCTCTCCAATCTATGCTCTTTCTTCCTAACCTGATTCCCAAACCTAAACTTATAAAAAGACTTGCAAAATAGAATATACTATTGAATTTCTTGTGGTGGGTTTTCCTTAGTCAAACCCCTAGTTTAGTATTAAACCTTGATAGAAACAATGGATCTTGAAAGTAAATGTGAAGACAAACTCTAATCTTAAGTGCATCAAAGACTAGAAAATCTGAAATGTACTGCAACCTTATTCTAATGTGCTAGAATGAGACCGTGAATGAGATATGAAGATGATAACTCACATTTGGTGATGTTTAATCACCCTAATAAGAATTAATGATGTATGTACCTTCCTTAGGCTAAAAGAAGAATGATAATGCAGGATAGAATCACTTAGGAAACAAGTCATTAGGCTTGGATTGATGGCTAGTTGCATTTCCCCAACCTTGAATCCCTCATGATTCACCAAGGGCAACCATAATCAATCCTTTAAGATGCTCTAGATATTGAATCAAAGTGAGCTTGAAGACCTACAAAAGAACACTATAATGTTGCTCCAAGATTTGACTTTGCTTTCTCTTGAAAACTTGAATTCTCTTGTGAAAGAATACTTGAATGCTTGTGAATTCTTAGATCTTGAATTTTTTTCTCTAGATGAAAATAATGAGTTGAGAGATTTTTTATATGGGAATTACACCTAATTTACTATTTATGAGATCTTGAAAGCCGACATCAACCAAAATTATGAATTAAAAACTTGAATTTCCCATTCAAAACCTAAAAATAGGCCACACAGGACTCATATGCCACTTATGGTGTATGGATCCCACCTAGGGGGACTCATATGCCCAAGGTGGTGCATGATTCCTACCTTAGTTTTCTGGGGTGGGCCAATGATGGGTTGTTAGAAAATTTAACGCTTTTGTTGATTTTATCAATATTTTAGTTGAAATAAGCCTTGAGGTTTGAAATAAAGGGTCTTAGGGGCCTATTAATGATGGTTTAAAGAGTATGTAATGAAATTTTGTACTAAATTGGGTCCAATTTAAGTGTAAAATTGTACAATTTTCAAGGGCATACAATTTTCTACACTATATAGATAATTTGTTCTTCCCAGTCCTCTCTAGATTCAACAATATGGGTGGAAGTGGATGGCTCCTAATGAAATATTTTGATTTCTTGACGTCCCTTTTTCATTTTAGGCCTCTTCTATTGATATTTGGTAAGTGGTTCTATCTCAGGGTATGTGGAGGATCATGGGAAAAATAGGCCCTTAAGTGGCAAAAAATTTAGAAAAAATAGAGTTAGGCAACTTGACGTAAAAATTTGAATAAGTTATCTATATTATTTCAAAAATATGTAAGAATAGAATATATAGAAAATTGAATGTAGTTTCTAAACTACTAGGGTCTTTTATTTTTAAAATCTATTTGGTGAAAATTTGAAATTTCAATGCAGTAGTACTTAAATTTCAGGGAGAAAATAAGAACTAGGTGTCTATGTGATCACCCTAACCACAATAAAATGATAATATTTTTTATAATATTTTAGATATAAGTAGAGGAATCATGTCCTGATGTGATGCATATTTTTTTGCAATTTTTTTCCAAGTAAAAAATTAATTATGTTTTTTTTATTACAAATTTTAAAAAATATAAAACCTTGTATGTCTGACTACCTTAACTTTGTCAAAACTTCATTTATTTTTTTAATCTTATAGTATGCAAAGCATAGAATGTGACACATGTTTCAGATTCAAAAAATGTGATACCGTTTGAAATCTATAGATGCTTTTCAATCAACCTATCAATCAGGACTTTAGCTGTAATTCAAATAGAAAATGAATAATAATTATTTATTAAATTCAAAGAAAGGAATAATTTTTATTTGTGGAAAGTTGAGAATTTCCTTTGAAAACCCTTTTCATTTGATCAATTTTGGGTAAAAAAAATTATCAGCTACATACCCTACACATACCCATCATATTGCCACTTTTTGGCCCATCATGATCCTACACATACCCCTCCGATTGAGCAGAAATTAGCTTTCTGAGTTACCAAGTTGTTGTCTTTGGCTAGTAAATTTTAGGTGTCCTCCAAAATATTAGCAGCAACTCATGTGTATTACTCCTCATGATGGGCCCCTTCCAAGGCCTCCTATGCTAAGCTAGAAAATATGTTCAAAGGTTTTCTTTTGGCCTCTTCTAAGACTCACAAAGACTTTCACTATGATTCTTGGAAGTTTTGCTACCCCCTAGAGCTTCTAGTGGTATTGGCCTTATTTCCACTCAGTGACAAGGGATTTCTCTTTGTGTCAAATAGATTATCTGAGCTCAACTAGAAATGAGGCCTAGAAATCCTCCTTGGGAATTATATCAAAGCGGGTTATCTCACCCACAGACCATCTTGGAAGGGAATTGGCTTTCAAACCCTTCTTGTTAAGAAGGAGCTAGTTCATATTTTGGGTACCTTTGTTGCCAAAATCATTTTGTGTTCCTAGGAGGCGATCAAGCCCTAGCTCTGTTGGATTGGGACTAGATTTCATAGTGGGGTCTCATTCAATCATTAGAATATTTGGTGGTATCCTCTTTTTTCCAATGCAGGTCAGCCATTGGCCAAGCTTCCTTAGCTTAAGGCCCTAAAATTTCACAAGAATGGTATCCAAACCCTTCATGATTTATTTCATAGACCCACCATAATTATTTTATCATGGGAATATTTTCATGCCCATTTTGGTTTTCAAAACCATGACCATGAAACTTAAGATGACTTAGTGAGTGTCATTTAGGCTAATATGCTTCATAAGGTGGGTATTCATCCCACCAAGCCCTAGTGAAAAGATTGGAAATGGTATCTAGACACCCCTTTCAAAAATTGCAAGCCTTGACTTAGTTATCAATGGATTTCACCTCATTTTACCATTATCGACAACCTAAATCAAAGATGGCACCTCCAATTCTTAGTATCAATTTGGCACAAAAGATTTTCTTCTACATGGTTTGCAATTGTTGATCCAAAGCTCGCCCACTTTTCTTGGTGTATTCTTTTCCAAGGCTTACCAGTGGGGTCTCATCTTTCTCACTTGGGGATCCAAGACCCTTGTTTCCCTTTTTGTGGGTATGCTGATTCATTTAAGCAGCTCTTCTAGCTCTATATCAAGGTCAATAGCTATGGAATTGGATTCATGACTTCTTTCGGCCATTGTGGTTGGAGCCCTTCTCTTGGCATATGGGTTTTTTAGGGGAATATTCTAGGCTCCTCACAAAGTTTACTCATATTTGGCACGCTTTGAGGGCAGAAATCCTCTTCAGGATGCCTACATATTATCTCACAACTAGATTGATAAATTTGTTTCTTTATATTCTAAAGCTATTATTTTCTCTAATGTTCTTTCATAGATTCAAGTGGAAGAAAACAAAGCTTCACTTGAAGTTTCTCACCTTCAAGAGCTTTTGTACCACTATGGAAATGTCCCTTGCACTATGGATCATGCACCTCCCTCTCCCACTTCCTTTTTGGGCTGGTCTCCTTCACAAAGCTGGTGGAAAGGTAGCTTTGTTAGGGATTTTCACCCCCATTCTAAGGCTCCTCCTTTTCATGACTCTCACCCTCGTAGGTGGTCAAGCTCTGCTCTTCCACAGGCTGACCTAGGGTGGCCTTTTGGATGTGCAGTAGGGGGTGGGAGTGGAACTTCTAGATGTCCTTTTCATGATGCTCCTGGAGGCGGTTCTAGCTGGCCTACTGATACTTACAAGTGGATCTTGCATTTGGTCTTAGCTATTTCACTTCACTATGAAGATAAAGATAAAGAAACTAGGAAAGATGATGATGGTTGGGATCCTCTTGACATCACCTTTGACCCTATTGTTGTATGGGAAAAAATTGATGATAGTGACTTTCCACCCTCTATTGGCACTGTTATGGCTGCTTAATGGCCCTTCTATTTACTATATTTGTATTTTTTCCTAATTTTTAGACGTGGCCCATGACTCTTTGATTTTCTAGGCTATTCACATGTGACTCTCAGGGTGTGCCTTCTTACCACCCTCTTTTTTTTATGAATATGTGTATATCTTTTATTAATATAGATATAGAAACCTATTCATAAAAATATATATATGAACAAAATCATTTTCTAAATGACCTAGCAATAAGGATAATATTGTCTTGGAAACAACATAGTTAAGTGAGAGCTAGTCGGTACAAAAAAAAAATTATTTTCTATATTTTTTTTCCTTTGCTATCAATTTTTTTTATTGTATTCCATACTATAACAATACAAAAACTCAAAATAGTATAGTCAATATAGCCCTAATACAATACAAAACTGCAAATCAAAAGCAAGCACGAGACCAAGTTTAATAATTATAAGTTAGTATACAACAATAAGGTAGTATCTCATAACAGAATGATTTTCTCTAATTACACAAGTCATAGTATATTGTGAATATTATTTGACAAGCATGCATTGAAAATTCCTTATGTTCCATTCAAATAGATTAATTATGTTTCCCCACCATTTCTATTTTATTATTTTCTACTTATACACTTTTAATTAACTCATCTCAAGAAATTGCTAAACATGCCCATATGCATGATATCATTAAACTATCTAGCGAAGATACAACAAACAATAAGCACAATCCCTTGATCCCTATGGATGAAAAAGTCATGGTAGCATTGGTAAATAAACTAGAAAGCCTTGGAATTGACATAAAAAATCTTGCTTCTACTTTTAGAAATAGCTTCCACAATATTATCCATAAATTCAAAGATGTATGCCAAACAATGCCTCTACTAGAGTATTTGAATATTGAAAAAGCTTCAGGAAACATTTTCATAATTTCAAGGGAGTTGCACTAAATTTAAGGACCCTTGGACTTTTTTTAGGGAACTATATTATGATTACCAGTATCAAAATGATGGAACACCCTCTTTAATCCATGCATATGAATTGTACCTGCAAAATATGTGATCATTTAAACTTCTTGCTATGTAACATGTCTACAACTAAATATGTGTATAGAATTAGGTCATTAGAGAGGCCTATATTTTGGTGTTATGTATCTTACTTATACATATCTGTGTGCAAAATATGTGATCACTTAATTATACTTCTCACTATGTAACCAAACTACATCTAATTATGTCTATAATCTTAAGTGACTAGAGAGGCTTCTATCTTGATGCTATGTAATAAATAAGAAAACCTCTTTTTAAAGTACTTTCTCTTCAAATTTAGAGTTGCATATCCTTTTAATTTAATGTTATGATGTTAGAATTAGTTCACACTAAAAGAATTATGTCTGTAGTATGAAGTGATTAGAGATGCTTCTATCTAGATGCTATGTAATAAATAAAAAAATCCTTTTTTTAAAGAACTTTCTCTTTAAATTTAGAGTTGTATATCCTTTTAATTTAATGTTATTAGGTTAGAATTAATCAAATATTTTATCATATTTTTTATTTTCACCTTTTTTTTAATGTATCTATATTAGAAGGGTATGTGCAGGATCATGATGGAAAAAATAGGCCCTTAAGTGGCAAAAAATTCAAAAAAATCAGAGTTAGACAACTTGACATAAAAATTTGAATAAGTTGCCAATAGTGGCATGGTGTGATGGTTTAAAGGTGACATTTTTGTTCTTTCCACCATGGTTCAAACCCCATTGGGGTGGTATTGTTGAGTGGTTGTATTTCGGTTCATAGCTCCAAGTCAAAACGCGTTTACCCTTGAATAATTTTTTTTTTTTTGAATAAGTTATCTATATTATTTCAAAATATGTAAGAATAGAATCACAGAAAATTGAATGTAGTTTCTAAACTACTAGGTTTTATTTTTATTTTTAAATCTTGGTGAAAATTTGAAATTTCAATAGTAGTACTTAAATTTCTGTGGAAAAATAAATAAAGTGTCTATTTGACCACCCTAACCACAATAAAATGATAATATTTTTTATAATATTTTAGACATAAGTAGAGGACTCAATGGGATGTGATGCATATTTTTGTAATTTTTTCCAAGTAAATAATTAATTATGATTTTTTTACCTACTTTAAAAATATAAAACTCATATTTCTGACCACCTTTAACTTGGAATCCAAAAATGTGATACCGGTTTGAAAGATATAGATGTTTTCAATCAGCCTATCAATCAGGACTTTAGTCATAATTCAAATAGAAAATGAATAATAATTATTTATTAAATTCAAAGTAAAGCATAATTTATATTGGTGGAAAGCTGAGAATCTCCTTTAAAACCCCTTTTCATTTCATCAATTTTGGGTTAAAAAAAAGTCGTCAGCAACATACCCTACAAATACCCATCATGATCCTACACATACCTAAAATAATTAGTGGCCTTTATTATTTATTTATGATTACAATATAAACCCTTCAAAGAATAAACAAACAATTATGGGACAAAATGTTATTTCAATTTACAATTTTTCTTATTTGTGCATATGTTTTAACAATAATCGTACCTATATTAATATGCTTTTTCAAACAAAAGGGTGACAAAAACCTTGTAATCTAAACTTATGGAAAATTTGTTGTTTCATGTTCTTGTATAACAATAGATTTAGTTGTTTTTTTTTTCCTTCTCAACAAACAAAAATACCACTTCCTTACAATATGTCGCCTTTAAAATTAAAATCTTACTATATATGTTTTTAACTTGAACCTACATCTAACACATTCAAAATAATATGCCACAAGCATCATCATCCACTTATTCAAACTTTAAATAACCTCTTAGAAAGTGTGTTTTACAGTTTATTGTTTAAAAATCTCCACATTATGGAATGTCTAAAACATCTACCTTTTTTGTCTACCCTATTAATTATTTTATTAGAATACCTAATTAGCATATTTCAAATTAGGTCGTAGGAAAGGTTATACAAACCAATTTGTGTTGGGAAAATGTGTCTCAACCTTCCAATTATATATGATTTATTGATAGGATGTATATTGGCATGTGGTGATTGATCATGCAAATATTGTACACTCGTAGAAAGACATGGGGTTTGAGGCATTGCCCCAAAAAAAAAATCACTGACACATCAAGGTTTTTTTCCACTACACGTCAAGGTTTTTTCCCACTGACACGTCAAGGATTTTCTATTAATACATCAAATAAAAAATAAAATTGTAAAAACCTAATTCTAGAAGGTTCCAAAAAGCTTGTTATAAGCATATGGGATGTATGTAGATGGGTGTTGATGTGTGTTTTAGTACTTCTCAACACAAGCAAAACATAAATGTTGTACTTCTCTTGAAAGGAAATCCCGTACAAACAAGTTGCAGAAAATTACCCCAAGGTCTCTCGGGTGTCAGGTCATGACTTGCTTGGAATTTATAAATTGGTCTAATGTGATCTTGTTGGTAATCACAAGGAATCCTTACATAAGTTAAGTGGGAGGGGAATTGGTTCTTCAAATGGAGTTCTTAAAGTATGGAATTGATGTGCATTTGTTGCAGGTTTGAAACAACAATCTAGAACTCTATTTTCATCTTTAGATTTGGCTTTACAATGTGCAATGAACCTTGTCTAAAGCACTATTTAAAAGAAAATTCAAAAGGGAAGGAGAGAGAGTAAGTTCCTAGACCTAAAACTGCTAATGAATAGTGATAATGGAGGACTCTAAAGTGGACAACCTTCCCAAAACTAAGTCCCACTTAGCCAAATTAACTCACAGTCTCATGAAACTGGTGCAATCTTCTAAGGTCTGTAGATTTCAACCATTCATTCACCATAAGCATGAATAAAAGATAAAATTTAAGTGTAGCATTCAATTCATGTCTAGACTAGCTTTACAAAAGTATTTATCAACAATAAACAACAAAAAGCATGAACAAGGAAGGGCATCAACACAGCAAAATTCTTCAAAACCAATGAGCAACATTAACTAATCTATTAAAGCATGCTAACACATAGAACAAAAAAGTTAATCTACTCAAATTCACTAAATAGGAGGAGAAGAATCATGAAACATGAAATTGGAACTCAAGAATCCACCAAAATCAATGAACTTCTATTAAAATTCCAGCAACATATCTTTACAACTCAACTCTCTCTTGAAAATGAGAGGAGACCCCCCTATTTATAGTGTCCAAGAAGAAAAATGAATGGCCAAGATTCAATCTCATTGTGTGGCCAAGATTCACTACAAATTAGGGTTTCACCTAGCCCCAAATATTTTACAATATAAAATTACATTTTGTCCTCTAGCCTATTTTGTCTTCTTGTGGGCAGCATTGTAGCTCTTTTGTCCTTTAGTTGATTGCCTTGTTATAGCTACTTTGTGAGGAACTCATCATCAATCACTAAATTTCCTTCTTGTTTCTTCACGGTAGCATATTCTACGAATTTGATGATCAAAGTCTGAAGCTTGCTCCACTCCAAAATATCAAATAAAAGCACCTAAAAGTTCAATTTCTTGGATCGGTTGGTAATCACATCCCAATCCTTATCACACTTGGGTGTATTCTTCATCACTTGCTTAGATTGGGTGAAGGATCATGTAGCAAAACCCATAAAATTTGGCATAAGTGCATCTTTGGTTCCATTCTCCATCTTCTTATGGAAGAGAGGCCTTATTTTTTCTAGGTCCAGCTCAACGGTGAGCATATCATAATCTATCATTAATTTCAGATACTCCCCATAGGCTATCACGATTTCCTTGGCCCAATCAATATCAAGCTCCACTTCATGGAGCACCCATTCTAATATTTTTTTCTTGTGATCAAGGCCCAAATTCGAGGTTTCTACAAGCCAATGATCATCCTTTACCAAAGCAAGCTCCTTTTCCCATGTTCTCTTGGGAATCCTGAAGATTGCCTCAACTTTAGGATATGTAATCCTATATAGCTCTGGGAAGTCAGTGCAGAATTTTCTTGTGTCCTCAAGCTATTTTTGCACCTCCAAGAACTTGTTTGCTATCCTAACAGTGTGGTCGATGCCCATATTCCCATTATAAATTACCTATCTAAATAATTCCTCTATAGCCTTCATCCAGTTCTTTATCCTTTCAAGCTTATCGATGTGGTCTTTGGACAATAGATATGGCGGTGCTGATGATGTCATGGGAAGTTCCTCAGTGGAAGACCATTGTTGAATATGGGGTGTTAAGTTTGCCACTTGTTCCTTTAGCTCCTCCATAGAGGTCTTCTCCTTATTCATTTGATGCACAATGGTGGTGATAGATCCCCAAAGATGGTCAATTTTCTACTCTCTTAGAGTTGTTCCCAAGTCAATGGTGGAAATTTTATAGCTAAATCCTCCATCCACCACCGAAGTAGCTATTTGTATGGTCCTGGATCCTGAAGTGTCCATTGTTAGGTGGGATCTAGCCCTTGGCTTCTTTTCTTTCTTCGTGCTTATCTATGCCCAGGATAGAATGGCTTCTAGCCTTGCCTTTAGATCCATGAGCGTAGGGATCTTCTTCTCTAATTACTTTTCTAGCCATTCAGGCATCTGGGGTTCCCCTTTTGGTGATTCATGATCACCTTCTTCTTCTTGGGTATGTTGAATTTCCATTTCTTTGCTGCCCAAATTTTTATATTCTATCTTTTCTTACTCTTCATCTAAATCCTGAATGAATACTATTTCCTTCTTTGGGGATTCAGTGGTCGTACATTGCTTGGGGCTATTTTCCACTTTAGATGTCTTCTCTTCTTCTTCTTGTTGTTCATGCCCGTGTTCTTCATGATGCTCTGCTTCTGGGATTTTCCTTGTTTCATCCCCTTCTTTAGGATTGTATTCTTCTTTCTCTTCTCTTTCTTTTCCTTCTTGCTCTCCTAAAGGAGTCATTTCTTCATCATGTTCAGGGCTCTTACCCTACTCCCCTATTGGATTTTTTGTGCCTACCTCCATTTCTTTGTCTATTTCCTTCTCTTCATTAGAGGGCTACTCTTCAACTTCTTCTCTGACATCCCTGAGTTGTTGGGCCAACTCCTCTTCGAGCTCTGGGTTGAAGGTTTCCATTATATACTTTGTGCTCGATTCCTCAACATCTTCTTCAGAGGATTTTGTTTCCTCCTTTTCTTCCTCATGTACCACTTCATCAATTACTAGGTGTTGATGCTCAGGATGCTCATGATAATCATTTGCTTCCTCCTCCATTTCTTTGGTTTCTTCCCTTTCTTTCCTTTCCAACTCCTCAGATATCTACATTGTTTCTTTCATTTCAGATGGCTCAGTTGGAGGAGTAGGGATGAGAAGGTCGGTGACAACTTACACTAGGGAAACCTGCACTGCAAGATTCATGAATACTCCAAACAACTCTGTTGGTATGTTTTGCATGTTCCTAGAAAAGGCTTCCAAGAGTGAGAGGGTAGGCATTGGCATTGTTGCAATGGCTAGTGGGAGGGTTGTTGATGGTGACATAAAAGCATAAGAGAGCAGAAAAGTTGTGGTGGAGGAAGAATCTACCACCAAGATGGGTGTCATAGGTGAAGCGGAAGCAAGGTGGACTAAAATGTCCACTACAGGTGGAGAAGAAGAAACCATTGCTTGAGAAGTAGGTGAAGGAGAAGTAGTAGTGGCAGTAGCAGTAGTAGCAACTATGATAGTAGAGCCAATAGGTGGGAACTTTGGTTGTTCAGCCTCTTCTTCATCTCCTTCATGGAGTGGGTCCTCCTGTATTGTGGGCATCTCTATGAAATTGCCTGACTTCTTTGATTTCTTGGAAGGATCACCTTCAGAGGATTTCCTTGAATACACCTTATGATTAGGCTGGTGTTCAACTATTTCTTTTCTTTTTCTTGATCTGGTGGCTAGAGGGGATTTTGAAGTTTCCCCAAATGGGGTAGTAGCAAGAGAGACACTATCAATTTCACTCTCGGGCTCATCCTCAAGCTCACCATATGTTAAAGTAGCTCCTTGAAGTTTCAATTGAGCGACCTGCCCATCAATCCATTGCTTCATCCTTTCCTCAATTAGCTTCATCAAAATATCAAGGTCATTGACCTCTTCCTCATTCCAATCAATCAAGGGAAGTGATAGATTGGCAACGATATCATAGCTCAGATCTATCACTGTGTTGTCATCTTCAAGAATTTGATCCAAGATTGGAAACAAGTTCATTGTTTTGACAAAATATTTCATCATGCACATGTAATGCCTCTACACACTTCCTTATCATCTTTGTAATTGGTCCAAAAGTCCTCAACATTATGCAAATGGGCATACTCTATCCTGACAACCTTCTTCAACTTGCCATATGGATCCATCTGTGGCCTGGTAGTATGGAACTCTAGGTTATATTCAACTAATTCCTTATCAAAATACTCCACACACTGGGATGCAAGGAGTGCATACATACCCTAACCAAATGTGAGGGGATAAGGGATTCCTGCCCTATGCTTGTCACTTAGAAGGGTGTGTTCATGCTACAACTACCAAGAGAGTTCAACTAATATCAACCGGTCATTTGGGTACTAGGGAAACTTATATCATTTCTCTGAGAAACCCTCGGCTCAGATGTATGTAAATTTGGGAAACTGAATAAATAGAAAGCCAAAATGGTGAATGAAGGAATTGGCACTGTGTGTAACCCTTCTTTCAAAGTCACCCCCAAGCAATCTAATTATATGTCCAATGGAGGCATCGTTAGCCCTATAGTAGTCATTTTTGAAGTTCCTAAATTGGAGTTGGGGATAACTGTCATATACCTTCAATTATCTCCCTAGAGTCTGGCTTGGGGCTACAAATAGTCTCCTATATTGAGCACAGTCATCGAGTAGATAGACCAGGTACAAAGTCATGTAGAACTATGAGGTTTTCTTCACCGCCACAAACTGCTCATGTAAGAAGTTGCTAATTATGCCTACCCAATGGAATTGGGTTTTTCCTCTAATGATTTCCTCTATAAAGTACAACATCCACTCTTGGAAGAATGATGCAATTGGAAGACCCATAACTCTAGTTAGTAGGGTCACCAGGTAATGGTAATCTTCATAGAAGTCACTCCTAAAGAGCTCCTTGGGTACCTTGTTTACACTACCCCTTTTATCCCAAGTAGCTAACTTACTGATTAATTAGTTTCTTGCATTTGAGGGGGTCTTCCTTCCACATGCTCTTGGCATATTCCTTAGATGCCTCTTCCATATCATCAAATGTGTGTATATGGAAGGTCTACTTGATAGACTTGGCAAAGAAGTCTACTAGTGCATTGCCATCTCTATCTACTATTCTTTTTGTGCTTTCCTAGTATGCCTCTCTACAGGCCATCACTAGCTAGGGAGCCATGAGGGAAGGTGGGAAACCAACAACCTTGGCTAACCCACTTCTTCTTATCCTTCTGGCATTCTCTATAGTAGGGTTGTTGATAACCCCCTGCTTGAACTCGTCGATGTCGATGTGCCCCAAGTTGGTATTGAAGATCTTCTCCTAGTCTGTGCTAACTTTGGATTTGAGTTCTTCCCCTTGAAACTTATACTTCATTTGATCCTTATCTTCTTTTCCCCTTGGTGCTTTGGCTAACTTCTTTCCATTTTCTTTCTCTGTTGATGCCTCTGAAGGTCCCATAGCTAGTTCCATATATCCTACAAGCAAAGGAGTAGTAAGCACATTCAAGTGTAAGAACATGATAAATGTTAGTTAAAATTCTAAAAAAATGATGTCAGATTAGGTAATTCATCATTCAAGGATACTAACATCTCTTTCGGATCATCTTTAGCCTTTAACGGGACGAAATTATGACAATGCGAGCCCAGCGTGTGGACTTCCCTGGTTTGGCAGTCGTTCTAGAGGCAGTTGTAAATGGATGACAATCAGAGCATAGCGGACAATAGGGTTCTACCTGCATTAGGATTTGGCCATGAAGTGGGGTCCACTAAGGAGATCAAGCTAATTTAGCACGTCCAGGTTAAATCCATTTTGAAGCTTTGGGAGTGTTAAGCTCATCACTTAGGCATGCAAACTCAAGGAATACAAGAGTAGGAGTGGGCTTGGCCATTTGAGGCTCTGTCGTTGGAATGGCACTGGAAGAGCAGTGTCCCACAAGCAGTGTTCCATCATGTGGGACCCACAGCTTCAGAAGAAAATGTCACTTTAACACTAAAGTTTGAACCATTTGGATGAGTGCAGGTCGGAAGGTGTGGGAAGTCATTGTAAGTTGTCCTTTTAGAACAACAAAGGTGGGACAGAAGTCCGCCAAAGGAGACCTACACTGCTGGATCCACAGGAGGGTTAGACATTGCTCATTTATTGGAAGATAGTCAAAGGGAAACAGTGGGGTCGGGTCCCACATAGTGGGCCAACAGGATTCCTCAATCATTTTGATGTGGCAAGAGTAGGACAGAGTTCCACAAGTGGCCATTTGTAGAGAGTGGCCCACCTAATGCTTCTCATTTAGTCATTTTCAATTTGGGTCTTACACGGAGGTAACAAGTGCAGGCTTCACAAGATGGAGAGATGGATATCTGAGGCCATTTGGAATGGAAAACTCACTACGGTGGCCCACGAATGGAAGTATGTAAGGAGAGGCCCACAAAAGAGCTACCACTTAGTCAATTTTAGCACAGGGGAGATCAGACAGCAATGGCAGGATCAGGACCCAACCGTCAGAAGGACCCTAGGGTTTCACCATTTTGAGTAGTCATTAATGCAGTGGTGAAAGGGGAGCAAAAATCTGCAAAGGATAGTCTACATCAAATAAGCTACCTTTTGAAGGCAAGGTCTGCTAAGCAGAGGGACGAGATAGGTTTACCATTTGAAATGGTGGCCACCCATTGGATGCCTATGAATGGAAGCCCACAACAGGTGACCTCCCAAAGCGGCCACTAGTTAGGTGTTCAGTGCAAGGAATTTGGATGGAAATGGCTGGGGCGACACTTGATCATTGGAATGAATTCAGGATTTTTCCATTTTGAGTGATCATTTGACTAGCGGTGGAGGTGGAAACTTGCATAGTCAGACCCAACAAGGTGGGAGGCCATTGTTTGAAATCTGGTTTTGCTTAAGTTTGACCAGTGGCAACAAGGTGTGGACATCTTTCTGCGAATGCAGGTCTGCGGAGGATATTAGTCTACTATCCTAAAGTTTAGTGTTTTAAGGGATAGATGACGATGGCAGCTGCTTTTCAGGTTTGCATGGCATGAACGCCCTATTTCAAGAACAACTGTGGTAGCCTCAAGTTTTCCAAGCCTCCAGTGGATGGATTTAAGGGTTTCAAAATTCCAAAACATGGGTTTTGACCGTCGGGGTTTCATCTAGCGAATTCCTAAGTTTCCTTCTTTTGTTTTTAACATTTTTTTATGGAAATTAAAGGAAGCCCAAAATATGACTTTTGGTAGAAGACCAACTTGGAAAACCCAATCAAATCAATGAAGACATAGTGAAGAAAGACTTTGAATTGGAAAAGGAGCTCCGTGGGCACAAAGGCGGCAATGTCGGGTGGCTCTAACAGACTTCTTGAAATTCTTGACAGTGAAAATGATAGGTTGAAATGGGCTATTTATAGAATTTGTAGCATTTAATACCCACCATTAATGTAGGTATGAAGATGGATGAGGTTGGTGGGTGCACATTTTGAGAGAATGGCAGTGGGAATGGTGGGGTCCATATAGTGAACAACTCCTAATACTTGGTCGTTTGATTGGTTGGCAACAGAAATGGCAACGAATGTTATGGGTTCTGAAGGGCGGGGGGACATGTTAAGTGAGTCGTTTGAAATGTTGAAAGCAAGGAAATGATTCGTATAGAGTGGCCCATAGGGGCAGACTCACAGGGTTTGGAGGATGGCAATTTTTAAGTTTGAAGGAAAATTGCTAAGGGAACCTTGCAAAGGCCAAAGGGTTAGAAACTTTGAGGGTGGAAAAACCTGGTCAACTCAAGATGATTCTTCTAGGACTCCTTAACCACTTAGGACTCAGAAGAATAGGGGGCACACAAAACAAGATAGTGATAAAAGAGACCTAACAAAGTGAAAAGAGAGGGTTCCCATTCCAAATGGGGTGTGTGTGTTGTAGGCACAACAATGGGGGTGTATTCTGAGAGTCTAATAGTGGTCAAGTTGTCTCTTGATCTCTAGTGGTGATACTCCTGTGAGAAGCTTTCTTTGCAAGTATATTGTAATCTTTTGATTACTAAATAATATATTGGGTGGCTATTAGAGTGTGGTATTTTCTTCCTGAAAGCATTTTCCCCACGTAAATCATTGTGTTGTGGTATGCAGGATATTTTTGTTTGTTTCTAGTGAAGTTTTTGTAACTGTTAAAGATCTGTTAAATTTTTATATTATTCTTCTCTCAAGGTGAGTGTAGGAAGTTGTTCCACCACCTTAGCTTCCTTACAAGTGGTATTAGAGCTTGATCACATTTGGTTTTAGCTGTGGGTTGTTGGGTTTTATTTGACTGATCCAAATTTGAGTGGGAGCTTGTCTAGAAGACACTTTGTGATCTTGTTGTAGGAACTTTGAAATGGAAAGTTCATTAGGGAGAATAGAGGTGGAAAAATTTTCTAGAAATAATTTTGAGCTTTGGAAGTTGTAAAGCAATTTTTTCTTTAATATTTTTGGTTTTCAGCCCTTACTCTTTTCAACTTCGAGATAAATTCGTGCTAAAAAAGAGAAGACTGCTCCTAAAGGCATGCAATGTGCCACATAGTAGCTACATGAATTTTACATATTCTTTTCCTTTCAGGCTCAAGCCAGGGCACATGTCAGCTTCGTGAAGATATTCTTCAAAGCTACTCTCGCAAATCTGAGATTGCCAACTCATTTGACATGCCATCTATTAACTCCAGGTAGTTTGTATTTTTGTAGAGTAATCTCTTCAAGAAGAGTTTTTCAGAATGTAGTGGGTGTCCTTCTTTCGGGGTGGAACCTTTGAGTTGGCATCATCGATCTCTTTGGTTAATTGATCAAATTTTTTCCAAGCTATGTTAAAATTTGATTGTTTTCTAACAACTATCTTTGCAAAAATATCTAAAGCCATTAATGAAGCAGTTGGGACTTAAAGAGCAAAGATTTTTTTTATCTAATCAAGATATAAGATCAAATTGTGAGCTATTAGGATAAGGCATCTGAAATTTTCTACTTCTAGAATGTTTGGTGGTGGTGCTCTCTTCTTCTAGTTATAAATAGGGGTGGAAACATAAGTCAAAAAGAGAAAAATTACTTCGAAAGTCTTTTCAAAGGATATAGATCTATTAGGGAGTTTATTTTTTCAAAAGTAGAAAGTGTTACAAAATATTGTTATTCTCTCTAGCATGTTATATTTTAATTCAAACTATCAAGGGATTGGCATTTGACCTTTTTTTTTCATTTCATATAGTATTGAAGTTCAATCTATTTGAGAGAAATCTTTAAAATTGTTCATGGTATGGCCTTTGTCAAGGTTTTTTTATTTTGTTCATGTTAAAAAAATTGTGTTAAGTCTACTTTGATAGTTCAAATAGCTAATTTTCCTATTGTTAAGCTTCTATGTTGAGTTCTAGCTTTTGGAAATTGGATTATGTCTATTGAACTTTTCCATTTTCCATATTATGCTATGAAGGGAGAAAGGTTTCTATGAGTTTCTGGATATTTCTATTAATCTTTAGAATTTTTATATGTATGATTGGACTTGTAAACACCTAAAAATGACCTAGGCCTGCAAGCTTCATTTTTACCACTTTCGTCCTAGCATAATTAAAACATTTAATTATGTCCTTGGTCCACATTCGACTATTGATTAAATAATTCAAAATTATTTAATTAACTCATGTCATTTATTCTTCATGATTATTAAATAAATAAATTTCATTTATTTATTAAATACGTCATTAATTGTCTAAGTCTTCCCTTAATTAAATAAATTTCTTAATTTATTTAATTCCCCTTTCTTCATTAATTCTTCCTGATTATTAAATAAATGAATTACATTTATTTATTTAATATGTCACTAATTGTCTTAATTAAATAAATTGATTAATTTATTTAATTAATTGGTCTTATCTGCTAAATTAAATAATTAAATTTAATTATTTAATTGTCAATTAATATTATTTTACGTAATTACTATAGGCATTTATTTACTTGTTTTCACATTCGTTGTCATAGGCATTTGATTAATATTGGCATAGGCATTGACTTTTAGATATAGGCATTTAGGCAATATCAAATCCTTCAAATCTTGTTGCAGGGCTTAGGAATTTTAGATTGCTCAAAAGACAAATCTGAGGGCAGCATTATCCAGCAAGCAAGAAGGTGCTACAAAAATGAATCATGGAGACTTCGGCGATCAGGTATAATCGCTCTTGCATGTATTTCCTTTGTGTTTTGTAGCTACTTTGGGTTTTTATCATTATGATTTACATTCAATTGATCTAATCTAATAATCCAGAAATTACCCTCAGTTACATTGGTGAACCCGACTCCGTTTTGCTTGTTTCCGTACGATTTTTTGTTGCTTTCTGTTGTTTTGTAGGTACAGGTACGGATCGACGCAACTATTTTTTAAAACATCACAACGCATTTGATGCGTCGCGACGCATCTGCTGACAGAAGCGACGCAATCAACCTGACAAGCCGCAACTGACATCCTGAACAACACATTTGATCTCCCGAGCCACAGTTGAAGACCCGAACAACGCATCTGCCCTGTCGAGCCGCAACTGTCTGGTAAAATTTTCTTTCAGTTTTGCCATTTCAATTTTTAGATTTTTGGGTTTTTTCTGGTTACTAGTTTTCTGGTCTTCTATTTTTTCTGTGTTTTTTATTCTTGCATGTTAACTAGATTAGATTTTTCTTGTGTTACTAATCTTTTCTGGTAGCGTGTGGCAATCCTCATTCGTTTGTTCAAGACCATTGCATAAGAGACTACTAATATTCATTGTTTGCAAATTCGCATGTCAAAGAAGGAATAACAAAACTTTGTGCTTGTTTTTCTTAGAGTAGCAAACATTTGAGTTTGGTGCATATAAAACGAAATCATATTTTTTATGCTTGATTGTGATTGTGGGATGGTAGGTGAGTATGCTCTCACTTGGTGAAAACCTCGTGATTAGAAAACCAGACCCATTCTTTTCTATTATTTTACCCTTCACGTTTTGGTATATCGGAGTATCCTCTCCCCTTGCGCATTCGTGCAATCCTGGGTGTAAGAGAAACGGTTACCGACTCTAGAACTTGGGCCTATTCTGGTGGGAAAAAGTACTCACCCCAGAATGACTCAGACCAGTAGCACCCTGACACCGAGGGACTTCCAGCCGGTATAGAAAAGTGGGTTCTTGGGGAAAGCCCAAGAATCATGAGTGTGGTTCCGATGAGATGGATCTGAAAGGGGACTCTCGCCGCATGGATCACGCCCCACGAATGGAATGCCCAAATTAAAAACCTCTTGTCTTAGTGTCCAACCGTTCTATTGGCCGTTGCTTGGTATAGTGCAGGGTACAGTATCATGCCCAAAGACACTCACTACTGATCCCCTTGAGTAGAGATAGCAATTCTTGGGATGTCACTAGCCAAAGAATCTGAATTTGGTGTGCTCGAATGACGTTAATGAGCCGTGGAGGGGAGCCAATTCCACCAAAATTCTAAGCTATCCGCTTTCGAGAAGGAAAGGTGTTTATCACCAATCCAGGGTATAAAGGTGGGCTATACCAAGTATACAAACCCTTGGCCTATGGGCCTTTTTTAGGATCATGCTTATCTGATGTGTGTTTGGTTACATTCAAAATGCTGTGTTTGTCAAGTGTATTCTGGTTCTGTCACAATTCAAACAAAACATTCATCAAACAAGTCAAAACTTCCATCAAAACAATACGAAAATCATGTTGAAATTAAACTGAGTCGCATTTGTCAAACCGCAAGTGATTTTCTGTGACGCAACTGATATGTTAAAACGCATCTGAAACTTATAACGACACATATGTAGGAGTTGTGACACATCTGTCAACTCAAAAGCTGCATATGCTAAATCAAGCCGCATTTGACAGTGATAAAGCCACAATTGCAAAACTGAACCGCATTTGCCAAACTGTGACGCATTTGCCAAACTGTGACACATTTGCCTGTCAAAATTTTAAACTTCAAAGTCTAAACCTGAGGTCTTCAAATTGTCAACCATTTGTCAAACACTATCATCAAGAAGATTCTGTCAGAAACCAAACTTGATATTGCTCAAAGTCTTGTCTAAGCTTGCATTAGTCACCATAGGTTTCATACATCATTCCTTCTAGTTTCATGCATTCAACATTACATTGTCCCTAGGTCCATATTTGCATACTTAGGATTAGGAAAATCTTAAGCACACCTTTGCAAAGTCATTGTTTTCTACATTAGACCCTCTTGGACTAAGTTATCAAACCTCCTTTAGTCATTGTCCTCTTTTGTGAGATTTCTTCCAACTCAAAAGTCTAGTTAGGGAGACTCACTAGTCATTTAGATCTTGTCAACTTGTCATTTCCAACAAAGTCCTTTAGCAGTCAAAATCGAAAACAAAGTTCGAGTTTAGAGGTGCTTAGATAACCTTGTCTTACATTGCATAGAAATTGCATATCCTTATTCACAAAAAATCCAAAAACATTAGTCATTCTAGTTTTCATCTTGAACCTTAGACTTCACATAGTGTCATACTTGCATTTAGGCTTTCATTCCTATTTGAGCAATCTCATTTATGGTTGAAACCAGACTTCAAAAACAAAGGAGACAAATGGAAAAATTTAGACAAGACCCCCCATTTACTATCAACAATCCTCCATATGACTCAAGTTGGACCTTGTACGACCCATTTACCAATCTAGACAATCAACCTCCAACAACAACGTAAGCCTCGTTAAATAGTGCATTCGATCTCTACTTGCAAAGAGATGAAAATGGTCAACTACTTCAAGAACACATAGAGGCATTGACACAAGACCTAGAGGCCTATCAGATGGCTGAAGCAATAGCTCATCAGGACAGAGACAGATTTGTAGCCATGCTCTTGAGTGAGGGAGCTAAGTTACCACCAGGATTTGATGCCAACATGCTAAATTTGACACTTCATGACCCTAATGCCAATAACACACATAACATGTCACATAGTGGTCAACTTTCAAATACTACGAGCAATACTTCCTTTGAGACCACAATGACAATAAATACCACTCCCAACATCCCAAACATCTCCAACACAGTAAATGCTACATCTATTGGGGGATCACAATCATCTACAACATCCACAACACTACCCCAATCGGATGGAACCACTCTTGGCTGCTCAACAACGTGGGAAAATTATTCTAATCCTCTTTTTACCATGATGGTAAATACCATGGGGGCATCATCAAGTCACCACAATCCCCCTTTGACAACTACATCTACTACCATGAACACAACTTCGACAAATCCGTTCAGTAGTACTTCACAAAATCCTTTGGGAGGAGCCACAGGACGTATCTTTATTAAAGGACAACAACAAAACGTTAACACAACAGCACAGTCAAATGTCATTACCTCCCAAGGTACAAACACAAACGTCCCCCTTGTACAAAACCAACAATTTACACAAGGTGGCCAAATAACACAACCCATGACATCATTGACACACCATAACAGTCATGGTCACAACATCCCCCAAATAATGACACACATGGCTGGGGGACACATCCCAACATACTCATCCAACATTCATACTCATCAATAGGCACCAAATCATAACTTCCAATACCAACAACACACGTCATATGTACCACAACAATCCGTACCACCACAATACACCAACACCCACGCACACTAGACAGGAACACATGGTGTGCAAGGAAACCCAACATACGGAAACATAAACGACCCTACCATAGATGAACTCAAAGCAAGAATGAGAGATATGGAGAAAAATATGCAAAAAATGTACATTTCAGGCAGGAAATCAGAAATATCATATGACTTGGATGTATACCCTTTCGACACGAACTTATGTATGCCTGCATTTCCACCAGGATACGTGTCACCCAACTTCACAAAATATAGAGGCAAGACAAATCCCATTGAACATGTTCGCGAATTCGCAACCAACTGTATGGATATCGCCTATGAACCAACATACTTGATGAGACCTTTTTCCAAAAGTTTGGCAGGTCAAGCCCTTGAATGGTTTTCAACTCAAAAAATATATCCAGACATGGGATGAGCTCAAACAAAAATTCATAAGAAATTATGCGTACAACATTGACATGGATACCTCTATCATTATCTTGTGCAATCTCATGCAAGAAGAGTCTGGTGAGACATTTATTCCATTCTTTCAAAAATGGAGAAGCCTTGCTAGTCGATGTCACATTGACATTCCTGAAAGGGAAAAAGTTGACATGTTCGTCCAAACACTTCTAGGGCCCCTAAAATTCGCATTGCAAATACATTGTTGCACAAACTTCACAGAATTGGTCGAAAAGGGAGTCCAGATTGAGAAAGACCTTATCACAAAGGGAGAACTAAGATATGGTTCCAAAAACACGAACGTCAACCCACCAGCTGACAAAAACAAATATTGGGTTAAGAATAAGCATGTTACAAATGATGGTGTTGTTGATGCCAAGACTACAAATACTATAGGTCCCGTATTAGCCCTGAAAGGGGTTCAACAACAAACCAGACCAACAATGACATTGACACCTCCTCCCAATACTTTTTCAAACAACCAAGGTGGTCAAAACAGTTAAGGGCAATATCGAAAAATGAGACAATTTCCTAGGGGTCGCACATACACCCATTTGGGTGAACCCATTGAAGAAGTCCTTAAGAAATGCATCCAGCATGGGGTCATTACACTTCCGAAAATCAAACCATATGACCTAGGATAGTTCAAACCATCATGGTGGAATGACAATGCACTTTGCGAATACCATCGAGCCAAAGGACATACAACCTCTAAGTGTCGACAACTGAAAAACCTATTTCAAGATCTTATTGAAAATTGCACAATCGAAGTAGGTGGATCACAATTCACCTCCAATGCAGATCATACTATCCACAAGAATCCACTGTAGGATCATGGTTCTCATAATGCGTCCACGTATGGTTCACAGAACCAAGCTAACTTCGCCCGGGTCAAGTACGATTATTCTAGTGGACCAATTATAAATAATGTCCGAACTGAAGATGGGTACATCAATACCATTACGGTCAAGAGAGCACCCCAGTGTAATGCTACTACTCGTAGTGGAAAAGTCACTATAGTTGGTCCGCCTCCTCCTAGACAAGCCAAAATCACAATACCGGGCTCATCGGCTAAACAATCACAACCTGCTGCATCAGCTAAACAACCAAAACCTGTCTCAACCCCACAACAGTGGAAACCCAAAAGCGATTTCAACCTCATTGACCAACTAGGAAAAACTCCCGCACAAATATCTATCCTTGAGCTGCTTCGTATCTCTCCTGCGCACAAAGAAATCCTAGACAAAGCTCTCCTAGAGTCGTCGGTCCCTAAGGACATCGATGTCAATTAGTTTGAAACTATGGTGGGATATCTCACCACGCCACACCATGTCACCTTCTCAGATGAAGACTACTCATCACATAAAACCAACCACAATGACGCATTACACATAGAAACTTTTGTCCACAAGCACAAAGTTAGATGGGTTTTAGTAGATGGCGGAGCAGGGTTGAATATATGCTCCCTCAAATTGGTTAAGGCTCTTGGGTTCTCTAATGCATGTGTGGACCCAATGAAAAGCATAGTGATCAAAGCATACGATGACGAGGAACGCTCTTCAAGGGGTGTTATCTCTCTCCCTATCAGAGTGGGACTGGTCATTGTAGACACAACCTGCCAGGTCCTGGATTTGGAACTACCATATAACATTTTACTTGGCCGTCCATGGATCCACGCTTTAAAAGCCATTCCATCAACATACCACCAATGCCTCAAGTTTCCTTTTGACGCTACAAAAGTCACCATATACGGAGACCCCGACCCTTTCCAATAGTGTACCAATTTAAGGGGTATCTCTGAAAATTGAGTACCTATTAATTGAGAAGCACCTGGCTCCTCGTCATCCAAGTACATCCACCCCTCCACACTCACGTCATCTTCCACATCCGCTCCATCCACGTCTTCCGCCATACAACCACCTTCCACCAACCCTAAGACTGAATCAACTGTCAAAATCCAGGACCTTGGCTACGGAGAATTCAAACTGCACACATCATACAACATCACAACAATGCCTAGATCTCCCAAGGACTATGGTCGGCCATGTTTCTGAATGGAACCTCAGGAAACCTTCATAGTCCCACCAAATACAGTTTTTATCAAGTGGGGAGACATGAGTGAGGAAGACCTTGCTGACATCACAGGATGGATCCATAAGGATACGGTCACATTACCCCCATTACCAGTTCAAATATATGGCAAAGGTTATGACTTCATGAAAGCTAAAGGCTATGATGGTACTAGTGGCCTAGGAAAAGACAAAACAGGTCGAAGGGAACCCATAGAAAATTTTCAAATTCTAAAGTATCTTGGATTAGGGTTTGGATCACTTGCCAATGGTGATCGACGTACCTCTGGAATTTTAAATAAGCGAGTACATGCTTCTGATAGTGTCGAGACTACTAGGGAACACCTCACTGAAACTAACTCCCACAAGTGGGAATTTGGCTCTGAACAATCCCTAAGTGACTGTTGTCTTGATGATTTGTTTGTCGAACGAGGGGAATTGACCTTTGAACAACGATTTTGGCAAACATTCAAAATTGAACAGGCACCAAATAGTCAAAGCCCTAGTACCACTTCCCATAAAACACAACAGCCATCATCTGACCCCCCTTAGTCTAATCTATCCGAAGTGTCAGACGACATTGATAACCAGGGCTCTAAAACCTTCACTCCTTATTACGACAATGAATATGACACTAGTGAAGGAGAATATTGGATAGAGTCTGATGTAGAGTTGGATGATGATAACCTCATCTACAATATCAACAAATCCATCTGCATGTTGTCCGCATCCTCACCCCAATTCACTAGCCTTGATGATGGCATCTCTTTAGTTTACCTTGAACTAGTCGATTGGGACCAACAAGGACCGCCAGTTCTGGACACATTCCAAAATGATGAAGCGATTGCCAAATTCATGGGATTATTAGAAGGCATACCCAGTGGGGACCACAAATCAGAATTTGCTATTAATTTAGACTGCACCGCATACTTCGGTGAGACTGTCCAGTCCTCTAGTCGCAAAAGAAAAAATAAAGTAAAAAATGAAACGTCTCTAGGTGAAAACCGAAAGGCACCTCTTGACGATAAAATAGTAAAAATAAAGGATGAATCTGTGGGTGAAAACCTCTCTGAGGCACCCAAAGATGGAGGACTGGACTTTCTCCCCGTGCAATAGGAGAAATCGGCCATGCTTATTGAGGACATAATAGAGGATAACATTTCAACTGCAGAAGACCCCAAGATGGTCTTATTTGCCACGTCATTGACTGATGAAGAGAAACCAGAATTTCATAAATTCGTTGCAGAACGAAAAATCAACTTTGCATGGTCCTATGCAGACATGCCAGGATTGGACCCCAAACTAGTTCTGCATCATCTGCCACTATTACCCAATGCTAAACCAGTCAAGCAGAAGTTGTGCAAAATGCACCCTCAAGTTGCTCTATTGGTCAAAGCCAAGTTAAAGAAATTACTGGATGTTGGATTCATAAGGTCTATAGATTATGCTGAGTGGATTTCCAATCTAGTGCTGGTGACAAAGCCAAATGGGCTGATTCGGGTATGTACAGACTTTCGGGATCTAAACAAGGCATGTCCAAAGGATGACTTCCCTTTGCCCAACATTGACATCATAGTCGACCTAACTGCAGGACATGAGATGCTATCCCTCATGGATGGTTTCTCTGGTTATATCCAAATCTGCATTGCTCCTGAGGATCAACACAAAACAACATTTACTTGCCCATGGGGTACATACTGTTGGAACGTCATGCCCTTTGGTCTCAAAAATGCAGGTGCCACATATCAAAGGGCTATGACCACGATCTTCCATGACATGATGCACAATATAATGGAGGATTATGTAGATGACCTGTTGGCCAAATCAGCAACTAGGAAAGATCATTTGAGAGTACTCGACATAATTTTCAAGAGACTTGAAGAGTACAAAGTTTGGCTAAACCCTAAGAAATGTGTCTTTGGGGTCACATCAGGAAAACTATTGGGATACATAGTTTCCCAAAGAGGCATAGAGGTCGATCCGACAAAGGTCAAAGCAATTATAGACATGCCTCTACCCAGAGGGATCAGTGAACTCAGAACTCTGTAGGGTAGAGTACAATCTATTCGCCATTTCATAGCCCAGTTGGCGGATAAGTGCCATCCGTTCCAGTACCTGTTACGCAAAAGTGTCCCCTTTGTATGGACAGATAAATGTCAAGAGGCCTTCCAACAAATAAAAGATTACCTGCTATCAACACCAGTACTCATGCCGCCCATTTATGGAAATCCTATGATTCTATACATCTCGACTACTAGTTCAACACTGGGGGCATTGCTGGCCCAAAATGATCATGAAGGAAAAGAAAGAGCAGTCTATTACATCAGCCGCACATTGATAGGCTATGAGTTGAATTACACATACATTGAACATGCATGCCTCGCTGTTGCCTTTGCATCCCAAAAACTAAGACACTATATGCTCAGTCATCAGACACAACTGGTTGCCAAGATTGATCCATTGAAATGTCTACTAAGTTGAGCAGCATTAACAGGCTGGTTGGCAAAATGGGTCATGATCCTAAGTGAGTATGACATACAGTATGTTGAGCGCAAAGCAATAAAAGGGCAAGTAATAGCAGATCAACTAGCAGACGCACCGATTCAATCCACTCATCCAGTAGTAACTGATTCTCCCGATGAGTCCATTTTTCATGCAGAATCGGCAGCACCATGGAAACTATATTTTGATGGGTCTCATACTGGTCATGGCTCAGGCGCTGGAATCCTGTTTATCACACCACAGGGGGATTCAATTCCTAAATCATTTCGGATTGCTTTCCCTTGTACAAATATCATTTCTGAATATGAATCACTAGTCACAGGTCTCAAATTGGCAATCAAATGGAAAATTTAGACATTACTTGTATTCGGGGATTCCTAGCTCGTGATTAACCAAGTGAATGATGACTATGAAACAAAGGATGAGAAGTTGCTTCCCTACAAGAGGATGGTGGACAGTTTCCTGACATACTTTCAATTGATTTCTTTTGAGCAAATCCCCAGGGCACAGAATAAGGCAGCTGATGCAATGGCTACTATCAGTTCTCCCTTGGACATCCCTAAAAATGTGCCACAATTTGAGTTCTTAGTAGAACAGCTTTTGATACCGGCATACAATATCCCAGAATCGGAAATGGTTTGTGAACTGGTTGGTCCCAACTCTCCTTGGTATCAAGACATTTATGATTACCTAAAGTCTCACACCCTCCCACCGAACCTGTCAAATAACCAACGGAAGTCCTTCATTAGAAAATCCGCAAGGTATGCCATTGTCAGTGACACCCTCTACCGCCGTAGTTTCGATGATACCCTCCTTAGATGTCTTGACACCGATGAAGCATGTATGACCTTACGAGAAGTACATGATGGTATATGAGGATCTCATTCGAGTGGTCCTACGCTAGCTAAGAAACTGATGAGACTTGGGTATTATTGGCTGACAATGGAAAAAGATGCAATCGAATATGTCAGGACTTGTCACAAATGTCAAATACATAGTGATTTGGTCCATGCTCCAGCACAAGAACTCCGGCCCATCACTTCTCCTTGGCCCTTTGCTCAATGGGGACTCGACCTCATGGGTAAGATTCATCCAACCTCATCCAATGGCCATAAATTCATTATTACCGCCACTGAGTATTTCACAAAGTGGATTGAAGCCATCCCATTGACATATATTACTGGCAAAAAAATATCAAAGTTCATCCTCAACTACATCATTTGTCGGTATGGCCTTCTGCAGTCCATCATCACTGACAACGGACGCCCATTCAAAAACCAAGATGTACATGAGTTATGTGAACGATTCCATATCCAACACCACTTTTCATCTCCATACTACCCACAAGGAAATGGCCAAGCTGAGGCGTCGAATAAAACCATTGTCAAGATCTTAAAAAAGACTGTCAATGACGCTGGCCGCGATTGGCACATACAACTTAACCCTGCTCTGTGGGCTTATCAAACTAGCATTCATACTCCTACAGGAGCCACCCCGTTCATCCTAGTCTTTGGCGCTGAAGCCATCTTACCCATTGAGGTTGAAATTCCTTCACTACGAGTCTCCTTGAAGGGTCTTACTAACGAAGAGGACTACCAACAATCACGCCTGCATGAGCTGGAAATGCTGGAAGAAAGATGACAAAACTCACTGAATCATCTCCAAGAATATCAGAACCGCCTTTGTCGCAGCTACAATAAAAGGGTTATGGTTAGAAAGTTTGACATCGGTGACCTAGTTCTAATGCAGAACCCCAAGAACCAAGCAGATAGAGAAAAGCCAAGAAAATTTGAACCAAACTGGCTAAGTCCCTATATTATCATATCTTCTTTTGGTTCTGGAGCTTATCAATTGGAAACTCCTGATGGGGAACAGTTGACAGAATCCATCAACAGTTTACATCTCTGAAAGTTCTACGCATAGCATCAGAGGATGGAGATGAGAATCATAAAATACAAAAAAATTGAAAAATGATAAAAATCGTCACTCTGATGAAAACCTGGCAAACAGGCATCTTGTGACACCAAAAAAATCAAAAAATTATGAAAATAGTAAAGAGAAAATGATTCGTTCAATAGTGAAAACCTGGCAAACAGGCACTTTGGACAAGTACCATGGTGAAAACCTGGCAAACAAGCGCCATGCGTAATCAATCATTGCTCTGCCATCTACTATCACTTGATCTAACTTGACCTAGGATGAAAGGTATTTTTGCCATTATTTCCGCAAAATCGCCATCACATCCTACCCTACCTGTCCTAGTAGATAACTGATTGACATCAAGTCTTGACGACTGTCTGTCTATGAAGTCAGCAGCATCTCATCCATGTCCCTTGTAAATGCCTAAGTCTCAGATATGACTGGGGGCATAAGGTTTATCATGAAACTGTAGTGGATGTCACACATGATCTTGACAAAAACATTGGCAAAAAGTCCTGAAAAAAGACAAAAACATCACAAAAAGTCCTGAAGAAAGACCCAAAAACATTGGCAAATAGTCCTAAAGAAAGACCAAAAAAAAAAATCACAAAATGTCTTGAAAAAAGACCTAAAAATCATAAAACATCCTGAAAAAAACCAAACAAAAACATCAAACTACTCGAAGCACGAAAACACATTGCCATCTCTTGTCAAAGTCAGTCATATCAATCAGTCTTTATCGTTTGTCCGAACTACGTTGTCTCTGCGCATTTGCTACGTAGGCAAGACTCATGTTTGAGTCCCCGAGACATTAGGTTGGTCCTTTTAGGTTTGTCAAAATAAAATCATGACGCAATCTTTGCTCACCAAGACAAAGTCATTGGTCGTGTCGAACTACGAGGTCTCTGAGTGTATGACGTAGGCAAGGCCATCTATTGATGAGCCCCCGAGGCCGCACTAGGTCAGTCCATTAGGGTTCATGGCACTACACTAGCACACACGTCAAAAGTCTTCAATCAATTTCGACATGGGGAAACTCCTAAACCAAAGTAAAACAGTCATTTGTTCAAACATGGCTAATCTCATCAACATGTCACTCATATCATCATGACCATATCGGCATACGATCAAACACAAGTCAAACTCAGCCAACACAAGTCAAACTCAGGAAAAACAAGTCAAACTTAGTCAAAACAAGTCAAATTATCGCAACCAGTCAAACTATCAACTCTTGGTTACCTTTCAGATGGGTCCTTCTGAAGAGTAACCTCTATCTTTGGTGCCTTAGGATGTGTCCTTCCTAGGCATCGTCCCTATCATTTGACATTTTCGAGGGATCCTTTCTGACACTTAAGGATCATTACTCTTGACAACAACGTTCTTTCAGATGTGTCCTTCTGAAGAACAAAACTCTAACATTGGTGTTTTAGGATGTGTCCTTCCTAGACATCGACATTATTTAGGATGCGTCCTTCCTGAATATGGCAACCTTTGGCATTTGTCATCTTGGCATCATTTAAATTTACATTGACACATCAATGCACTCAACATCCAGACGCACTTGGCAAACACTTGACAAATTGTCTTTTTGATCTTTTATCATGTTATTAGTTTTTCAGCGAGATCCCAATAAGTAGGATTTAGAGAAGCAGTGATGTAGCATGACAATTGACGTGCATGACTATTAGCTTCTTAGCGAGGTCCTGCTTCTGGGATTTAGAAAAGAAATGACATATCATGATAGGGACTTTATTTTTGTATTTTGGCAATCATGTCACTAGTTTCTCAAGGATGTCCTAGAAATAGGATTTAGAGAAGTAGCGACGTTTCATGATTTGTCCTTGTCTTTTTCTGTTTGTGGTTGATTAGGACAACAAGACTAGGACAATCACGCTCATAGTATGAGTCATGATCATCCGTGTCTGTGACTATTTGTCTTATGTAATGGTACGACCTTGCACACCTTGATCTATGTCATATCATGGTGTTTGTTGGCCATTACAACAGTTTTCCCAATGATGATTAAGAGCAATAAATATTAAAGGTCCTATAGTAAAGTTTTGAAGGATTTGGTCTAGGAATTAACATGCATTTTCATAGGGCTTATGTCTTCCCTTCTTCGATTTGGTCATCTTCTCTCATCAGTCTTGTCATCTTCTCTCATCCATCCCACGATGATATCCTGTGACATCAAAAAAAAAAAACATAAGTGCATACATAATCATATACATTGCATTAGGTCCATACACACATCATACATGGCATTAAATCATATACATAAGCACAAGCATTGCATTAACATAATCATCAACATTGCATCTTTTACATAGATACATCATGCACATCATTAACATAATCATATAAATAAGCATTGCATAATCATGACATCAAAAATCACAAATAGGCATCATAGTACATACATGGCATCATAAATTAAACATCATACATAGCATGATGCATAAAGCAAAGAGCATCACATAACACATGTAGGCCACATCAAAACTACATAATCATATAGAATCATCTCAAAAAGGTACAATGTCACAGGATAGAGTCAACGAATATCCCAAAAAATGGAGCTCGCAGGCTCATATAATATACATAATGTGTCATAATACAAAATGCCCCTAGGGTAGGCCCTCGTCATCCCCTCGAGGCGAAGAATGTGGTGGAGGCAACTCTGTCATGGGCACTGAAATAGTAGGTGGTCCTGTAGCGACCTCTGCCTGTGCCACTGTCAGAACTAAGAAGGAAGGTGTCATCTCAATAGTATAAAACACCTGTGAAGTCACTACGGCTGGACTCTAAGAAGCAAAAGGATCAATCACTGGTGGTTGTACCTAGCCTGGCCTCTGCACTGAACCAGTGGAACCATGACTGTGCCCTGAATGGTGACCCGAAGTGTGCCGGCATGAATGATGGGACTTGTGCCCTGAGGTATGTCCTATCGAGGTAGACCCTCCGACACTGGTATGGCTCCTGGTACCACTGCCACTATATGACCTATGCCCACTGCCTGTCCTCGTCTATGATCGGGACAAGGTAGGATCTCGTTGCTCTGGCGGCACTGCCTACTCATAGAGAGTCTGGTACTGCCCCAATCTCATGCTAACTCTAGCTAGCTCTCGAGCCATGTCCCCCATAGGTCCTGTACACAAGGCTACAAACTCGGTGCACCACTGGGCTGCATCCTGCTAGCGGATCACCGCCTGATCCCGCTCTATCCAGGCTACCTCCAAAGCTGACTGTAGAGACCTAACCTGTGCCAAGCTGGCATCCAATCTCTGCTGAAGGTCTAACACCCTCTAATCTGCTATGGCATCTGGCGGCAACCCTGAAGTGGATAGTATCTCCTCCTCCCCCTCCACCATCTGCCATCTGAGAAGTCTCTCGGCCTCACCTATGGCATCATCCTCCTCATCACATCGTCATCCTGCCCTGCCACCTCCTCCTCCTGGCCACCCACCTCCACCTCCATCTCTAGCATATCCTCATGCCTCTCTACCTCTACCTCCTCCTCATGTCCTCTCACATCCTCCGCCTCTCTCCTCACCTCCACATCCTCCGCCTCTCTCCTCACCTCCACATCCTCTACCTCTCCCCTCACCTCCACATCCTCCTCCTGTCTCTCCCCCTCGGCCTCCTACTCCTATCCACCCATGGCCCTCTCCTCCTCCTGTCTCTCCTCGCCCTCTCCCTCATGTCTAGGCTGCTCCTTACCCTCCTCACCAACCTCTGGGATGGCATCTAATGCCACCCTCGCCACTTGTGGGCATACCCTCCGGACCTGTCGCTGCCCATCTTGTTGTTGCCTCTGCCCATCTCTGCCATCCTCTCCTCCTTGGCCTCCATCCTTGCCTCCATCTCCACCCCTACCTCCATCCCTGCCTCCACCTCTGCCTCCACCTCTGCCTTTGTCATCACCACCCCGACCTGCATCTCCACCCCTGCCACCATCAACCCCACCCCTCCCTCCATCTCCATCCCTGCCTTAGCCTCTGCCTCTACCTCTGCCCCCATCTCTGCCTCTGCCACCTCATTTGACCCATGGCACTCGTGGAATGACTGACCACCTGTCAACTGGGGCTGGCCCATCCGAATCTGTCAAGGGCACTGGTCGGCGTGCCTGCCACCATAGATCATATGCTGGTGTCGTACCAGGGTATGCTGCTCCTCCTCTCCAACCCCAGGCCTGGGCTACTAACCCGTCTATCTGCTGTGTCACAAAGGCCACTGGAATGGCCAGGCCCCATGCATACTCTCTGGATGACCTGGCATACTCTGCTGTCCCCACAGGCACATCCTGCTACTTGCCAAACTGTCTTAATACATGCTGCGGCAGGTACATCTCAATGATCAAGGACGTCTGCACTGTCCTACCAATAAGATATCTGTACTTTCTACAGAAGCTGAGATGCTCATCCTCATCATCCCAGGCCTCACAATCCCTGTACGGCCTCCAGATGAATGTCACCATGGTATCGATCCGATGCCGCCACCACCCTGTCTCGCCCATATGGGTCTGTTGTAATGCGCCGGCATAGTAGTACGAGTAGGGCATCCCCTCGGCTAGCTGCGGTCTCTCAATGGGAGGGAAGAATATGGAAATGTGCTCCCATGCCCAGATCATCATAAGAGTAGTCCCACAGGAGATACTCTCTCCTCTCCTATACACGACGTCGTGAAGCTGATGGTAAAGCATCCCTAGCAGGCAAGGACGCCACGCATAAACTATCCTATCCCATCTCATGCCGACCAGGACATCCCCCCAACCAATCGGAAATCCATGACCTCGCCGGTCAGGAATCAGGATACCTGCAATCATCATCGCCAAGAACGTATCGAAGCACCCATAGTGCTCTGCTAGGAAATCCCAATGGATCTCATAACCCTGAATGTCGAGTCCAGCACCCTAATCCTGATAATACGCATGAAAGGTCTGCTTTCCATGACGTGGATCATACATAATCCGCTCCCCTCGAATAGGAATCTGGAGAATACGGTAGACATCCTCTAGGGTAATGGTGGCCTCACCTGTCGGTAGGTGGAAAGAACAGGTCTCAGAGTGCCACCGCTTGCACAAGGTAGTCAATAGTCCCCTGTTTACCCTAATGGCGGGCATGAACGTAGCATAAAATAGACCCAGTCGCATCAATCGCCACAACTCTTGTGGGCCTAGCTGATCAGCAAACCGAAAGGTGATCAGTCTGCTCTCTCTCATGTAGATAGCGGCAAGTTGCCTCTACAAAAAGATGAACACTGCATCAGCACTTCTAGGACAAATGTCAACATCATGAAAGGCAACTAAAGGGCATGAAAACATCAAAAACAATTTTTATTAAGGAAACAAGCAATTGCGTCGCAACCAGGCAATTGCGTCACTAAGTAACAACTGCGTCGGTCAACACATCAAGTGCGTCTTGACGTTTCAATTGCACCTTGATATGTCATTTGCATCACTGAAATGTGAATGTGTCGCAACATTGCTATTGCGGCACGATCTGGTCAATGCGACATTCAACCCAGCAATTGCGTCTCAATTTGACGATTGCGGCACTCCAAAGGTCAAATGCGACTCGACATGTCACTTGCGTCACACTAATTATCAAATGCAGTGCGAACAACTGGAGCAACTGCGTTATACTGAGCACCTGCGTCGTGATGCATCAAATGTGTCGAACGCGAAGACAATTGCAGCTTACATGAACGCATATGCGTCGAGGCGCATTCATTGACTACCCTAGAAAGCATTAAATAACATGTAAAACGATAAAATGACAGTGTGTTTAAGATACATACCGCCGGCTCTGAGCCCTCTGGCCGTCTGAAGGTCCTCACGATCTCTCTGCGGTGCTCTAACACTGGAATAACCATCCTCACTGCTACGCCTTTCGCTCTGAGCTCTCAAGTTTCGTAAGGTAAATAGTAAAAGTGAATTGACTTTACCGCCTTTGTCAACCTATTTATAAGGTCAAAATGGCATTTTCAATACTGGTGGCTCACTTGAACACCCTTGACTTCCGCGTAAGTTGCTTTAAACATGTCAGAATCCAAAACCAACTGCGTCGTTATTTTTCTGGCCATCAATTTGATTTATTGGGACCCTTTGCAAATTTTTCTGGCACCGGCTCAAAATTTAAAAATTTCCTAAGGGGGCAATGATACTCCGTACCCTCACTGGGGTATATTCTTGGCTTATTTTTCTTTGTCACAATGCGACATGCTACATTATGACAAAGAGGGGCAAAATGTAGACACCTAAAAATGACCTAGGCCTGCAAGCTTCATTTTTACCACTTTCGTCCTAGCATAATTAAGAAATTTAATTATGTCCTTGGTCCACATTCGACTATTGATTAAATAATTCAAAATTATTTAATTAATTCATGTCATTTATTCTTCATGATTATTAAATAAATAAATTTCATTTATTTATTAAATACGTCATTAATTGTCTGTCTTCCCTTAATTAAATAAATTTCTTAATTTTATTTTAATTCCGCTTCTTCATTAATTTTTCCTCGATATTAAATAAATGAATTACATTTATTTATTTAATATGTCACTAATTGTCTTAATTAAATAAATTGATTAATTTATTTAATTAATTGGTCTTATCTGCTAAATTAAATAATTAAATTTAATTATTTAATTGTCAATTAATATTATTTTACGTAATTACTATAGGCATTTATTTACTTGTTTTCACATTTGTTGTCATAGGCATTTGATTAATATTGGCATAGGCATTGACTTTTAGATATAGGAATTTAGGCAATATCAAATCCTTCAAATCTTGTTGTAGGGCTTAGGCATTTTAGATTGCTCAAAAGACAAATCTGAGGGCAGCATCATCCAGCAAGCAAGAAGGTGCTACAAAAATGAATCATGGAGACTTCGGTGATCAGGTATAATCGCTCTTTCATGTATTTCCTTTGTGTTTTGTAGCTACTTTGGGTTTTTATCATTATGATTTACATTCAATTGATCTAATCTAATAATCCAGAAATTACCCTCAGTTACAGGACCTTAATGGGTGCTTCCCACGACAAGATTTGAAAGGTTTCATTGTGCTTTCACTAAGCCTTTGTTGCTCATTCTCTTCCCAACAATCAAGGGTCTACGACATTCTTTGTTTATCATATCAGTTATAAAAAATAGTTAAGGTTTGAAATGTTGTAAAAAGTTTGGTGCATTTCCATTTTTTTGTTTTCTTCGCATTTATTTCTACCTTTCCCCTAAAACACAAAGAATATTTGAACTTCAATAAAAATATCAAAGGTCATTCAGTGAGGCAAAAATTGGTCCCCCACTCGCTGAATTTCCCATAAGGTATTCGGAGAAGCATAAACTTTGATGATCAACAATTCTTTTTCTATCACACTTAGTGGGACAAAAAAATTTTGAATGTATGATTAGAAGTTAGAAATATTTCTTAAATCAGACCAAGAAAAGAGGGTAAAAATTTCATTTCGAGAATCCAAACAAGAGTTTCTTTAAGAGGCCATTTCTAGTACTCCCAGTTACCTGCCTTGGTATCAAGGAGAAGAAGACTTACAGGTTTTGTATCACATATAAGAAGCAACTAGGTAAAAAGTGTTAGCCCACAATGAATATCTTTATCTACTCCACCAGGAGGCCAAACTTTCCAAATCAGAATACCTATATACCCTATCCATAGGAATTTTTTTTCAATGGCTCATCTAGGTGCCCCTACTCTTAGAAATTTTGTAACTTGGGATAGTGGTAGTCTGCTACAACCATTTGTGCCCCCAAACGTATGGCCTTCCATACCTTCCAATGCTCTCAACACCATCCTAAAGTTTTTCGTGGAGGATTTCAATACCCCCTCTGAACATCTCCAAGATATAGTAGAGGTATGCAGAGTACATAACATAGCGGAAGAGAATGTTTCTTTAAGGTTACTAGCCACCTATTTTAAGGGAAAATCCTAGGACTAGTATAGGTATTTGGCTTTCGATTATATCTAATCGTGGGACCGGCTTGGAGAGAATTTTTGTTAGCGCTTCTCCAAAAAGGGAGATCACTACTCTTTGCTGCAACAATTAATCACCATAAAAAGGGCCTCGTAAGAGGCCATGAGCAACTTCGACACTAGGTTTGAAAAAACTTGGCAAAGAATTCCTATGACTGCCAGGCCTCCAGTCGCTATGGTGTTCATGTTTTACCTTAAGGATTTTAATTCAAATATCATTTTCATATGGTGTAATCAATGGGAGGAGATATTCTACCTGATGCATATTATCTAGTTGTGCACACAAAAAATAGTCTAATCGACGTCAAGAAGCTTCCACCACATCTTCCAATGCCCATGTTAGTGGAAATCTCTAGAGGCCTCTAGGAAGAATCAAATCTGAGTGCCTCCACTTCACAAGAAACCACATTAGCTATACCACCATCCATGTACGTATACCTTGGTGTGCAACCAAGCACATTAGGCTCCTCTTCATTAGTAGTGGATCTCAACGATATGAAGAATATCATGTGTTAGTTTGTGAATGAGCTAGTCCTCATCCAATGGCAGCAAGCAACACCTCCAAAGCCTCATGCATAGACTTATCAAAGAGGAAGGTCATCTTATCAACAAAACAGATATCAAGGAGCCTTGAAAGGAGGAAGTCAACAATTTGTTTCTACAAACTAGATAGTCCCAATTACCATGCCACATCAGAACATCATGAATAGTCTAAGCAAAGATTTAGTCCCAGGCCAAAACAACCTAGTTGAGGATTAGAATGCATGGTGCTTCCCATGTAATGATAGAAATATGCTCCAAATTTGTCCAAAGGGGAATCTATAGCAGACGATAGAGGAGCAAAGAAGCTAGGGGATGTTCTCAAGCACGAAAGAATATCAGTCTCCCAAAGAGGAGAATGCTAGCTTTAGAGTGCAAACATAAGGAATGTCTTTACAATAGGAGTTAGATATTGTACCAGACCAAGAACTCTTCTCTTGGATGGAAGAAGAAGATGTAGTATTTGCAAATGATGCTCTGATGACCAGTGCCCCACAAGTACACTCAAACTACAACACAAGGTCCAAAAGAATGCTCACTTGAGAGTATGTGCAACAAGCCTGACAGTGTCCATAGCCACATCAACCACAACTACAAGAAAAGTAAGCCACATAGGCCTGACCCATTTATTAGTTGCAAGCTCTATTGTTACCATCAAAGGAGATATAAAAAGCACTAAGCCCACTCATGATGGATTGGCCTCTCCTAAAGGCAAAAGAGATTCTACCATTCAAACCCAAGGTCCTGCCAGTCAGAATTCTTAACATGGTTGATAGTTGAAGATGGAACCCACTGATGTATCTCTATGAGATGTTATATCAATTCTAGAAAAAATACGTTGCTCTAGGAAGTATTAAATAAGGAAGAAAAAATACATGAATGGATGCAATTCCACTACGTGATCAAATTAAAGACAAAGAGCCCATGTTGGACCCCCAATATTTGAGAGCTATAAAATACGTGAATGTCACAAACAACAAAAAGGTGAAAGAGGTAAGCAAGATAAAGCCCACACCTTTCTTTTTAACACTTATTATGGGAGGTAAGATTTTATACAATAACATGATTGATTTAGAAGCTTGTATTATGGTCATTCCTAAACAAATTTTTGATGCCTTGAAAGTCAAGTATGAGCCTCTTGAGAAAGGGATTATGCAATTAGACAGTAAGAAGGTTTTGACTATTGATCGCATCAAGGATCTATCTTTCACCTTCTTCTCATGTTTGAGCCAAATGGTCATGCAAGAAGTAGTTGTGATAGACATCCCCCCATTATTTGGGATGTGCCTCTCGAGGGAATTTATAGCAAAGCTTGGAAAATATTTAGCACTTGATTGGCCTCATTTGATATTGCGAACAAAGTATGCGGAAAAGATGAAGATCTTTTTTGAATCCTTGCACCCATAACATGTAGTGGAGAATATGATCCTATGGTTTGAAGCAGTGCATACCTCCTTCTCAAAAGGGGAGACATATTGTGTAGGAATGTTAGAAGATGAGGAGGACATGAGTGATTGGACCCCCAAAGAGGAGGTCCTCCTCAACCATTTTATTGACTCTTAAACATTTAGAAACTTACATGCTAACAGATTAGGCACTTATGTGATCTTCGACGATGACCAAGTCTTCCCAAAATTGGTAAAAGAACTAGAAGAGCCTAGTGGGCGATAACAGTCTATGGACGTTATATTTTGATGTAACTAAATGCAAGGTAAATTAAAGAGTAGGTATCTGATTGGTATCTGTGAGCAGATCAAAGACCCTTGAAGTTTTATGTTCCCAGTTCCCATGCTTGAATAATGATGTTGAGTATGAGGCCTTGGTCCATGGCTTGTTTCTTGCAGAACGGATGGGTGTGAAGAGAGTACAAGCATTCAAAGATTCATATTTGGTTGTAAGACATGTCTATAGGCAAACGGTTGCAAAAAATGTAAGAATGAAGTCTTATAGACACAAAGTATAGGATTTGATCAAGAACTTTGAAGCTTTTAAGATATAGGTTATCCTGAGGTCCCAGAATAATGTTACTGATCAGATGGCTTCGATTTGTTTACAATTTGAGCCAATTTTCAAATTAACGATGAAATAGAATATAGTGCAAATCATCATCTAGCCATTAATTCCTTGCAATAATCATAAATGGCAGGCTTTTGAGGATGATGTTTAGATTGGAATTTTTTTTATAGAAATTGGGAAAAGTTTCTAACCATTCATAGTTTGAAGAAAGAAAATATATTGAAGGGAAAGTGATCCAATTAAAAGGAAATAAGCTCCCTCGAGGTTTGATTTATCTTGAAAATATTTTCTACTGTGAAGATGCAAGAAATAACAAACAAAGATTCACTACTGATGAGAAAGAATATGAAGATATCAATGTAGAAAATGGTAGAAAGTTAAAATTTGGAAGATACATTCCACAAAAGGATAAAGAGAGGCTAAAAGGACTATGTTCTAGATATGACAAGGTCATAGCTTGAACTTCTGATGATTTTAAAGGATACGACCCAGCCATAATTTAGCATGCTATTAACTTAGCTGAAGGCTCAAAGCCTATTTGATAGAAATAAAGGTCAATCAATCCAAAATTCAAAGCACTGATGGTGTAAGAGCTCACCAAAATAATTGAATCAAGGATCATCTACCCAATCAAACATTCCACTTGGGTGTCTAATCTTGTACTAGTGCGGAAAATGAACCATGATATTTAGCTTTGCATGGATTTCAAGGATCAAAATAAATATTTTCTAAAAGATCACTACCCTTTGCACTTAATGGAGTAGATTCTATAGACCATGGCCAGGTCAGAGATGTTCTCATTGCTTGATGGTTTTTTAGGTTATAACTAGGTCTATGTAAAGGAAGAAGACCAACATAAGACAATGTTCACTACCAAGTGGGGAGCATTCTCATATTCAAAAATACCATTCAAGCTCTCCAATGCTAGTGTGACTTTTTAGCAAGCAGTGGATAGTACTTTCAAAGGGTTTATTAATTAGATTATCTTAATATATTTGGATGACATAACATTTGTTTCAAAATCAAAGAATAATCACTTTGATCATTTGGAAAATGTCTTCCAGAAATTCCAATAGTTTAGGATTTCCTTAAATCCTAAGAAATATGTTTTCGGAGTTACCCAAGGCAAGCTAGTCAGTTTTGTAGTATTAAAGGAAGGAATAGCTATAGATCCCAAAAGAGTGAAAGCTAAAATGGAGCTATCAATGCCAATCAATCAAAATTTGCTATAGTCTTTTTTGGGGAAGATTAATTTTGTTAGTTGGTTCATTTCAGACTTCACAGGCATCACAAGATCTATCACACTAATGTTAAAGAAGAATCTAGTGTTCAAATGTACTCTCGAAGGAAAGATGGATTTCAAGCAAATAAAGGAAACCATCTCTGTGGCCTCGGTGTTAGCTAACCCAAAATTTTCCAAGGATTTCTTGCTCTATGTCTATAGCATCCAACATAGCGTAGCTTCGATGCTCACTCAAAAAGATGAAGACAATAGCAAGGAGAATCCAATTGCATTCCACTCTAGGAATCTCAAAGGATATGAATCCAGGTACAATTTTGTTGAGAAACAAGATTTCACTATTGTTAAAATCCTTAAGAGATTCTGACACTTGGTATCGGCCAACATAATCACTATCCTTGTCACCCATCCCAATGTTTGGGAATATATCACTAAAGATGAAATAACTGAAAAGAGGGCCAACTGGATTACCAAGATCCTAGAATACAATGTAGAAATTAGACCAACCAAGTTGTTTAGGGAAGAGGTCTTTACGAATACCTTACACAAGAATTAAGCTCCTTGGAAAAGGAAGAGACTAATCCAGACTATATAAATCAATTCAAGTCTGACGAGTCATGGGTGATGGATCAGACATGATATATGCAAAAGGGGCAGTACCCGACCAACATTCTACTTCACAAAAGACACTACAACCAATTGCAAGGCACCAGGTATGTAGTAGTTGAGGGGGTTTTGTTTAAAAGAAATAATGATGGTGTCTTGCTCTATTGCTTAGATAAGCCACAAGTGGAAAGAGTTCTAAATGAGTTCCATATCAGACCTTAGGGAAAAAAATTATCCACCAAAACCACTGCTCAAAAGATAATGTGGGTGAGATATTATTGGCCCTCCATGTTTTCTAAGGAACGCCATATGGTGTGAAAATATACTCAGTGCCAATATTTCAATAGCAAGTGGAAGAACTATGCCATGCCATTCAACCCTATTGTAACTGAAGAACCCTTTGCTCAATGGGGTCTAGATTTTTTTAAGATGATAAATCCTATCTCTAGTGTTGGCCATAAATGAATACTTATAGCAACTAATTATTTAACATTATGGACAGAGGTCATTTCCCTAAAAAATGCTACAAAAATTGAAATTGCCAATTTTCTTGAGGAGCTAGTAGCAAGGTTTGGTTCACCAAAAACTATCATATCTAATAATGCATGAGATTTTGTAGGCTATAGGATTTCAAACTTCACTCTCAAGCATGGGGTCTACCTCAAGCCTTCATCAAATTATTACCCACAAGGAAATGGGTTAGCAAAATTGACCAATAAGAACCTAATTAGGATAATTAAGCATATCAGGTTAGAACACCAAAAGGAGTGGCACAAGCACCTATGAGCCACTCTATGGGCTAATAGAATCACACCCATACAAATCTTGAAGGCCTCTCCTTATGAACTAGTGTATGGAAAGGAGATGGTTTTACATGTTTCTATAAAAATTCTGACATTGCAATTGTTAAAGACTTTGGAATTTGAAGAAACTAGTGGAATGGAAGTAAGATTGGTAGAACTCCCAAATATTGAAGAGAAAATGGAAAAAGCGTATGAAGCCATGATCAAGTGCTAGCAGATAGTCAAATGATTGTTTGATAAAAAGGCCCCAACCCAAATTTTTGGGAAGGAAGCCTAGTTCTAAAGTATGACGAGCACACTGCAAAACCAAGACAACATGCAAAATTTGAAGCACAATGGAAGGGTCCCTTCCACATTCACATGTACAAAGAGAAGAATGCATATGAGCTAGAAGACATGGATGGTAATGTTCTATATATACCAACAATTTTTATTCATCTGAAATTGTTCCATTAAAGCATGTAGATTCTTTTAAAATTTTCATAGTTATGTACCATATGTAAAAAAATTGTAGAATATAATTATTTTTGTGAATAAGCAATGAGAATAACACAAAAATAAGCATAAATGTATTATATTATATTCATTGAAATATTTTACATTATAATATGAGCCCGAAGCTTTGAGAGAAGCTTGAAGCTTTGTTGTGCAAACCCAAAAAGAGTTACACTATCGAAAGAAAAAAGGGAGGCGATGCACATAAAAAGTATTAAATTTAAAGCCTCCAACAATCACTAAGTAGTCAATTTATTTTTTTGTCAAGTTCTTCTTTTTCTTCTTCTTCTTCCGAAGGGTGGAAAGGGGGGTGAACATCAACACATGCAGGCTCAACATGGCACGGACCTCAGTCCTCATTCCCATGGCTATACACCAAAAATTCAAAGTGTTTTTTCTAGTCAAGCCCAAACCTGTACTCCACACCATATTCCCTCAATAGGAAGAAAGCCATAAGCTGGGAAAATGAATGATGCCTCTCAAGGTCCATATTATGAAAGTCAGTGAGGAGAGGAAACCAAACCACATCCTCCCCATAATTGACATTCCTGCGAAGGTCCATGGTGCTAGGAATGCCACCACCAGGGATAGCCACTTGCACGATCTCGTTGAGCATGTCTAAATTTGTAGAATCAAACATGGCATGGAACAATTCAATTACCCAAGCCTTGGAGATGTCCAAATTGAGCAAGGAGGCCATGAAGAAGGAGACAAAATTGGAGTTAGACCATGGTTGGTTTTCATCCTTCACATGATCCTTACTGAGCACCCACTTCAATGCCACAATAGTGAAACAGTCGTTCTTCTTCACTAGGCACTTAATTCTATCACTACTAATCTCACCCATGAAGGAATATTGCAGCCTTTTTGGTAAGATTTGAACAAGAGTACCTAGGCCAAACAACAAAAAAAGCTAAGGCTAGCAGGATGGGATACAATAGGGAAAGCTTGCTAACTAAAAGAGTTATTTCAAGTGAATATTTTGCTAAGGTGGCATACCTATTTATAGAAAAGGTGTGCTAGCAAGCTCAACAGATGGAAAATCCATCTCCCACTAGATAGCAATGAAGAAAATGTCATATAGAAAATATGGCACCAAGCCTTGAGAAATAAATTCGAGTGTTGGGGGTAAAAGTTTGCTTGTACCAATTTCCACCATCTATCTATTGCCATCATCAACACTAGCTTGCTTGCTTATAGAAAAATATGTTTATTAATGTGCTAAGTTCTGAAAAATTAAATATGCACATCTTTTTAGAGTACCTTATTCCGCTTAAAGCATGCTTCCCATGCCTGAATGCACACTTTCTAATACATAAATATCATTTATAAAAAGGTAGTGAAGAGAATGTATTAATTAAATTCTCATAGAAAATTTAGTATTCCTAAGGGAGGATCCCTAATCCATATGTATCTCCTCATTCGTATCATTTAGTAAGCTAGTGGTAATGACAGAATTTTACTGCATGTACATGCAAGAAATTGAATGCACCCAAAAGTGATTTTTTTCTAAGTAACAAAAGAAAAAAATAGTCATTTCTCTGAAGAAGCTCTCTACAAATTTTTAGCAGAACAATTGTGGAAGCATCAACTTCTAGAAGATAGGGTAGATATTCATCTAAAAACCTAGGCTACGTGAACATTTTTTGGAGGGATTCGTTTCCTAATGTCCCAACATCAGAAGAGTGATGTTCTACCCATACCAAAATTGTAAAGGTAGGAAACCACATTAAGAAAGAAGTCATCTTGGATTTCACAGATAACATTTTTGACCTAAGGTTGGTGGTGAACCCTAGAAGCCTTATGGAAGGGGCATTACAAAGAATGGTCAAATATGGGGAAACTAAAGGTTTTAAAATACAGCTCCAGAATTGTGGTTTGCCACAATTCATGTTTCCCATTGTACACCCATGTCTAGAGTTGGTAGATGCATGTGCTAAGAGGCTGGACAAAGAAATAGGGGTTATAGTTGATGGTACGATAAGGGTTATAATCAGTGCAGTGGCCATCTGAGATATGTTATGTATCCCTACTAACTAGGGTGTCGAAAGCTTCAAGCAAGAAATAATGGAAGAGTTCTCAAAAAATAGAACTAAACAACCACATTTTTATGAAGATGAAACAAATGAGAAGCTGGAAAGAGCTTATCTCCTCTTCCCTCTGTCATGAAAAAATTTCAAACTAGATGTATAGGTTGTGTATACTCCTAAAAATGGCCTGAAGAATCTAATTAATTAAATACAATTTATTTGATTAATTAACCTTAAATTCATCTACTATTGAATAAATAGAAATATTTATTTATATAGTTCACATTTATATTCTTCTGATTATTCCCTCTTAATTAAATAATCAAAACTTCAATAGTTTTTATTTAATTATCATTATATATCTTTTATTAAATAAACAATATCAAAAACATTTGTTTATTTTAATAATTGTTAGTTCTTCCTAAATTTGAAACAAATCCAAATATTCAAATTTATGCACATATTTCTATAGCTCATCATATGCACCTACCAAATTAGATATGAAACATCTAATTAATTCATCTCAACCTTCATGAGCAAATTTAGAGACAAATTTATAGCTGAACTTCTTCATCTTCTTCCATTCATTCTTCCTATCATCTAGCTGAATGTTTTTGTGGGGAGGAACAATTCACATGATCAGCTCAAGCTTCTTCATCCTTTATCATTCAATCCTCAAGATCAAATCCAAACCTTTCCTATGCTGCCCCTTCACAAATGTGTTGTCGTGAATCTATAAATACAACCTCTTTCTATAGGAAATGGATCCCAACTTTGTGCAAAATTACTTTGCAGAAACACCAATTGAGTAATCAAGCATCTTAGCAATAGCAATCATACCATTTTAGAATCGATATCATGGATTTTCATTTAACCACATCATAGTTCACTATAGCTTCTTTCATCAACTTTCATGTCAATTTAGATTATTGTAGCTTCATCATATCATTTAGATATCATCATATAAGATTAGATTATTGCATTTATCAACATCTCATTCTCTAGATTGGCATTGTAACAATCATAATGCTTACCAAATCTAAGAGCCTAGTGACTTAATAAATCTTTGGAGATAGAGAGCAATATGATGCTTTCGAGAGTTTTTCTTATGTTAATTAGATTAATTATTGTTGATTCTCTTGATATAATGTCTTATTAAGAAGTGTTGTTAATTATTTTACTTATTACTTATTCCACATTTATAGGTTTTTTTTGCAATGTTGGCCTATATCTACAGCTATGACGATGATGAAAAGTTTTATCCTTTCTAGATGGGCTTGGCTTTTATGCTCATGAGGGAGAAAATATAGAAGTATTTTAATTTTTCTAAGGTAATAGCTGAAAAGATGATGGAACAATTGAGAAATTATGGCATTGAATGTACATTTAGGTATTCTTCTTTTATGGCACATGTGATCTTGCATCAAAATTATGAATTTCTCGAAGGGCACTTGTCATTGTTTAGGTTTGATGTAAAGGGGTCGTACTAACCAATTTCGGTTTGGACCCATGTGCTTTCAAGGACATGGGATTATTATCAGTTTGTGGATTACTTCATGAGGCCAATGCGCATAGACTTGTCCCCATGCCCTTCAAGCCATTTTTCCCCCAAACTCTTGTAGTGGATAAAAATCTCACAAACCCCAGTGCATTAATTTTGGGGAGCGGATTTTACTTTCATCAAATTCCATGGTTTTCTTAAGGAGTATTTTAGGATCCCTAAATTTGTAATAGATAGATTTTTTTCTTTGAGGGAATGCCATCAAGAAACTATTTCTGAAAATTCCTATGGCATCAAAAGGAACAAACAACACTTTACCCAATTCCCCTCACCATTGCCAACAATCAGGTAACACTTATGAAAATAAAGGAATAGGAAGTGCTTACTAACAAATTGACGCAATTGGGACTGGTCCTTATTTGTGATGCATGGAGCTATAACTTGATAAGGTACCTCCCAACCTTGAGGCATTAAAGGTAGGATTATTTTGAATCAAGGATGAACCTGACCGAAGAGAGTTCGGATTGCTACATCAAATTAGCCTTTATACCATTCGACCAGCCACCATGGCTTGAATTTTATCTCAATACAATAGAGTACCACTAGAGCCTCCTGATAGGCAAGTCCCTCAATACATAACTGAAGTACCTAGGATGGTCAAAAAGAAAGAGGAAAAATTCTAGAGATTCCAATAGGAAATTAAGAGCCTCAATGCCATGTATGGGAATGTTCAGCCACATGATGAAAGGTTTGAAAAAAATTATGATAAGAAGTCTGACACTAAGGATAGTAATCCTAAGTCTAATAAGGAGATTGAAATAGAAGAGCTTCTGCTCTACACTTCCCAGCCTCAAGAGCCTACCACAAGAAAATGGAAAGGAAAGGGGTAAAAATAGAAGGAAGTTACCTCTTCCATCAATGCCCGAGGGAAAGGAAAAAGAACCTGATGGTCCCCAAAAAGGTCTATTGAGGCCATTAAGGGCCAATTTTTGGTGGGATCGGCCACCAAGGAATCTGAGTCTACCAGTTTCTCCTATACAAAGAGGAGATGAGTCTAGGACCTAGGAAGACCCGGTGCATCTTCTTACTACCTCTACATATTTAGTTGTTCTTCCTCCCTCATCTATGGAAAAGAGTCCTCCATCTATGGATTCTGCTATTTTTGTTTTGATCGAACACCTAGCCATATTCAACAATGAACCCTGTAAAGAAACCTCACGCACCAAGTGAGCATCATCCACTTCAGCCATGATTGACTCTTTAGTCACCCTATCAAGGGCCCCCATTGAAAATGCTAGAGCATCCATGTTACCAATTTCACCAAACCCATATTTTTCTAGGAAAATGTCACTCTTTCTAGCCACTTCCCTTTCACTCTGATGGGTGTTTCCCCCTCAGTCCCCATATGGAATCCCACCCTTTTCCATGATAAAACTCCCTTTTTCCTCTTCGCAATCTCATACAGTTGAGGCTCCTCCTTTTGTCATCCTTTTTAGTCTCCCTCTAGGTACTTCTATTGCTACATAAATTACTGACACCCCACAGGGTCTCTAAGGTCACTTGGATGCAACAAAGTTGGTCTAACAAGATAGAAAATAGAAATTTCAGATAAAAGCCATGGCACAACTAGTTGCTTGGAAGATTGAGGTTTGTTTCAATGAAGAGTGAAATTCCATGTTGATTGCTACCATGAAGCCTCTAGGCATCTAAGACAAAAAGAGAAATGAAAATGGAAGATTATGCCATCAGAGTTTTGGGCCTTGATTTAAGAGAGACTCACCCATGCAAGAAAGTAGTTTTCGCTAAAGCCACTCAGAATGTGGTCTACACTGATTATGAGAAGCTACACAAAAAAATAAAGAAACATGGGGTAGTGTTGGCAATTATAAAAGACACAATGAATAGGTATTGGTAGAAATCAAAGGGAATGATGTGGAGATGGATTGCACAAGGAAGTTATAGAGTCAGCAAGGGGAAGCAACTAAGTTTCTCAAAGAGGCTGAAAATGAGAAAAATCAACTTCATGTTGAGATAGAAAAGTTGAAGGGTGAGGTTGCTACTAAACATGAGACAAATGTCAAATATCAACACATCGAGGAGAAGATGGAAAAAGAGATAGCCAGAGTAAATAGTGTGTCTAATACATTGCAAAAGGAAAAAATGATGTTGGAGTAATAGGACATACCAAAGGAATTAGATAGCATTTGATCTCAAGCTTCCAACGATCTACAAAAGGCCTAAGAAGAAACAAATAGGGTGAATGTAAAAGAGAAGTGGGAGATCAAGTCTATTTTTCAAACTCATGATGAGGAGGTCAGGAAGTTGAATTTCAAGTTCATGAACACCCTCTAGGAGAAGAGCTGATTGGAGGAGAATATAAGGGCAAGGGAATCTCAATTCCATTAGGAAGTCGTTGTGGTGTAAGGATGAAGGATCCTCCCAATACTGAAAAGACTAATATCCATGCATTGGGAATGAATCATCGTTGTAGTTGCTACCTTGAAGTTAGTCTTGTAGTTTCTAAGGGATGCTCAAGAATTAAACAAGAAGGTTTACCCAGTGATCAACCAAATTATGCAAATCTATGTTGCTCGAGTAGCAGAATCAGGGAACTTGATCTCCAAGTTATGTAAGGGCACATAAGAAGCTTTAAGAAAAATAGGAATTCCTAATTGGAGGGTTGCCTCAAGGAAAGCAATCGAATTCATCAACTACCACAAATTCATGTGGATAAGTAAAGATCGCCAGGCAATGTTGAATAGGAAGGTCAATGAGATCAAGGAGTTCAATGTTCTGCTCGATTTTGGATTACTTGCCCTTTTCTCACTAGATGGAGGAGTGCTATCAATCGAGCAAATCAAGGATGAAATTAGGCTCAAATTCTAGACTTCCATAGCACTCCCAGGTCTAATCTCATCTCCCACTATTGACAAAATTGAGAAGGAGATCCTTCCCCTTTCTCAGCTTTATTACCACATTGGGGCTATTTCATCAAGGTAGGGAGGAGTTTCTTTTAAGGAAGTCCTCGAGTTGGATCAAGCATACGAGATTCTTTGCACTCTCATCTGACCCACTGATTTCAATTGGGAAGTCTAGCACTCCACCTTCCTCAAACTCCAAGAATTACTAGAACACTAGGTTTGTACCTTCGTAAGTGAAGGTCCCCTATGAGTCGTCAGAACTGTAAATCAATTTTTCCTTTAATATTTTTGGTTTTTGGCCCTTACTCTTTTTGGCTTCGGGATAAATCTGCACTCAAAAAGCAAAGATTTCTCTCGAAGGGACACAATGCTCCATGTGGTGGGTGTGTAGATTTTACATATCATTTTCCTTTTGGACACAAGCCAGGGCACATGTTAGCTTTGTGGGGATTTTCTTCAAAGCTACTCTCACAAATCTAAGATTTCCCACTCACTTGACATATCATTTATTCACTTCGAGCAGTTTGGATTTTGTGGTGTAATCTCTTCAAGCAATTTATTTTGGAATGTGATGGGTGTCTTGCTTTCAGGGTGGAACCTTCAAGTCGCCATCATCAATCTGTTTGGTTGATCAATCATTTTTTCTAGGCTATGTTAAAATCCAATTTTTTTTTTATAGCTATCTTTGCTAAAATATCAAAAGCCATTAATGAAGTAGTTGGGACTCAATGAGAAAATATTGCTACGATCTAATCAAGATATAAGATTGTATTGTGAGCTATTAGGATAAGGCATCAAGTAGTTTCTGCTTCTAGAATGTTTTATGGCAGTGCTCTCTTCTTTTGGTTATAAATTGGGGTGGCAACATAAGTCAAAAAGAGAGAAAAATTACTTCAAAAGTCTTTTCGAAAGATATAGATCTATTAGCAAGGTTATATTTTCAAAATTATAAGGCTTTACAGAATACTATTATTCTCTCTGGAATGTTATATTTTAATTCAAACTATCATCAAATTGGCATCTGACCCTTTTTTTTAGTTCATATACTATTAAATTTCAATCTATTTGAGAGAAATCTTCGAAATTGTGCATGCTATAGCCTTTGTCAAGTTTCTTTTTATTTTATTCACGTTAAAAACATTGTGTTAAGTTTTCTTTGATAGTTCAGATATCTAATTTTTATGATGTTAAGCTTCTATGTTAAATGCTAGCTTTTGGAAATTGGATTAGGGTAAAAGCACAAAGTTGTGTTACACTTTTAGCCAACTCATCACTACAACTGAATATAAGTATTTCTAACTAAAAGTCATTTTTTGTCAAACATATGATCTAATAAGATTCATTCTAGCTAAGTTAGAAACTTCCACAACTTTTTCAACTAAAATTGTTGGCTAAAAATATATGGAGCACCACTTTGAGTCCAATTTACCAAAAAAATAAAATTATTTGAATTTAACTTGAAGTTTTAATAACTCCTACTAATGTAAATAACACTTTTAAAAATATAAAAAATACCATTTTGTAGATCCATAAGTGTAGTTTTCAAAAATATTTTTATTTTAATAGTTTAATTATTATTTATATTTTATTTTTTATTTTTACTAAAAGTAGGTTATCAACACAAAATATTAGGTTCATTACCATGCTAAGGAAAAATACTAAAACTTATAAAAAAAAATTGAAAAAAATATGATGCACTAGATAAAAGAATCTATTTCAAGATGGTATTTTTTTTTTCCATTTTAGATAAATATTTAATATGAAATTTGATGTCCCATTGGAAACAACTATTTTTTGATTCATGCAAATTTTAATATTTATTTAAAATATATATATTTATCAGAATTGGAAAAAATATATCCATGCACTAAAGTTTGAAATTATAAATACACAAAAAATAATTGAAAGAAAAAAAAAATTACTATAAAAAAGTTTGACATCCCATGCAACTTCATTTTTCAGCATTTTATCAGCAACTAAATTATAGTGTTAATTTATTAAATACTAGTTTAAAATTTTATTTTATTTTTTTTTTAAAATACAAATATAATATATACTAAAAAATGCATATTTACTAGTTTACATCATTTCAAAATTCAAAACATATATGCCACTGTTTAGTGATTCTAGTTTAAAAGTTGGATCAGTGTTGGTCGTTTCCTTTATAAAGTGTGAAACAACTTTGTGCTTTTACCCATTATGTCTATTGAACTTTTCCTTTTTCCATAAACAATTTTCCATTTTCCATATTATGCTCTGAAGGGAGACAGGTTTATGTGAGTTTTCTGGATATTTGTGTTAATCTATAGAGTTTTCCTAAGTCTGGTTGGACCTTAATGGGTGCTTCCCACAAGGATATTTGAAAGACTGTGTTGTGCTTTCACTAAGCATTTGTTACCCATTCTCTTCCCAACAATGAAGGGTCTGTGGCATTTTGTGTCTATCATATTAGTTATAAGAAATAGTTAGGGTTTGAAATGTTGTAAAAGCTTTGGTGCATCACCATTTTTATATTTTATTCACATTTATTTCTACCATTTCCCCTAAAACACAAAGAAGATTTTAGTTTCTATAGAAATCCTAGAGGTCATTCAGTGAGGTGTTAATTGGTCCCCCACTCACTGAATTTCCCATAAGGTTTCCGAAGAAGTGTAAGCTATGATGATCAATAGAAGCTAAAGATGGATGATTTATTGATAGATCAATATTTTGGGCATGTTGTTGATGAGAATGTTTCAAGGCCTACAGATCCTACTCAAGCTGCTCAATATGATGTTATGGACCACAAAGCCAAGAGTCTAATTAGATTGTGCTTGGAAGACTTTGTTTTAATTAATTTACATGAAGATACCTCTGCATAGAAACTATGGAAGAAGCATCGTGAGATGTATCAAGCCAAATATTTAGTGAAAAAAAATTTCTTGAGAAAGAAGTTGTATTCCTTGAGAATAGAAGAGGGTGGACGAATCACAGACCGCCTAGAAGCATTCAATATGTGGGTATGTGCAAGATCATGATGGGCCAAAAAGTGGCAATATGATGGTTATGTGTAGGGTATGTGGTTGACGACTTTTTTTTACCCAAAATTGATGAAAATAAAAAGGTTTTTAAAGAAGATTCTCAGGTTTCCACCAATATAAACTATGTTTTACTTTGAATTTAATTAATAATTATTATTCATTTTCAATTTGAATTGTGACTAAAGTCTTGATTGATAGGTTTATTGAAAAACATATATAGCTTTCAAACGCTATCACATTTTTTTGAATCTGACACATGCGTCACATTCTATGCTTCACATACTATAGGATTAAAAAAAAGAATCATGAAGTTTTGACCAAGTTAAGGTGGTCAAACATACGAGTTTTTATATTTTAAAAAGTTGTAATAAAAAATTCATAATTAATTATTTAATTAGAAAAAAACTACAAAAAAATATGCATCACATCTAGACATGAGTCCTCTACTTATATCTAAAATCTTATAAAAATATATTATCATTTTATTGTGGTTAGGTGGTCCACACCTACTTATTTTTTCCCCCTGAAATTTAAGTACTATTACATTGAAATTTCAAATTTTCACCAAATAGATTCTTAAAAAACTAGTAGTTTAGAAACTACATTCAATTTTATATAGATTCTATTCTTGTAAACGTATTTTTGAAATAATATAGATAAATTATTCAATTTTTTTACGACAAGTTGCCTAACTCTTTTTTTTTTGAATTTTTTGCCACTTAAGGGTCTGTTTTTTCCATGATGATCCTGCACATACCCATGTTGGTGGCTCAATTGGCATCGGTTGGTGTGAAAATGAATGAGGAGGAGAAATCCTAGATCTAGCTTTGTTCTTTTCCTGATTCATTGTATTATCTTGTTATGGCTATTGGGAGTACTTCTATTATATTGAAGACTGAAGATGTGGTGGGTTCTTTTCTTTCTGAAGAGATGAGGAGGAAGGTATCCATCACTATGAAGGAGGCCCTAAATTTTTATGGAAGACCTAAGGAAAAAGGCAAGAAGAATGAGAAGTGTGAAAAATCAATGTCCAAGGGGAGATCTAAATATCCTAGAAAGTCCAAAGTTATTTGGTGGAACTATGGTAAGCCTGGACATGTTTGTAAGGAATGTAAAGAAGGAAAGAAGATTAAAAGGAATAAATTTGATTATGATTTTGAGTTCGAGAATGAAGATGGTGACGCATTCATTGTAGTTTTGGAATCTCATGTAGGTAATGATGCATGGTTAATTGACTCAGGTACATCTTTTCATATGACCTTTAATAGAGATTGGTTTTGTGAATATGAAGAATTTGATGGAGGTAAGGTGTACTTGGGTGATTATTCTCATTTAGACATTGTTGGTTGTGGTAAAGTTCAAGTTTCCTGATAGTATAATAAAAAGGATTAATGGTGTGTTGCATATCCCTAGATTAGCACAAAAAAATTTATCCATGAGAAAACTAATAGATGCAAGTGTACAGGTAGTATTTTCTTATGCAGAATGGAAGATGGTTAGAGGTGTTGTGGTGATTTCTAGAGGTGTCAGATATGGGACATTGTATAAGATTGATGCATGCACTATTGAGTGATATAGTACTTATGTGAAAATAAATTATGTAGAAGAAGTGAGGGTTTCACCTTCAGCAGATGGCCATGGCTTTTGGGTACCCAAGGGTACTCTTTCTTCTGAGAAAAATTTACCAGTCAAGAAAACTATGTTATGGCACCAAAGCCTTGGCCACATTGGAGAAAAGGGTCTAAGCATCCTGAAAAATAAAAACATTGTTGAAGGTTTTTCTATTTGTAATCTTGAATTTGATTTTTGTGAGCATTACATTTATGGAAAACAAAACCGCATTCAGTTTTACTCAAGTTCTCTTAAATCTTGTGGTGTATTAGATCTTATTCACTCTGATCTATTTGGTCCTATAGCTTTTCCTTCAATTGTTAAATCCACATATTATATTTCATTTATTGATGACTATAGAAGAACATTGGTTTATTTTGTAAAGAGTAAATTTGAAGTTTACAGTCAATTTAAAGAATTTAAATTAATGGTAGAGTTGCATAATAGAAAGAAAATAAAATGTTTGAGGACTGATAATGGTGGTGAATTTTTCTCTAATAATTTTGATAGATTCTATAAATATTGTGATATTCATAGATAAAAGACAACTTTGTATTCTCCACAACAAAATGGAGTTGTAGAAAGAATGAACAAGACACTAATGGAGAAGGCTAGAAGTATGTTGAGTGGTGTTGCCTAGAACAAAGGTTTTGGGCTGAAGTTCTTGCCACTGCCTGTTATCTAATTAATAGATCTCCTACATCAGCTCTTGTTAATAAGATTCCTATAGAGGCATGGTCAGGTCACAAGCCTTCATTAAGTCATCTTAAAGATTTTGGTTGTGAGGAATATGCACATGTGCCAAAGGAGAAGTGAAAAAAGTTGGAGAACAAGGTTGTGAAATGTATCTTCATCGGATATAGTTATGGTGTGAAAGGATATAAGATTTGAGATCCTGTTGCATAGAAGGTGATACATAGTAGAAGTGTTATTTTTATAGAATGTAAGCCTACTTTTGTTACATTGCAGACATAACAAAGTAAATAGGAAGATGTGATTCAATTTCCTTCTACACTTAAGAAAGTTGAATTGAAGCCCTAGGATAGACAAGAAGTTGAGGAGAGCTCATCTAGCTCTGGGTCTTCAAAAGAGGAGGAAGAACCTCCAACTCAACTTGTTCTTAGGTCTACAAGTCATAGGAAACCACTTGAAAGGTACAACCATGTTGGTGGCTCAATTCACATCAGTTGGTGTGAAAATGGATGAGGAGGAGAAATCCTAGATCTAGCTTTGTTCTTTGCCTGATTCATGGGATTATCTTGTTATGGCTATTGGGAGTACTTCTACTATATTGAAGAATAAAGGTGTGGTGGATTCTTTTCTTTCTGAAGAGATGAGGACACTAGTATAAAAACAACAATATATGACTAAATAAACTACTAAAAGTTGCATATAAATGACTAATTTTGGTCACATGACTATTAGTAGTTTATTGCTAGTCATTTATAACACGACCAAATTTATGACTAAACTATTTTAGTCATTTATCTAGTCATTGATTTAGTCGTTGATTTGGTCATTGATTTGGTCATTGATTTAATCGTTAATTTAGTCATTGATTGTTGTTAACTGATCATTTATTTAGTCATGGTAGTGATTTATTTAGTCATTAATTTAGTCATATATTTAGTCATTAATTTAGTCATTGATTGTTGTTAATTGGTCATTTATTTAGTCATGGTAGTCATTATAGTCATTTATTTAGTCATGGTTTAGTCATTTATTTAGTCATGTTAATCATTTATTTAGTCATTTATGAACTAATGTTTTTAGATGTGTATGTAAACTCTTATGTTTGGAGAATGTTGTTACAATAACTAGTCTATGAAATTGCAAACCAAGAGAAAATTATGTTGTAAGATATAAAACTTTAAAGCTCTTATGTTATTAAAACTTCAACAAATTTGGGATTGAAACAACATTGGAAAAAAATTCTCTATATATTCAAACTATATATAAAATATGTTACAAAGAACTCTATATATAGAGTTTTGAATACAAAATATTTTGCAGTATGTATACTTGTGATTTATTATACTTTTAAAATTGAAAAAAACAAACTAAATGGTGTGAATGCATGTATTCAGTGATGCCACTATTGCACATGAGATGGGCAGTAAATGCATCTAGTAAGGTACTAGTTTTGAATTTTCTCCTTGCTATGTACCTATCCACAATCAAAAAATAAACATATTACTAGGTAGCATAAATAACGAATATCTTAAAAGAAAATATCCATAAGTATTAGAGTAAGTCTAATAAATAAAAATGCATAGAATTAATGATATTACAAAAAAAATGCATTTGCAAAAGAATTAATATCAAAGTAATAGCTTAAATATTACTAGCTTATCAAAGCAATGTCTCCTTGCACTATACTATCCATAAACATATTACTAAATAACAGTAAACAATGAATATTTTAAATGTAGATACCCATAAGCATTAGAGTAAGTCTAATAAATAAAAATGTATGGAATTAATGATATTGCAAAAGAAATGCATTTGCAAAAGAATAAATATCAAAGTATTATCTTAAATATATTACTAGCTTATTAGAGTAAGTTTAATAAATAAAAAATGCATAGAATTAGTGCTATTGCAAAATAAATGTATTTGCAAAAGAAATAATCTCTACTTTTTCTATTTTGGATTCAATTATTGTATTATTCTTTAAATCAAATCACCATGATATCTAGAAAACTTAAATTTCATTCTAAAATTAAATTAAATTCTAATTTCTAATTTAACAATTACTAATTTAGATATAAAAGCAACCTTTCTTTTTTAGTTTTTCTTTTCTAATGAAAAAGAAAAACTAAAAAAGAAAGGTTGCTACAAAAAACTAAGCTAGTAATAAAATTATTTAAGAAAAACAAAAAAAAAATATTAGAATGTTTCCTCATAACTAGGCCTGGAATTTGATGCTCTTTTTAACCGTTTTTTCAATTTTAGACCATATATTATAGCTATAAAATTTATTATACTGTAGAGTTTGACTTGCTATATTTTTATTAAATCGTAAAAAAATATTTTAAGCAAAATATAATATAGTATTTTAATTTATAATATATATCATTTTATAACTTTTATTATAAAAAGATAAATTAATTTAGAATATAATATAACTTTTTTTGAGTACTTTCTAATATGAATTTAGAAACTTTGACATTTTTATAATAGTTACATTTTTTATATTAATAGATGTGATTTATAATATTATTATAAAAATATATATTAATTTAGAATCTTTTCAAAATAGAATATAATTATTTTTAACTTTTAGAATATATTTAACAAGATTTGTTTTTAATATGAACTCATAAAATTTTGTTAATTGTTAATTATAATAGTAGATTTTTATATTTATTACTAATAATTATCATTGTTTTCTAATTTTTCAAGATATTGCATTTATAAAAGATTTTATATAAAAATCATAAATTAAACAAATTTTTTGACAAGCATTTAAATGACCAAACTGTCATAAAATTTCATATGACAGATAGGGGTGATCATCAAATTCCAGGCCTGTTGATAACTAAAGTTCTATTGTAATAAAATTATTTAAGAAAAACTAGAAACTTCAAAAAAACTTAAATGTATATTATGAAAATTTCCACATGGAGCCATCATCTGCATAATATTTACAAAGCAAGTCTTTAAGTTTTTTTTTCCTAAAAACACAGAAAATGTTCAAAAGAAAAAGAAAGTTAGATTTTCCCCCTAATCTTAAGAGTGATGGGGTTATTACCTCTTTGGCAAAGAAGTTGTCAATATTCAAATCCAACCTAGGATTAAAGCTGGTGGTTTTATTGATCGAAACTCTCATCATGTAATACAAGCCAGAATTAGAAAAATGTTTTACAAAAGATTAAATTCTATGAAAATGCCAAAAGTTGTGATATTAAGTGGAAAGAAGTTGAAACAAATCCCTCTATTAAAATCAAGATTTCTAATAAATATAATAATTCTCTCAGTTATGAAGGTGCTCTTTGGGATATTTTTTGTAGAGAGGATGTACAAAAATTAGAGGCTTATTTAAAGAAGCATTCAAAGGAATTCAGACACACGCTGGTTGCTCCTGTCCAATCTGTCATTCATCCCATTCACAATCAGACACTTTACTTGGATGAAGAGCATAAAATAAAATTAAAGAAATAATTTCAAGGCATGCCATTTATATATGAATAGTATATTTTTGGTTCACAGTGGAGTATTTTCTCTTTATAATATGTAAATTTCTAGAGTTTCCTTTGTGGAAATGTCAAGTATACAAAAGTTTGTTTTATTGAGTATTGGGTCTCTACCACAACCACGAGGAAGAGAAAATAAACAGAAAGAAAATACCCAAAATGCTATGAAGGCCACAACCATTAGAACACATAAAACCCTCAAAATAATGAAAATAGTAAGTTGAGAGTGCAAAGTTTTACATTTTTTGTAGAAAGAAAGTAACCCATAAAGATTTATGTAGGGAGATACAAGGGTTTTTATCATATTTCCTCTCCTGAGCTCGAATCAAACCTATTCTCATAGAAATTTAAGAGATAAGAATAATGAAACTTACACAAGATTGTTGTGAAGGAGACACCCTCCAAAGTCTTTAGAAATAAGTGTCAAAGATACTCCAATGGCAGTCAGACAAAGAGGAGAGATATCAACAAATGGTAAGCAAAGGAAATACAATAGAAAAATACTCAGTCGTGGCCAAGTGATCTCGATAAAATGCTTCAAAATGGAGAATACTTTTCAATTTCAAAACCAAAGACTTACCTTGTAGGATTTTTTAAAGAAAATCATCAGAAACAGTAGAATGAGTCACCATTGGACTCGCAAACCCTACCGAGGCATGGCGGCGTTCAATTTCTTCTCCAAAAATACAAGTGAAAAATGGAATGAGATTAGAGCTCAATTTCTTTTTGATTTAGGGTTTTTTCATTACCCTAGGCTGAATGATTGATTTTTCACATTGTATTAAAGAAAATAGGTACCTTTTTATGATTTTTATTAGAAAAATCAAATACCATCGCCCACTTGCCTGCTTCTTTACTTCATTTGATTTTTATTTCAAAATTAAATCTCTTGCTTTTAAATATATTATAATATTATATTATATAATATATATAATATAATATAATATTATAATATTATAATATAATATTATAATATTATATATTATAATATTATATAATATTATATAATAATATAATATTATAATATAATATTAATATTTAATATTATATTATATAATATATATAATATTATAATATAATAATACTATTATTATATTACAATACAATATATTATATTATAATATAATATTATTATTATATATATTATATAATAATATAATATTATAATATAATATTATTATTATATATGTTATATAATAATATACTATTATAATATATTATTATTATTATTATTATATTAGTATTATAATATTATATTATTATATAATATAAGTATTTAATATAATATTATGTAATATATATTATATATATTATATTATATTATAATACAATCCACTTCTGCAATTCAATTTTTTTTTAATTAACCACTATAATATCATATTGTCTAATTTTTATTTATGTGACTAATTAATTAGTCATCTTTATTTGTGTTTTGAAATGAAAGATAGCCCTCAAAATGCAATTGGATTGTTTCAATCATATTTTATTACTGAAATTGACCATAATTGCTCTTTGATACATTTAAAATGCTAACACAACAGGAAAATCAATCTGGCTTCAAATCATAGTTAAAAACATCAATGATTCATTAACATAATGAGTAATAAAAGTTAAAGAATGTAAATGTAAATTTTTTTATAAAATATGTGAAGGCCTTAAGACTACACCGAGAGGCAAAGCCTTCCACACAAACAGATATTTTTGGTGCACCAAGCAACTTAGGCTTAAATTCTAATCAATCATTTATCCACACAAATAGAGGTCCCATGATGGGGGCTTAAGCTCTATGGATTATGATCAAATTCAAAAGAAAAAAGAATAGAGGAGTAATAGTCATTTATTTAGTCATTTTTATTTGTTTGACCAATTATTTAGTTGTGATTTTATCCGATGACTAAATTAGTCACTTATGATGATCAAATTAGTCATTTATTTGCCAAATTCTACTAGTGTTAGTCACATGACTAAAATTTTTAGTCACGTGACAAAAAATTTTAGTCACATAGTCATTTATTTCCCAAATTCTACTAGTGGGAGGAAGGTATCCATCACTTTGAAGGAGGCCCTAAATTTTTATTGAAGACCTAAGGAAAAAGGAAAGAAGAATGAGAAGTGTGAAAAATTGATGTCTAAGGGGAGATCTAAATATCCTAGAAAGTCCAAAGTTATTTGGTGGAACTGTGGTAAGCCTGGACATGTTTGTAAGGAATGTAAAGAAGGAAAGAAGAATAAAAGGAAGAAATTTGATTCTAATTTTGAGTTTGAGAAGGAAGATAGTGATGCATTCATTGTAGCTTTGGAATCTCATCAAGGTAATGATACATGGTTAATTGACTCAGGTACATCTTTTCATATGACCTTTAATAGAGATTGGTTTTGTGAATATGAAGAATTTGATGGAGGTAAGGTGTACTTGGGTGATGATTCTCATTTAGACATTGTTGGTTGTGGTAAAGTTCAATTTTCTTGATAGTATAATAAAAAGGATTAATGGTGTGTTACATATCCCTAGATTAGCACAAAATTTGTTATCCGTGAGAAAACTAATAGATGCAGGTGTGCAGGTAGTATTTTCTTATGCAAGATGCAAGATGGTTAGAGGTGTTGTGGTGATTGCTAGAGATGTCAGATATGGGGCATTGTATAAGATTGATGCATGCACTATTGAGTGCAATAGTACTTATGTGAAAATAAATTATGTAGAAGAAGTGAGGGTTTCACCTTCAGCAGATGGCCATGGCTTTTGGGTACCCAAGGGTACTCTTTCTTTTGAGAAAAAATTACCTATAGAGAAAACTATGTTATGGCACCAAAGACTTGGCCACATTGGAGAAAAGGTTCTAAGGACCTTGAAAAATAAAAACCTTGTTGAAGGTTTTTCTATTTGTAATCTTGAATTTGATTTTTGTGAGCATTGCATTTATGGAAAAAAAAACTGCATTCAGTTTTACTCAAGTTCTCATAAATCTTGTGGTGTATTAGATCTTATTCATTTTGATCTATTTTGTCTTATAGATTTTCCTTCAATTGTTATGTCCACATATTATATTTCATTTATTGATGATTATAGAAGGACATTGGTTTATTTTGTAAAGAGTAAATTTGAAGTTTACAGTCGATTTATAGAATTTAAAGTAATGGTAGAGTTTTAGAATAGAAAGAAAATAAAATGTTTGAGGACTAATAATGGTGGTGAATTTTTCTCTAATAATTTTGATAGATTCTATAAATATGGTGATATTCATAGATAAAAGACAACTTTGTATTCTCCACAATAGAGTGGAGTTGCAGAAAGAATGAACAAGACACTGATGGAGAAGGCTAGAAGTATGTTGAGTGGTGCTACCTAGAACAGAGGTTTTGGGTTGAAGTTGTTGCCACTGCCTATTATCTAATTAATAGGTCTCCTACATCAGATCTTGTTGATAAGATTCCTATAGAGGCATGATCGGGTCACAAGCCTTCATTAAGTCATCTTAAAGATTTTGGTTGCAAGGCATATGCACATGTTCCAAAGGAGAAGTGAACAAAGTTGGAGAATAAGGTTGTGAAATGTATCTTCATTGGATATAGTTATGGTGTGAAAGGATACAAGATTTGGGATCTTGTTGCATAGAAGGTAATACATAGTAGAATTGTTATTTTTAGAGAATGTAAGCCTTCTTCTATTACATTGCAATTAGAACAAAGTAAATAGGAAGATGTGATTCAATTTCCCTCAACACTTAAGAAATTTGAATTCAATCCCTAGGATAGACAAGAATTTGAGGAGAGCTCATTTAGCTCTGGGTCTTTAGAAGAGGAGGAAGAACCTCCAACTCAATTTGTTCTTAGGTGTACAAGTCATAGACAACCACTTGGAAGGTATTCACCTGATGATTAAAGATGTATTTTTGCTTTGAATAATAACATGGATGAACCCAGATCTATAGAAGAGGAACTAGGTATGAATGATCCAAAATCCTAGAACATTTTTGGGTATGTGTAGGATCATCATGGAAAAAACATGCCCTTAAGTGGCAAAAAGTTCTGAAAAATCAGAGTTAGGCAACTTGACGTAAAAATTTGAATAAGTTATCTATATTATTTCAAAATTATGTATGAATAGAATCTATAGAAAATTGAATTTAGTTTCTAAACTACTAGGTTTATTTTTAAAAAAAAATCTATTTGGTGAAAATTTAAAATTTCAATGCAGTAGTACTTAAATTTCAAGGAAAAAATAAGTAGGTGTCTGTCCGACCACCCTAACCACAATAAAATGATAATATTTTTTAATAATATTTTATATATAAGTAGAGGACTCATGTCCGGATGTGATGCATATTTTTTGTAATTTTTTTCCAAGTAAATAATTAATTATGAATTTTTTATTACAAATTTTAAAAAATATAAAAAACTTGTATGTCTAACCACCCTAACTTGGTCAAAACTTGATGAAATTTATTTTTTATTTTTTTAATCCTATAGTATGTGAAGCATAGAATTTGATGCATGTTTTGAAGTCAAAAAATGTGATACTGTTTGAAAGTTATAGATGTTTTTCAATCAGCCAATCGATCAGGACTTTATTCATAATTCAAATAGAAAATGAATAATAATTATTTATTAAATTCAAATTAAAGAATAATTTATATTGGTGGAAAGCTGAGAATCTCCTTTAAAAATATTTTTCATTTCATCAATTTTGGGTAAAAAAAATTCATTAGCCACATAGCCATAATATTGCCACTTTTTGTCCCATCATGATCCTGCACATACCCTGCTATGGATAAAGAAATGTCATCTTTGAAAAAGAATTATACATGGGATCTTGTACCATTTCCTAAAGGATGAAAACTTGTTGGTTTTAAATGGGTGTTCAATAAAAATATTGGTTAAGATGGAGGTATTAAGAAGTACAAAGCAAGGTTGGTTGTGAAGGATTGCTCTAAAGTTGAGGGTGTTGATTATGGTGAGATATTTTATCCTGTTGTAAAAATGTAATCCATTATATTTTTTCTTTCTATTGTTGATGCTTATGATTTAGAGGTTGAGCAAATGCATGTGAAAATTTCTTTCCTTCATGGTGATTTGGAGTAGTATATTTATATGACACGGCTAAATCACTACGTGGTGAAAGGTAAAAGTAAGTTGGTTTGCAAATTGAAGAAATCATTGTAGGGCTTAAAATAGAGTCCTAGGATGTGGTACCAAAAATTTGATACATATGTGTTTAGTTTTTTATTTGAGCATTCTAAATTAGATCATTGTATTTATTATAAAACTAATGGTGATCATTTCCTATTCATTGCATTATATGTTGATGATATGTTATTTATTGGTAGAGGGAAAGGTATGATTTCATAACTAAAATCTCAACTTGTTGGTAAATTTGAAATGAAAGATCTTGGTGTGGCTAAAAACATTATTGGGATGGAAATTAAAAGAGATAGAGTGAATAGATAGCTATGGCTTGGCCAAAGCAAGTATGTCAACACAATTTTATAGAGGTTGGATATGCAAGATTGTATACCATTGTGTGTTCCTATTTTTGTTGGAACAAAGTTATCTATTTCAAATTTTCCAACATCTCCATCAAATATGGAAGACATGAGTAGAGTGCCTTACCAAAGTTTAGTTGGAATTTTGATATATTGTATGGTTTGTACTAGACCAGACATTGCTCAAGTAGTGGGAGTTCTTTCCATATATATGACTAATCCTGGTAGAGTTCTTTGGGATGCACAATTAAAAGAGTCTTAATATATTTTTGTGATACCTCAAATTATTCCTTATGTTATCATAGTAATATGATTGAAGATGAGATTTCCCTTGATATTGATGGTTATGTGGATTCAAACTAGGCAAGCAATGTTGATAGTAGAAGATCCACCAAAGCTTATGTGTTTACTTTATTTGGTGGTGAAATTATTTGGATGAGTAAGTGACAAGTTGTGGTTTCTTTGTTCACTACTAAAGAAGAGTATATGGTAGATATTCATGCTTGTAAAGAAGCCATTTGGATTAAGATAGTATTCAAATATTGGAATATTTAAACAGGTACAATGATAGTTTATTGTGAAAGTCAAAGTGTGATATGTCTAGCCAAGAACCCAATGTATCATTCCAAGACCAACAACATTGATGTAAAATACCATTTTCTTAGAGATATGATTGAAGATGGTAGGGTGAAGTTGGTTAAGATAGAGACTTTGATGAATGTTGTTGATTCTTTAACTAAGCCTATTAGAATAGAGAAGTTCAAATGGTGTTCAAAGACTATGGGCCTCCAGGCCCTACAAATTAGAGATGATGATGACACCCTTTCCTTGTCCTTGCAAGTTGTTCAACAAGTGGGAGATATATTGGGAAAATGTGTCCCAACCTTGCAAGTATATATGGTTTATTGATAGGATGTATATTGGCATGTGGTGACTAATCATGCAAATATTGTACACTCATAGCAAGACATGGGGTTCAAGGCATCACCCTAAAAGAAAATCACTGACACGTCAAGGTTTTTTCCTGCTAACACATCAAGGTTTTTTCCTTCTCACACGTCAAGGTTTTTTCCCACTAACACATCAAGGTTTTTCCATTAACACATCAAATAAAAAATGACCTTGAAAAAAACTAATTCTAGAAGGTTCAAAAAATCTTGTTATAATTAGGTGGGATGTATGTAGATAGGGGTGTATTCTAAGATTCTAATAGTAGTCGAGTTTTCTCTTGATCTTTGGTGGTGATACTCCTATGAGAAGCTTGCTCTGCAATTATACTATAATCTTTTTATTTCTAAATAATATATTGGGTGACTTTTGGAGTATGGGGTTTTTCTCCCTAAAGAGTTCTCAACACATAAATCATTGTGTTATGGTATGCATGATATTTTTGTTTTTTTTTACGTTTTTTAAACTGTTAAAGATATGTAAAAGTTGTGTATTATTCTCCTCTCAAGGTTAGTGTAGGAATTTATTTTGCTGCCTTAGCTTCCTTACAAATTGCACTATATCTAACTAAATAGTATTCAATTTCTTCAATACCTAATTACCATACTTTCAAGTTTCTCATAGGCCAATAACATTCACAGACTTTCAAATTTATGATGTCAATGTTAATTGCAAATGTCATTGCCAACATTCTTGCAAGCATGCCTAGTCTAGATCCCTTTAATAGCTTGCATCTATTGACTCCATTCAACAACCTCATACTATGATTGTCAAATATCATATACAAGTGTCTGATGGCATGCACACACATCATTCTATGCTATCTAACTAATTCAATGAGCTTGTCATAGATGATTCTTTAGTCAAAGGTTCTATTTTCTACCTCAAAGAATATAGTTGTAGAAAATTCCACAAATTCATGTACATGCATACTTTCCTTATATTGTTTATTTCTTATCATTTATGCATCTACATCTTGTTCATAATTTATTTTTATCCTTTCATTGCATGTATATCATAATTCATAGCTTGGAATTAATATCAAACAATGCATCAATGGTTGGAACTCCAACTACTATCCTTCAAGTTACATCTTGTATGCCCTTTGGTAACTCCCAAGAGCTATTGGCCACTTCTCAAGCTACCAATTTTCACTCAAAGAACCTATAACATCAACAAAAGAACATAATATAGCCATGTTAAAATCAATTCCCATTAAAAAATTGACCCCATACCATAAGCATTGGTCCATTATGGGTCGTGCCTTAAGAAAAAATATAGTTCATGAGTACAAAAATGTCGGTCATGATGGCAGAGTTATTCCATTTTATTTTGTAGATAAATCAAACTCTAAAATACATGTTACTTGGTTCAATGAACTTGTTGAGATGTTCTACCATGTTATACACTCTAATAGTATTTATGTTATTTCAAATGTTCACATCAAAGTTTCCAACAAAAAATATAGTAGTTGCACAAACCCTTTTGAAATATTCCTCCACAACTCATCAACCATAACTCCATCCAAATGTGTATACTTTACTAAACCCATGCACAAATTTCATATTAAAATTATAAAATCATTAATTTCATTTCCTATTAATTCCCTTGAAGATGTCATTGAAATTCTTCTATCTATCTCCCTTGCATCAACCATATGTAAGAGAGATGACATCAAAACTATAAAGTATACTCCTATAATCATATACATGTCAAGTTGTACCATTGATATCACACTTTGGGGTCACCATTTTCAAATTGATGGGAAACAAATCTCTAAACTTTCCCTATAGTTAAACCCTCCAATTTATTTTGATAAAAAGTGGACATATAACATCCTCATGTGGAAAATCTATTGATACTCTCTTTCCAACTACCATTATAATAAATCCCAACTTGGTAGAAGCCTCAACATTACAAAAACTTGTATGCCACTATAGGTATTTCCCAACCCTACCTTTCCCTCACAAAGAGCCATCTTTTCCACCATAATTTTGAAAATCCAATTGATATTTCATGTATTGTAAATATAAAATTTCTTGAGAAAGATAATTTATGTGTAAAGTCCAGTATCAGAAAACTCCAATTAGACAACTTCTATTACCTTTATTACCCTCAATGGTGGAAAACAAAAAATATAATCTAAAAATATTCTTCAAATTTCCCCCAGTACTTTTAAATGCAATAAGTGTTCTTTTGATCTTTCTGGATGCTACATGCTCAAGCTGGACTTGCAAGATGTTATAATTTAGCTTCTTAAAGTTACTTTATTTGATAGACCAACACTTGTTTTTAGGTGTTCACTCAAAAGATTTCCAACTCCTACTAGTAGAGACTAATGTTGCTAGCCACATTATAGATAATGTTGTCAATTTCCAGCTTCTACTTTCTCTTACCATCGAATCAAATAATTTTGGTGGGCATGAAACATAGATCATTATTACTACAACTATTAAGTGTGCTTAGCTTTTGTATTAAACTCTCAACATGTACAATCTTATTTCCATTTGTATTTTCTCATATGTGTAAAAATTTGACTTATTTCCCACATAATGCTATTTCCTAATATTTCTCATTCTTTATTTCCACACCATGCTAGTTGCTAAGATTATCTATAATTTATTTACATTGTATCTGAATTATATTGCAATTTACTTACTTTGAATGTCCATCTATCTTGTATATTTTCCCTTTGTGGAGAGTTTAATTTCTAACTCTATTATGTTATTCCAATTATGTTGCAGCTTTATGTAAATTGACACCAAAATGAAATATTTGGCATACCTATTTACATTCATTTCCCATCCTTCACATAGCTATTTATTATTGTATAATGCTACTTCATAAGATTTATATTTTAGTTTTTCATGCTATTTCATAAGATTGAAATTTATTATTATACTATTTCCAATATGTTGCAGCTTTATGTATATTGACACAAAAAAGACCTTAAAGATACTTGTTTTCATTCATTTCCCATGCTTCACATAGTTATATATATATTTCATAGATACTACTAAATGGAATTGGAAAATACAAGGTTGGAAGGTAAACCTTCCCATCAAAGTTAGCTGCAGTGTACATATTACCATGCAAGGAAAGATTACATCAACCGAAGAAGATGAGAAAACCAACACATCCTCCTTGATGGTGCCTCCACATCTACACTTCCCTCTTCCACTAACCCCTCCTACCTACATACACTTGTAGCTGAATTGCAAAATATGGTTCAACCAAATCCATTTTCCCATATCCATCTACCTCAAAAAATTTCTCAACATTTTTGCACTACTAGAAATACCTTCCATTCAAGTTTGGATATACTTTAACATATGTCAACATGTTTATTTTACATGGAAAAATATATAGGTATTAAAGAAATGAAATCGCATGGACTATCTACTTATTTCATATGTGCATATAAAAAAATGGCATCCACTTCTCAAAATGGAATAACATGGACCATGGTGATCAACCTCTACATTTAAAAAATTTAACTCAAGTTGAAGAGATACTAATAGCAAGGGTCATCCCAATACTTCAAGTTACATATATGCAAAGGGGGGCTAGCTGGAATATAGTGGCTACACTATTTATTTTCCTCAAGATATTTCTATAATTGCAACCCACTTGGCTAGACGTGTAGATGAATTAAATATATTATTAATTAACAATAAAAAATTGGGCAACAAAACTATAGCTTCTGTGTAAGTAGAGGATGTTTATACAAGGAATTATAATACAAAATCTTAAATTAACCATACTAAAAATCTATAAAATTGGATGAGGCTACATTAGATCATGTTTACCACGTGCTTCCAATAACATTATAGACCTCCTATATACAACAAGAATAATTCCTAATCTCACATATGTAAGCTTCATGCATACAAATGTTGCAACCGACAATCCTTTGCAAGAAAGCATGCAACCCAAAACTTCATTCGTCACTATCCTTCCACCTACATGCAGATAAATTGGAGAATTATGCTATTTATTGTAACTAGGGTAAGGTTTCCCAACCCTATCTATAGATTGGTCACCCAATTGTTTTTCTCCCATAAAAGAATACACAATTGAAGGATTATTTGTAATGACATTCCCCACTTTTCTTTGAAAAGGCACAACCACATTAAACAACAACACATGATGGAAGTTAAACTACATGAATATGCTCTCCATCTACACAAGCACCCTCATTTTAGCTACTTCATACTAAATATTCTAATGTACCATTGCAGTAAATCCACAACATCTATTTTTTTTCCATAAACAAATGGATACTTTGCTAACAACAACAATTTTTAATATTTTTCAAAGATTAAAGGACCTTACTTATGGAAATCTTGTTGAATAGCTCGTATGATTTGGATCGTCAATTTGAGGAACACACCCATTTTTGAACCATTGTAGAGGGGAGTTTTTTTATATGGTCATACAAAATGGTTTTCTGACACTATTCTTTACACTAATTGCAATAGATACAAAATGGTTAGACTTACATAGTATCATTCCATCTATTTCACCTATAAATACACAAGTAGCTTATAGATGGAGGATACAAAATATAGTTCAAAATCTACACCTTACCACACACTATATGCACCATAGATTTACTACATTTTTGTGAAGAGGTCTTGGAAAAAATTCTTGGTGCAACTAACTACTAGTATAGGTATATTCTTACTAATCTCCTTCATTTACATTGTATATCATTTTAATAATTCCTAAACAAAAGCTTCCACTAGGTATGAATTGCAACTCAGAGGCTCTACACATATCCATGCTTTCCTTTGGCTCAAAGAAGAACCTAATATTGGAAAATTATAATGGAATAACCTTCAATCGGTACAAAGTGAACTTGCATATATTGAAAGGTATTTCTCTGCATGGAACCCACAAACCCTTGCTTTGAGGAACCAGACTATACATTGATCTCTTGTCAATGACCCATATTTGATGGACAAAAGAATGATTATGCCAACTAGTCCTTCTGTCGACTACACTAAATTGGTAATTGTGTTTAGTGTAATACAAAGTGTATGTTACAAACATACCTTAGGAGAAAGGGAACATCCCTTCATTGTTATTATAAAGCCCCTTGGAGCATGCAATATAGTTCAAGTCTTGCTATAGATGAGCATGGAAAACCAAAATTTACCTTGTCTCACAATGATGATCACTTAAATCTATACAACTCATCTATCCTCTATATCTAGAGGGCTAATATAGATTGCCAACCTATTCTCTCTATCCATGTAGTCCTCAAATATATTTCAAAATATGTAGAAAAAATTGAAACAAAAATCAAAAACATACCACAACATGCTTTCTCATATTTCAACCAATATTGAGTCTGACAAACCAACCCCAACAACTTTCTAAAAAATTATTTTTGAAACCCTAGTAGATAATGATATTGGTGCCCAAGAAATTTTCCACCTTTTTATTAAACTTCCACTCTCTCTATCTATTAAGAAATTAGTTTCTTTAAATGTGAACCAAAAAAAAATTCACCATGTTTTGGTCTCCTTTGAATCAACCACCACATCCCCAAACTACATTGACCCTTACATGAATCATCCAATAGATTTAGATTCCATGTCACTTATTGAAGTGACTCAAAAATTGACCTTCAAATCATCTCAAAAGAATGACTAATAGAAAAAGTTCTCCATACAAGACATTATTCGTGTCTCCTCATGCTTCATAACCAGCCTTACAAAAAGATGACAAATGCTTTGAAGCATTCGATTGGAGTGAAATACTACCATACAAGCCATTTGTAACCTTCATGATGACTTTTATTCATCATTGAATCAAATTATAGAACAATGGGAGAATTTTGCATGCAATTATCATCCTTGGCATGAGCTACACAGACCAATAGAACCTTCCAAAGGGTCTGCTTCCAGAACCTCTACCTACTAGGAAGTTATAATGCAAAAGAACAACCCATCAAAATGGAAAGTATTGTCAATCCTATACCCAAGCCTTCCTTTTCATTTTGATGAACTAGACAAACTTGGTTGCCATGACATTAACTTGCACCATGATTGGGGATCTTCCCAATTCAATCCACACCAATAAGTCTACGCTACTACATTCATTGAATCCAACCATCCAACATTTGAATTCCACCATCTTCCCAATCATCCTAACTAAAATGATCTCTCTATCTAGCAACGCAAAACATTTGATATAGTTTTCTAACATCTAAATGTTGATACTTTACAACCTCTAAAAATCATTGTTCAAGGAACTGCTAGAACAGGTAAATTGTACTAGATAAAAAGTCATCAAATTTGCACTCATGAGTTCAACCCAAATGGAGAATCACCATTACTACTTCTTGTGTGTATAGGTGTAGCAAAATTCAACATAGAAGAATCAATAATCTACTCTGCACTTTGAATACCTATTTGTTGCAAGTATGTAGTAAATGTTGTCATTTTTTCCAATAGAATGGAGATTGTTGATGATGTTGTCTTAATTGTTAGTAGAGTGGTTGTTTATGGACGATTGTATATTATCTAATCAGTATGTTGATCATAAGTATTATGTATGATTTTGGATTTCATGAGCTCACTATAATAGTTGTTATATGCTTTTGTTACTCATGAATAAGTGAATTTTGTATTCATTGTCTTTTGATGTAAAATATATAAAATAATTTCTTCTAGTTAGTGGCTTAGGAAGTTCCACTGAAAAAGTTCCATAGAGTTCTCTACATTCATCTGCGTTCAAAGATATTGTCCTATTTCTTGGGAAGTAGATATAATCAAGTTTGAAGCATTTATGTTCTTATTTTTAGAATATACAACTCGTCATAAAAAAATTTTGAGTTAGCAAAGTGAAGACTATATTTTTGTAGTCATGGAAGGTTCAGAGAAATGCTCTACATTTCTCCATAGTTTCTATTTTGATCTTGCAGTTTGGAGGATGAATTTAACATGTCCATATGTAGTCTTCCTTCATATTTTTGTTGTTGAGGTGTACCACAAATCAAGTTTTCAATGTTCTGTCTCAAGGCTATGTTGTTTGGGTTTGCAATGTTGGTGTAGGTTTTTATTTTACTAGTGGGTTAATTTATTTTCACTTAGTCCTTGGTTTTTCCTACACTTTTATTAATATTTCTTAGGAGAAAGACTTTCCACTTTTCTTGGCATCCTCCACTTTTGCTGGTCCATCTCCATTTTTTGTGGTTGATTCCTATTGGTTGGATTTTCCACCTACCTCCTCTCCTAATTTATATATAAACTCACTACCTAGCTTGTATTTGCATATTCTTGCAATCTTTTGTAGTGTATTGATTCAGGTTGGAAGATCTTAATGCAATATTGTCATATTGAAATTACATAATCTCTTAGACTCTTGGTTTGCATTCTTATTTTTTTCTAGTCTATGCAACTTTGATTTTCTCTTAAAAAGTTCCTTAGGTTATTCAATCTATTTTAGATTTATAACATAGTATTAGAGATTTTTTTAAATATAAGTTTATAGATTCCTAATTCAGAGATTGAGTCTTTTGTAAAGATCTTTTAAATTCCCATATTCTCTTCTCTTGTGTTTTGAATGATCTAGAGAATCAAAAATGATTTGCAAATATTTAATAACCTCTTCATATTACATATGTGTTTTGTGAGATCTGGATGATTACAACATTTTTGGTTATACTAGTAGATTTTTTTACTATTCCAATGTGTCTAGAAGGCTCAAGAAAGTCAATATTGGCTTTTGTTTCATTGAAATTGGAGATCATTTGACAAAGTTGCAAATGATGGTTTGAAGTTCAAATCTGGTGAATAGCCTTTTATTGAAGCACTTTTTGCCTAAATAGACCTTTCCATTGTGTTCAGAATGCCCAAAAACCTCTATTATCATATAAAATTTGTATATTCTTGAATTTTACTTTTGGAATTTTTTTTTTTTTTTTGGAGTATCACCACTGCAAGCTAAATTTAGCTCTTTTTAAAAAAAATCATAGATTTTTGCCATGGTTTCCATTTTTTGCAAACAAGATATTGTCAAAAAGCTAGAGACGAGCACTTTCCATCCATGAAGGTATTGAAAATATTTTTTTTCATTTTCTACAAGATATTATAGGTTGCAGTTTTTTGGTGCAAACTTCTTTAGAAGGCCATAACTTTCGCTCTAGTGCTCTCTTTTTTAGAAACAAGTAGGTGTTGGAAATTTTTTGGAGAGAACTACTGCACTAAAATATAAAGTTCCAACCATATAATATTTGTGGGGGTGATATTTTATACTAGTGAAAAGGGTGGGAGTGTATTCGTGTTCCTTTGTAATCATTTCAAGATTGTATCATGGGTTTTTCTACTCATCCTTCTATGATAATCCTAGATAAGGCTGCTTATGAGTCTTGGAAAAGAGGCATTCTAACCTATCTCAAATGGCTAAGAAAATTTCCTTACCTTTATGGGATCATGCTTGAACGAGATGGACCTATAAGGAAATAGATATGCGGTAACATGATTAATCATGTATTAAGAATCATTTGTTCTCATGTTGATGATTACACTATGTTGGTTATAGTGGACATTGAATGTCCCCACACACTTTGGACCAAGATTTAGGAGATTTTGGGAGTCCCTCATGTTTCTCCATTCCCAGATGATCCTATTACAAATTGCCTCATTCCACTTGATGATGCAAATAATATACCATTGGATGATGATACTTTACAGGAGCTTAAGTATTATGCACGTATTGATAGTTCAAATGACATAGAGACTTCTCTTGCTTCTTGAAACATAGGAAAATATTTTAGGTAAAATGAAACAAGTATGATGCACCTATTCTTCTACTTTCATTCAAAATATATGTTATAGAAGACAACTCTGAAAATTAACAGAACTAACTATCAAAATGCAAATCTGGAAAGGGTCAAATGATGTTTACTTGTCACCAAAGGTGAATTTTTTAGACCTCACTAAGGAATCATTCACCCTATGGTGAATAGACCTTGGCTAGGGCTCTTGAAAATCAATTTCTAAGTTTTGTTCTTCTTAGTCTGCAATCCTAGATTCCAATTGGTCATTGTCAAAAAGTTGGAAATAAAATGTGTAGCTCAATTTTTGTGATTTCACAAATTTTCTTGCAACTTTGGTAACTTTTCAACTTTCTTCAAATTTTCTCTCCAATTGATCTTCAACCTAAAATTTGCAATCACACATGAAAGAGAGAATAATGTTTTTTTTTTAGGGAATAGGAGTTTTCCTTGGTCAAACCCTATTTTGGTAATTAAACCTTGAAATGAAATAGAAATTCATGAAGGAATGATGAATTAACAACAATGTGTAACAACTCACCAAACCTCAATTGAAACCTTTGATTACAAATCTATAAACTTGCATGAAGTGGCCTCAATGAATGTAGTTCTTGATCATGAAACATGATGGAGATGATTTCTTTGGTATACTTATGAAACGAAGGAAATAGTGTGTGCTCCACCTTTTGAGAGATGGAAAACACAAGAAAGGGCAAGGGGGTTCATTCCTATTTCGCTCTAGTTCATTCAAGGAAACCCTAGAGATCCTTCAATCAAGTGACTCAATTGAGGGAAGGACTACTAGGATGTCTCCTTGGGTATGATTAAAGACAAAAGGGGGTTCACCACTAAGGAAGTGCTTAGAAAGAAAGAAATGTAAAGTAACATGCAAAACCTAACTATATAACCTAGGATATTAACTCAAGACCAAAATAGTAAACTGAGAATGAATAGAGGTGCACCTGGAAAACTAAAGATGACTAAAAATAGGTCTGCACTCCCAAAATTATGAATTTTGGAGGAAACTGGGACTCATACACTAGTTGGGGTGATCTATATAAAATGCCTAAAAATTGGTATCGGGTATGTGCAATATCATCATGGAAAAGACATGCCCTTAAGTGGTGAAAAATTCAGAAAAAACTAGAGTAAGGAAACTTGACGTAAAATTTTGAATAAGTTATTTATATTATTTCAAAAATATGTAAGAATAGAATTTGTAGAAAATTAAATGTAGTTTCTAAACTACATGGTTTATTTTAAAAAAATTAAATCTATTTGGTGAAAATTTGAAATTTCAATGGAGTAGTACTTAAATTTCGTGGAAAAATAAGAAGGTGTCTATCTGACCACCCTAACCACAATAAAATGATAATATTTTTATAATATTTTAGATATAAGTAAAGGAATCATGTCCCAATGTCATGCATATTTTTTTGTAATTTTTTTCCAAGTAAATAATTAATTATGAATTTTTTATTACAACTTTTAAAAAATATAAAAACTCGTATGTCTGACCACCTTAACTTGGTCAAAACTTCATGAAATTATTTTTTTTTTAAATCCTATAGTATGTGAAGCATAGAATGTGATGCATGTTTTGGATTCAAAAAATGTGATACCGTTTGAAAGCTATAGATTTTTTTCAATCAACCTATCAATCAAGACTTTAGTCATAATTCAAATAGAAAATGAATAATAATTATTTATTAAATTCAAAGTAAAGCATAATTTATGTTGGTGGAAAGTTAAGAATCTCCTTTAAAAACCCTTTTTGTTTCATCAATTTTGGGTAAAAAAAGTCATTAGCCACATACCCTAAAAATACCCATCATATTGCCACTTTTTGGCCTAATCATGATCCTACACATACCCTATACTGGGACTCATACACTAGTTATGGTGATTTAGTCCTAGTGTTAGGGTTGATATAAAACTCTAGTATCATCTAGAAATCTTTTTTAGCTTCTCTCCCTTCCAATATTTGAGTCTAAAACTTTGAATTTTGACCTATTGTGTCGCTCTCGCACACACGCCCCACTGGAGGCGGGGACCCTCTTTTGATTTTTTTGTCTTTGCTTTTAGTTTTTTGCCTTTCCAATTTTTAGGATGGGTCCTTTGAATTTTGGTTCAGTTCACCATTTTGAGATTTCAATGATCACATTAATGTTTAGGGTGAATGTATTTGCAACAATTGGCACAATGATAAACATCTAGAATGACCAAGTCCCTTAAATATTCAAATGGGTTTAAGTTTGCTAAATCCTTCCCTTAGCAGATTCCTTGTAAGCCTCACCTTCACTAAATACTTCTCTTAGTAGATCCCCTAAAAGCCTCACCTTCACTAAATCCTTGCCCTTGTGGATTCCTTGAATTCTAGTTTGAATGTCTTGACATGCCATTTATTACACTTTTTAATAAAGAAACTTGTCATTAATGCATCTTTTAGGCTTGATTTATATTGTGAATCTATGTCATTTGATGCCATTGCTTTTGTTACTTCAAGAAAGTTCTGGTGCTTCAAGATCTTTGCGTGCTTGTGTGGATTAGGGCTAGGGTTTTAAGGATTGTGCATGTGGATTTCATTGATCATCATCTAGGGCTTTCTGGGTGTAGTTCATGTGCCTCATTTTCACCATTCAGATCACAAGGTAGGGTTTGAATCCCTTAATTTGGTTTGTTAAGTGAATCTATCATTGATTTGAGTAGTTATTTTTCTTATGTTGATCATCAAAATTATAAGATTGAAACCCATTTTTACTTGGATTTTCATTTTGTTTTTGAACAACTTGTGTCATTTGGCTTGGTTTCCATTCAATTTATGTTTTGAAATTTCTTTTATTTGCTTTTCCATTAACATTCAAAATGTAAACTTGAAATTAGGGCATTGTGAATGAACTAGGTTTTATGTTTTGGTTATTGATTTAATGCATCCTATTGATTTCAAATTTGATTGACATAAGTTAGGGCATCATTGATTCAAGTTTAAAAAATAATCATTAATCAATTTGATTACCCTAGAATGGATTTAGGATTTTTGGGTGTGTCACTATTAGAGCCCTAGATTTTTATGTTGAAACACGATTGGTATGGTTATGTTCATTCATGTGCAATACATTTTGGTTTTTTATTGATTTAAGTTTGTGATTGCATCTAAAAGTTAAATCTTGGTTAAGAGGTAGAATTAGAATTATCGCTTGATCCTTCAAAGTTTGGAAAGCCCAAAATTCATTCTTTCATGATTTTTTTCCTACCTAAGAAATAACTGAAACATTCATTTTCATGAAATCCATCACTTGTTATATTTTTCAAGATATAGATATTTTTCACTAAATCATTTAATGCTTGGATTGTCTGAGTTATTTATCCTTCATGGAATCCTTGATCCCTTTCATTTCTCTACTTACTTTGTGTTACACAGATTCCATAGGCCTTAGGAAAACTCGATGACTTGTGTTTCACTAAATCTGCCCACCCTTGGATTCCTCAAACATTGAGCTTTCATGGATTTTTCAGTTGCTTGGATTCCCCAAGGCTTCACAATTATCACAATGTTGAGTGCCTCGATGTCATTTGAAGTATGATTTTTGTTTACAAGGTTTAAATATTGGTTATCAAATTTATTAAATCATAAGGGAGATTGCATAATGTTTGGTAACTATTTTGACCATGTATTGTTGTGTTTCATGGAATCCATGGAGGCTTAGTTTCCCCAAAATTTTGTGAAGGGCCAAAATACTAGAAAATACATGACTATTGTAAGAACTGAAAATGTGTTTTAGCTTGGTTTTAAGGATCTATAACTTGATTTATGGGGTTTTTTCTTAAATTTTACTAATAGGAATCACCTTTCAAGAGAGATATGATACTTGTATTTTTTCTATGTTGTTGCAATGCTAAAAAAATGTTTAACATAATTGCTTCTAGAAGGATGGTTTTTATGAGCAAAGCCAGGGCGAATTTGGCCATTCTCTCCTCAAAGGTTTTACAAAGTTACTAGATCTATAGTTGATAAAAGAGAGTTGCATGAACTAAAATCTCCTACCTAGTCTAGAAGGACCAAGAGAGGGGAAGCTTAATCATCCACTATGTACCCACCAAACCTCTAACTCCACCTTCCCATCATCCACACCATCTTGTTCTTCATCTTTAGATTCTAATCATATCCATACTACTATATCTCAGTAATAGGTTCTTATAACTCGACCATTACCATCTCTAGCCCCGCCAATGGGTTGGTTAGGTAATAACCCATCACCCTTGGATTTCAATGACTATCATGAAATTCTCAAGAATCCTAAAAAATTTTGCTCCAAGTTTCATACCAATGATCCTCATAGGACAGCTGAAGAACACATCAAGATATTCCAAACTACTCTTAAGGAGGAAAACTTAGCATGAGGATTTTTCTTGCAAGATCTTTCCATATTCCTTAGGTAAAGAAGCATTTTACTAGCACATTCACTTACCTACTGGGTCAATCACTAATTGGAATCAATTGCATGATTCTTTTTTGTAGAAATTTAAAACCACTATCAGTCCCATTGATTTGTATCAGCTATAAATTTCATTTAGGTGGGAAGTTAATGAGCTAGTAGGTTCCTTTAATAATCGGTTCCATCATCCTTATACTATATTAGGACCTCCATATGCTATTGATGATGCTTATGCTAGAGCTATTTATTATTTTTCTTTAGACAATCTCACTTTTGCATTAGTTAAAAGGATGCATCAACCTCCAAGGAACCTAATAGATGCATATGTAGAGGCATTCAAGGCTAGTACTAATTTGGGACAACACCTAACAAGACCTTTTCCTTTGTTACAACCCACTACTGATCCTAGAAAAATTCAAGGGTTGAATCAAGCTTTCACCAATCAAACACCCTTAATGAATCAAATCCCTCATGTTCTATTAGTCCCACATCCAGGTCCATGATTGAGTCAAGATCAACTAGCCCCTAGCTATTTACAGAACTCCAATCCACCAACATATCCTCAATAGGCCAATATCCCATCACAATTGCAAAATTTGGAGGTGTCTTCTCACTAATAGAATTCATCTAGAACACACCCTATCTATTTTCAAAATTTTGTCCCTCCACAGAAAAAAATAGAAAAGGAAAGGATAGATGAGCTAGTTGAACAAGTGAGGAAGCTAAACACAAAATTCAATTATCTAAGAAATCAAAATAATCAATTCCATGCTTTACAGAAGAGTATTAAAGCTAATTACAGTCGAGACAACCATGATCTTGGGAAATGTGCTAGACAAAATTTTGAAAGAGGAAAAGAATATGAACATAATTTTGAAAGGAGACAAGCTCCAAGGAAAAATAAAACTTGGAATACAAGGCATAATAATGGAGGAGTCCCAACACCATTGAATCCACTAAGAAATCCTGAGAAGTCATCAAGTGGAGTGTATTTAGCTGAAGTTACATTGTTCGGATGGTGTAGGATTCACCAAATAAATAAGAAGTATAAATTAGACTATCCAGAATTCCATGCTACTGCTGCAATATTCCAGATTAAGGTGAAACACACTACTAGTAATGATGGTTTAGATGGATGTGAGATTGTGCCTTCAAAATCATACGATTCAGTCCTAGTGTTGAACCATGCTCCTTTGCTTAGAAGTGAGGAAAATTATCCTAAAGAGGAGTTTGTTGAAGATGGTATTAAAATAGAGGATGTTTGCAATGAAGAAGTGTTTTCCTAGTTGTTTAAGGATGGTGACATTGTTGATAATGGTCCTAGGGATGAAGATGAGAGAAAAGAAGTTTATATGTTTCATCAACGTTTTACACCCTATAATTTATGAAATAGATAGGATAGTGGACCATTTACTACTTTTATCCCACCAAATAATCTCTACATACCACTAGATCCTAATGTGAGCAATAATCCTTCCTATCCAAAGGTGCCAACATAGCATCTCACTAAAGAAGGACCGACTAATTTTAGTAAAGGAAGACAAGTGGACCAAACCAAAGGTGACCAATCTAAAGTTGATATAGAACAAATGGGAGAATATGTTGTTGAGGAGCTTAAGAAGGTAAAAGTTGAACTTTGTAATTTTGAATTATTAAGAGTTCCTACAATTAGGAATTATTTTTTCATATCTATGAATGGGAATACACCTACTAAGTTTTCACAGGATGCTACTGTGAAGAATGTTACTTTCAACACTCCTAAAACTGAACATGTAATCAAAGAAGTTGTGGGTAAAGCTCACAATCAGGAGCTAGCTAAAGATCAAGTCAAGCAACCATCCAAGGATCAAATTCAAGTCCAAATTAAGGATAAGGGCAAAGAGAAGGAAAAAACGTGGGTTGCTTAGCTGGATACTCCAGTAAGTCTCTTTCAAGAAAAACATGAAACTCCTCCTTTCTTGCTTACTATTTGATTATTTGGAAGGAATTTGCACAATTGTTTGCTAGATTCTAGAGAATCCACAAATGTCATGCCATTTTTAGTATGTAAAGTATTAGGCATTACTCTCGCTCCCTCTAAACGAAAATTCACTCAACTGGATAAGAAAAAGGTGACTATGGTTGAAGAGTTGAATATGATTCCTATGTAGGTTGCATCACACCCAAGGGTGCAACAAATAATTAATATTCAAGTGGTTGATACCCCAGATACATATGAGATTATTTTAGGTAGAGATTTTACAAGATAACTTAATGGTTATATTTCTACAAAAAAATTCACATACGTGGCTTCCATGGAAAGGAATGCCAAATCATATTCACCGAGAGCGAGAGCCAAGAATGAAGTTTATGATCATTGAATACAACAATACAAGAAATGAAGTGTTTTTTGTGGATACTCAATTGGGAAATTATGTTCTTCTTGCAACTACAGATAAAATGGGAGAAATGGAGGAATTTTTCATGTTATATGATATACCTAAAGACCTAACTTAGCTTCCTAGTAGTACTGAGGAAGTGATTGAATTTGATGATGATGATTCACAAGCTGATGGTAAAATTAGCCTTCTTGAAAGTTTCCAGGAATTGATCAATAAATGTGTTGAGGACCAAGTTAATCTTGGATGAAGGATGGACTTCAAGGAGTTGTTACTGCCCAACTAGTGTAGAGTACATGATGCATCGCATTCTGAGTTTGGATATTGCCTTTACTAGAAAGCTATTGATCAAATTAGGAGGAAGATTAGTTAAAATACAGTCAAAATAGATAATCAAAAAATATGGAATGAACTGAGAAATGAACAATAGAATCTCAAAGATGATCCTTTTCCCAAAAATGATGTATGTGTAGTGAATTCAAAAGGTGTACACCCTACCAAGTTCTAGACTTTGATTTTTGATGGTTCTAAATCCAAGAAAGGAGCTAGTGTGGGATTTGAATTAATCAACTTGATAGGTAAGAAATTTTTTGCAGCAAATAAATTATAATTCCATGTACAAATAATGTCGCAGAATATGAAGCTTTGCTGCCTGGATTATTGATGACACTACGAAAGAAATTTAAGGCCTTGTAAGTTTCTGGAGACTCAAAATTAGTAATAAAGCAGGTCAGAAAGTAATATTCATTCCATGATAGAAGACTGACAAATTATAGGCATAGGGTATGGGATTTGATAGAAGTATTTGATGCATTCAACATTCAATTGATTCCACGAAGCAAGAACAAAACTATTGATGTGTTAGCCCAAGTAACTAGAACTCTTGAGCCCTTATCATTATTATCCTTGAAGAATTTACAATTGAGCTTACTCCAACTCCATCAGTGCCTGATAATGTCACTAATTTCTAGGTATTTCAAGATGATAAGCATATTCTATATTTTATCACTAGTTCTGATGTTTTTGCTTCACAAATTATTGATGAGGTAGAACTAGAAGAAGAAAAACTTGATATGGAAGTATTTATTAATATGAAGACCAACACAATACTAAGAGGAATGGTACAACTAGAGAGGATATTTTATTTTTATAAAATAAGGGATCAAAATCAGTAGGCCAAAAAAGATTCAGTGGATAATCAATGTGACACACACAACATGGGTACTATAGAAGAAGTAAAGAATGTTTTCATTGGCCAGGTGTATACTCCATAAGAGAAGGAGGGGATAGTTAATGTGTTGCACTAATATTGGGATATTATACCATGGAGCTATGAAGACCTCAAAACATATGATACATCAATCATCATGCATATGATCCCACTCAAGCCAAATGCAAAGCCATTCAGGCAGAGACAAAGACTGATAAATGCATGACTTGAGCTTATTATTTAGAAAGAGGTAATGTAATTGTTTCCTTCTCGTATTATTTTTTTGGTTAGAAATTCTACTTTGGTGGTAAATCTAGTACTAGTGTGCAACAATAATGGTGAAATAAAACTGTGCATAGATTTGACAAATCTTGCAATGCCCCATCTTGTAACCGAAGGAATGTTGCATTGTCTACGAAAGTGTAATAATTTTTTTTTGAAAGTGTTAATATTAACTTTATTAGTTGCATACATTTTCTAAGTTACGCGACAACACACTACTTGAGAATCCCATAGACGACTTTAGTATTTAGTATTTCATGTATTTAGATAACATAAACTTAAAAGTAAACATTGCATAACATTTGAATTCCATCCATGAAGGTATAAACTTGAAATAAGATTCTTACATTGCATTTGAAATGACATTACAATACTCATTCTCCAGATGAGGTAGATCAAATGATAGTTTACAAATACATATTACAAATGTTCACCTCATAACAATTGAGGAATGTTAAAAATACAAGATTTCCAATGATACAAATAAGGAAGTACACATATATCCAAATATGAGCTCTCCATCCATGAAGCTCTTGTTGCCACGATCAAAAACTGGGGACCCAACGAAGTAAGGTGCATGTTCCACCCAACCATGCGGTACCCGTACGTCCACCCCCCATGCTAGGAGATAGTAATAAGGTTCCCTAGACATAACCTACAAACCCTAGACACAGGTAAAACCATAGAAAATCTATACAAGTACATACTTAACTTATTGGTTACATTGCTTCTAGAATCGCGATAATCAAATATACTAAGTTCACAAGGTAACTATTATTTTAGGTGGAGTTTCATCACAATGTTTCATAAGTTACCCTGGTGTTTCTTCCTACGTTCCGGCCCCCAAACTTGGGTTACCCTGGCAACCTCTTACGAAACCTGACCCCTCATGCAAAATGTTGTGGAATCGAATATCTTTTAAAATAACAGGATATCGACTTTTCCATTCCAGGCCTTCTCGACTCATTCTCAAGACTGAACTAGCTCTTAAGTCCATGAGTGAGGCACAATTAATCTAGTTAAATATTTTAGAATACCCAATGTCTTGATTTAATTTTCACTGACTTACTAACTCTACATGAGTTACCCAGGCACCAGTTTGTGTGTCGTCCCTCACACAGAGCCACTCCCCTAAAAATAACACAAAGAATCTAAGTTCCCTAACTAAGGTAAACAAGGTGCACAAGAATTCAACATATAATTCTACACATTTCATAACGAACATCAAGTCTATGTTCATAAAACTAGGTGTCCAAACACCATGCAAAACCATTTACACTACCTTAGTCAACACAAGGATTGTATTTAAACAATTACAATTCCCACATTAAAGACAAACTAATCTGGAAGACTTGTACTTCTAATACATTTTCAATTTTCCCAATAAAAAGAACACAATTTAAAGCAAATCGAAATAATAGGAATCTACATTAGGATTTACTAAATCCAGTCAATCAAAACATGAAGTACAAAATTAATCATCTAGGATTTAATTCATCTTCCATTCAATACAAAAATCAAATCTATAATTTGCCCAATTTCATAACCACATATTATAATGAAATCAATATAAGCTCAAGAAATCAATTTAATTTAAGCACAAAAAAACTGTCATAGTAAATTAATTATTTAAATATCTATATCTAAATATTTAATAAACTATATTTTTTTTAAATATCCCATTATTAACATAAATATACTTTCAAATTTTCTTAACATTAAATAAATATATAATTATAAATATTATATATATATATATATATATATTTTTTATATAAAATATATATTATATATAGCATATATATATAATAATTATGAAATATATAAATATAATTCTAAATATTTAAAAATAATAAAAAAGATATAAAATCGCATAAATTTTTTTTAAAATAAATGTTAAGGCTTAAAACCCTAACTGTTCGCAAGCCGCAGTTGTGGGTAGGGCTGCCTTCGCAACCTGCCCCACAAGGCTCGGCCGTGGGAGGCAGAGCTGAGCGCTACCTATGAGGGCAGCACAAGGCTCAGCCCTCACTATCGACTCCCTTGCGGGGTCGGCCATGGGTAGCCCCCCCAGCACTTCAGCTACATTTTTTTATATGTATTTTCACATAAAATTAAAATAAAATAAAAACGAACGATGATTTCTTCTGAAATTCGTCCATCAAAATTTTTGTTGTAAATTTTTATATAACAATTTAGCCTATACGACGAATTCAAAATTATAAAGCAATGAATATTTATAAAATATTCACAATACAATTTTTTATATGAATGTAAATATATATATATATATATATAGTTATATATATATATATATATTCACAATTGAAAGATAGGTAAAATATTAAAATCAGGCAATTAATTTTAACAGGGTTATTCAAAAGGGAAATTGAGGGATTTAATAGTACTCACATTTTTTCCCCCAACAAGTTATAATTTTAAACACAGAGGGTTTCAATCTCTTTTTTTAATCAAATGATTTCCTTCACAATTTTTTTACTTAAACTATTTTCTACAGAGATTGTAACAAATCTACAGATGTTTTCTTTTGAATCTCTTCTTTCATTTTCCCTGATTTCTCTACATATCCATGATTTCTTGAAATTTACATAAAAATCAACAAATCCTTACAGAAAGATTACAGTGAACAATTTTTTCGAGAAGAACAAGGATTTTAACAAAATAAAATTTCTTCTATAGGTAATATTAAATTTATTTACACAAACAATCTTTTCCAAAGTAGACAAATTAAAATACACAGGAAAATACCTGTACTCCAGAAGCTTTGAAAATAAATCTTGGCTGCAGAAGAGAAACTTTGTTGCCTGTTGCGTGCAATCCTCCAAAGCTCCTCCAGAAAACCAATATCTAGAAGAAAACAAATACTAAACAGAGACAATTCCAAGACTCCTTCCAGAAATATTTTGCAAATCACAGAGGAAGTCACAAAATTACACAAATCAATATTTTTTTTTAGCAAAACCCTGTTCTTTTCATTTCCCATGAAGTAATTTTTTGTTTTCCCCAAAACACATAATATCTTCTGAGAGAATCCTCAACAAGAAGCAATTAATTTAACTACCACACATGTCAAGAAGAAAATATCTTCTAACCACCTCTCGGATGATTCTTTTCTTCTTCCTTATCAGGAATTCATGCATTTAAAGAATTTAAAGAATTCAAATTTCAAAATACAATTTCCGTTTTCCTTATTTAATTAATTTATTTAACAATTAAAATACCATTTCCCACAAAACAATTAATTTAAATTTAATCTATTCACACAATTAAAGTAACTTTAATTTAATTAATTTATTTATTTAATTAAATAATTTTAATCTCAGTGATTAAATTACTTAACCAAATAAACTAATTAATTAATTAAATAAAATGTAAAGCTTTATTTTCAACATTTAAAATTAATTTAAATAAACGTTAAATTAAAAGAATATTAATCTATCATTAATTTAACAAAAAATTTCTTTCATAACAAATAAACCAATCAAACGCAAACAAATCCACCAAAGACACCAGACTTAAACTGATGACAAACTGTGACTAGGTTTAAGACTAGATTAGGATGAACCTTGTTACTACCTCCCAATCAACATTTTCGTTGAGTCTTGACATGCTCAAACCTGAGTAACCAGGTGGAGTCGGTGTCATGTACCTATAATCCTACAATCAAACCAATAACGTACATATATATATATAATCCATTATACAAGCACACCGTGTAGAGAAAATCACATAAATCACAGGGCACTCACAAGCGAGTGATGCAACTCCATTCTCCACACCAATACACAACACAACAAACTAACAAAATAACATCAACTAATCTAACATAAGCATATATAAGGCAATAACATCTGAAGTAAACATCTATGCTAACATAAAGCATGATAGAAATAATTATCACCATAAAATGTATCATCACATCACCAAATAAATCCACTATCGCTTCTAATGACAATGATCAATACACCAAAACAAGGTACCAAAATGTATCAAAGTGAAAACATGCTAACAGAAAACATAAGCAAAATGGAGGGGTACTACATCCTCCCCCCCAAGATAAGGCTTACTCGAGGAAGCCTACAAATAGAAAACAGATAACACACACATCTAGAATATGTCCTCCCATGAAATAGAAGGCTCGCCACTAGGATCCCACTGGATATGTACCCAGTAAACGTCTCGACCCCTGAGGATCAACTCCCGACGTAAAAGGACGTACACAGTTTCCAAAGAATGATGCTAGTCCTCCACTAGGAACCTCTCCAACTGCACCTTGGTGCTCAACCTGGTGATTATCCACCATGGTAAACACCCTATGCGACTTGCCTACATCTCCTATGGTCGACTTTGAAGTTTCCAGTCTCTGACTAAACTCAGATGTACCCTTCTAAGGACACTGACGAGCAATGTGACCCTGTTGGCCACAAGTAAAACATTCTATACTCCTTCTGAATCCTCTATCACCTAGAGGTATACTAGACGGTGGAAAACTACCTCCACTAACTATAGACTGAAAACTCTGTGCAGGATGATCAGAGCGATCACGCTGCACTCGATGCCCACTCTGATCTCTCTCATTTTGAAACCATCCACCACCATGTTGAGACTGAAAACTGTTACCCTATTGGGGCTGTGAATTACTTTTCTTCTGAGGAGTACGTTGTTGTTGCTGCTGATGTCCACCTTTAGTAGGTGTCTGTTGGTTCTTAGAGGAACCCCCTGTCTATGCCTATCCACCCCGTGGACCAGTACCTACTATAGGAGCACTGCCAGTCTAGACACCTGTATGTCCACCCAATGCTAAAATTAGATTCTCTTCCACTATGCGTGCTTTCTCCACTACAACTTTGATAGTCTTCGGTTCGAAGACTCTAACTCCTCCACTAGTGCGGGCATTTAAACCCCTGATAAAATGTTGTACCAGCATCAACTCGTCATCTCCAACACCTGCATATTACTTGAGTTCATAAAATCTACGTTCATATTGCTCCACAAATAGAGCCATCTGACGTAAATCATGAAACTCATCAGCCTGTCATTGCCTCCAATGTTCAGATAAGAACTGTGCTCTAAACCTCTCTAGGAACATCTCCCAAGAAACTGACCCAATCTCTAAATGGAGCTTGTGCTCCTCCAAGCGCCACCAAGTAGAGGCAAAGCCTCTCAGATGCATGATGGTGCATCTCACTCGGGTATTGCTACTGTAAGGGTGCATAGCAAAACATCTACTCAAGTCTAATAACTAGGCCTCTGCCTCTAATCCACCACTTGTACCATCAAAAGTAGGAGGGTGTGCACTCAACAAGTCCCTCATATGCCCTGCCACTATAGTATCCTGCTCTGCAGCACTAACAATCTTCCTAGGAGATCTATCATGCTCCCTAACTACCTCCTGATCAACTTCCTCTCTAGGTCCAAGTCGAGCTAGGACCTCCTCTAGAAAAGGGTGTAACTGTGATCCCTCCACTCCTGACTATTCTAGAATTTGTGCCTCATTCCTCTGATCCAACTGCTGACCCAACTGTTCTACCTGAACACTCTGATGAGGACTCGGAGGGGGAGTAACCTGAGCGATTGGCCCTCGGCCTCCACCTCGACCTCTACCATGACCTCTACCACATCGCCTAGGCATGATCCTACACATAAAACAATAACGATTCTCAGATACTAATCAACCAAGGTTAACAGATAATGATACTACGTACTAGGTCAACCTAATGGGCTCGTAATTACCCAGAGCGTCCAGTGTTAGAACCTTGGCTCTAATACCAGTCTATAATGCTCCGTCTTGTAACCTAAGGAATGTTGCATTGTCTATGAAAGTGTAATAATTTTTTTTTAAAAGTGTTAATATTAACTTTATTAGTTGCATACATTCTCTAAGTTATGCGACGACACACTAATTGAGAATCCCATAGATGACTTTAGTATTTAGTATTGCATGTATTTAGATAACATAAACTTAAAAGTGAACATTGCATAACATTTGAATTCCATCCATGAAGGTATAAAGTTCAAATAAGATTCTTACATTGCATTTGAAATGACATTACAATACTCATTCTCCAGATGAGGTAGATCAAATGATAGTTTACAAATACATATTACAAATGTTCACCTCATAACAATTGAGGAATGTCACAAATACAAGATTTCTAATGATACAAATAAGGAAGTACACATATATCCAAATACGAGCTCTCCATCCATGAAGCTCTCGTTGCCATGATAAAAAACTGGGGACCCAACGGAGTAAGGTGCACATTCCACCAAACCATGTGGTACCCATAGGTCCACCCCCTATGCTAGGAGATAGTAATAAGGTTCCCTAGACATAACCTACAAACCCTAGACACAAGTAAAACTATAGAAAATCTATACAAGTACATACTTAACTTATTGGTTGCATTGCTTCTAGAATCGGGATAATCAAATATACTAAGTTCACAAGGTAACTATTATTTTAGGTGGAGTGTCATCACAATATTGCATAGGTTACCCTAGTGTTTCTTTCTAGGTTCTGGCCCCCAAACTTGGGTTACCCTAGCAACCTCTTACGAAACACAACCCCTCATGCAAACTGTTGTGGAATCAAATATCTTTTAAAATAACAAGATATCGACTTTGCCATTCCAGGACTTCTCGACTCATTCTCAAGACTGAACTAGCTCTTAAGTCCATGAGTGAGGCACAATTAATCTAGTTAAATATTTTAGAATACCCAATGTGTTGATTTAATTTTCACTGACTTACTAACTCTACATGAGCTACCCAGGCACCACTTTGTGTGTCGGCCCTCACAAAGAATCTAAGTTCCCTAACTAAGGTATACAAGGTGCACAAGAATTCAACATATAGTTCTACACATTTCATAATGGACATCAAGTCTATGTTCATAAAACCAGGTGTCCAAACACCATGCAAAACCATGTACACTACCTTAGTCAACACAAGGATTGTATTTAAACAATTACAATTCCCACATTAAAGACAAACTAATCTGGAAGACTTGTACTTCTAATACATTTCCAATTTTCCCAATAAAAAGAACACAATTTAAAGCAAATCGAAACAACATGAATCTACATTAGGATTTACTAAATCCTATCAATCAAAACATGAAGTACAAAATTAATCATCTAGGATTTAATTCATCTTCCATTCAATACAAAAATCAAATCTATAATTTTCCCAATTTCATAACCACATATTATAATGAAATCAATATAAGCTCAAGAAATCAAATTAATTTAAGCACAAAATAACTTTTTCATAGTAAATTAATTATTTAAATATCTATATCTAAATATTTAATAAACTATATATTTTTTTAAATATCCCATTATTAACATAAATATACTTTCAAATTTTCTTAACATTAAATAAATATATAATTATAAATATTATATATATATTTTATATATAATATATATTATATATAGCATATATATATAATAATTATGAAATATATAAATATAATTCTAAATATTTAAAAATAATTAAAAAGATATAAAATTGCATAACTTTTTTTAAAAATAAATGTTAAGGCTTAAATCCCTAACCGTCCAAAGGCCGCGACTGTGGGTAGGGATGCCTTTGTAGCCTGCCCCACAGGGCTCGATCATGGGAGGCAGAGCCAAGCGCTGCCTGTGAGGGCAGCGCTGGGCTCGGCCCTCACTACCGACTCCCCTGCGGGGTCAGTCGTGGGTAGCCCCCCCAGCACTTCAGCTCCATTTTGTTTATATGTACTTTAAAATAAAATAAAAATAAAATAAAAATGAACGATGATTTCTTCTGAAATTCATCCGTCAAAATTTTCGTTGTAAATTTTTATATAACAATTTTGCCTGTACGGCGAATTCAAAATTATAAAGCAATGAATATAAAATATTCGCAATACAATTTATATATGAATGTAAATATATATATATAGTTATATATATATTCACAATTGAAAGATAGGTAAAATATTAAAATCAGGCAATTAATTTTAATAAGGTTATTCAAAAAGGAAATTGAGGGATTTAACAATACTCACATTTTTTCCCCCAACAAGTTATAATTTTAAACACAGAGGGTTTCAATCTCTTTTTTTAATCAAATGATTTCCTTCACAATTTGTTTACTTAAACTATTTTCTACAGAGACTGTAACAAATCTACAGATGTTTTCTTTTGAATCTCTTCTTTCATTTTCCCTGATTTCTCTACATATCCATGATTTCTTGAAATTTACACAGAAATCAACAAATCCTTACAGAAAGATTACAATGAACAATTTTTTTGAGAAGAACAAGGATTTTAACAAAATAAAATTTCTTCTATAGGTAATATTAAATTTATTTACATAGACAATCTTTTCCAAAGTAGACAAATTAAAATACACAGGAAAATACCTGTACTCCAGAAGCTTTGAAAATAAATCTTGGCTGCAGAAGAGAAACTTTGTTGCCTGTTGTGTGCAATCCTCCAAAGCTCCTCCAGAAAACCAATATCCAGAAGAAAACAAATACTAAACAGAGACAATTCCAAGACTCCTTCTAGAAATATTTTGCAAATCACAGAGGAAGTCACAAAATTACACAAATCAATATTTTTTTTAGCAGAACCTTGTTCTTTTCATTTCCCATGAAGTAATTTTTTGTTTTCCCCAAAACACATAATATCTTCTGAGAGAATCCTCAACAAGAAGTAATTAATTTAACTACCACACATGTCAAGAAGAAAATATCTTCTAACCACCTCTCAGATGATTCTTTTCTTCTTCCTTATCAAGAATTCATGCAAATTTAAAGAATTTAAAGAATTCAAATTTCAAAATACAATTTCCCTTTTCCTTATTTAATTTATTTATTTAACAATTAAAATACCATTTCCCACAAAACAATTAATTTAAATTTAATCTATTCACACAATTAAAGTAACTTTAATTTAATTAATTTATTTATTTAATTAAATAATTTTAATCTCAGTGATTAAATTACTTAACCAAATAAACTAATTAATTAATTTAATAAAATGTAAAACTTTATTTTCAACATTTAAAATTAATTTAAATAAACGTTAAATTAAAAGAATATTAATCTATCATTAATTTAACAAAATTTGTCTTTCATAACAAATAAACCAATCAAACGCAAACAAATCCACCAAAGACACTAGACTTAAACTGACGATAAATTGTGACTGGGTTTAAGACTAGACTAGGATGAACCTTGTTACTACCTCCTAATCAACATTTTCATTGAGTCTTGACACACTCAAACCTGAGTAACCAGGTGGAGTCGGTGTGATGTACTTGCAATCTTGCAATCAAACCAATAACATATATATATATATGTTATATATATATGAGGATAGACACAAAACAACCTTTACAATAAAGTGGGGAAATTTTTCATAGAGGAGAATTCCATTTGGTTTAATTAATGCTGGAGCAACATTCCAATGAGCAATGGGAATTGCATGCAAGGATTTGATAGGTAAGTGCATTATCGTCTACATGGATGACTTGACTATGTTTTCAAAGGAAAGGGGATATCATATTTTAGATTTGTACAAATTATTTTACAAATGCAGAGAGTCTGGCATATCCTTGAATCCAAAGAAGTGCATCTTTGGAGTGACAAAGGGTAAGCTACTTGGCAATGTCATTTCATAAAATGGTATATCTATTGACCATGATCATATCCAGGCCATACTGAAAATTCATCCTCCTGCTAGTAAGAAAGAAATGAAGTCATTTTCTTGTAAGATCAACTTTTTCAAGAAATTCATTACTGGTTTTGCTAAAATTTTGAATCCTTTGAATGCAATGTTAAAGAAAGATGCTAAAGTAGAATGGAATCCTGAGGCAAAGAAAGACTTTGAGGAAATAAAGCAAGCGATAGCTAAGGCTCTGGTCTTGGTAAGTCTAGATTATTTTTTTGTTTTACATATACTCGTTTTCTTCAAAACATTCATGTGCTAGTATGTTGACTCAAAAATCAAATCAAGGGGATGAGCATCCTATTGCATTTATGAGTGCTCTAATGAAAGATGCAGAGTTAAGATATCCTAGTGTTGAGAAGTAGGCATATGCATTAGTTCAAGGATTGAAGAAGTTTAGGCACTACATTTTGTGAAACAAGGTGTTTGCAATTGTTCTTGACCTAGCTATAAAGATTTTACTAATGCAGAATGAGTTGGGTGAAAGAGGGGCTAAATGGGTGACAATGCTACAAGAATACAATATGGAGATATAGCCCATGAAACTCACAAGAAAAATGGTTGAAACTAATCTGGAACCCATTGCACAGTAGTATAACCTTGAAGATGCTTCTGTGGATGACTAGTACGATGATGTTGTATATTACTTGCTAAATCAAAAGTGTCCAACATATATGAATACTGTGCAGAGGAGAGAATTATGTTTGAATAATAGTAGTTATATGTTGAAAGGAGCCATATTGTATAAGAAAAATCATGATGTTATCTATCTTCACTTTCTTGGTAAAGAAGAAGCAATCTACGTAATGACTAGGTTTCATGATAATTTTTGGATAGGCCATCGTTACACTCCGCCCACTGCAAATCATATTTTTCAAACTAGATACTATTGGCCAACCTTGTTCAAAGACTACCACACTTGTTAGACTATTGTAAATAAGGAGAAACGTGTTGTTATTTCGCTACAACTAGTGGTTGAAGCTCGTCCTTTCGCACAATACGGACTCAACCTTATCGGTATGATTAATCCACCATCTTCTGTGGGACACAAGTACATTCTAACCACTACTGATTATTGCACTAGATGCATGGAAGTGATCCCATGTAAGCAATGTACAACTAAAGTTGTTATTACATTTATAGAAGATCATATTAGTACATGCTTTGGTTGTCCATTTCCATTTATTTGTGAAAATGGCCCTACATTTGTATCATTAAATTTTTTTGGATGGGCTTTTGATTATGATATTATTCTTAAATTTGCTTCAAATTACTACCCCTAGGATAATGGCCTAGCTGAGTCCAGAAATAAGAACCTACTAATAGTCATTTGAAAATTTCTTGATAAGAACTCAAAGGATTGGCATACCTAGTTATGATTTATGCTTTGGGTAGATCATACGTATCAAAATGCTACTCTAGGGACGTCCCCATATCATTTGGTCTATGGTCTAGAACTTTTTTTTCCTATCTAGCTAAGAATTCCTACCTTGTAGTTTATTAATGAATATTATGAAGAGGGGGAATGTCTAGAAACTTGCTTAGTTGAACTCCTACATTTGGAAGAAAAGAGAGATGAATCCATAGAGAAATTTTCTAAACATCAAGCCATAGTTAAGTGTTGGTTTGATCATAAAGCAAGAGTCAAGGCCTTTAGGATTTCTGACTTGGTCTTGTACTAGGATAAATCCCATGAAAAGAAAGGGGAACATGGAAAATTTGATAAGCTTTAGCTTGGTCCTTTCCAGATATTTAATATTTTGGGAGATAATGCTTTTTTCTTAAATACTCTCACTAGAGATGATGTCCCATTTCCTGTCAATGGGAAATATCTAAAGCATTACTTCCTTGCTTGAGTTGTCTTAGCTCACTCCTGTACATAGTTATTTTAGGTTCTTTTTTTTCTGTCGGTTTGGTTTGGTTGCTTTTGTTTACTTTTGGTTTGTTTTTTTCTTAGGATTAGGTTCACTTTTTGTTTATTTTGCTTTCTTTGGTAGTTTAGGTTTGGTTTATTTTTCTTTTTGGTTTGAGGGTTCCCCCTATTTTCTTTGTGGAATGTTTACATGCACAACAAGATTTAAATTATGGTGGGATTGTTCTGAGTTTTTCCTTTAGGAAACTTCAATCGTGCTTTTCGAGATGGATGATGAAGGTCCTCTATTTGGTGTCACATGGTCTAAACATTTAAAGAGGATAATTCATTGGTTTGATTTAATTCTAGAATATGTTGAAATCTTATATCCTTCAAGCATCCTAAGAATCCTAAGGTTTCTATAGGTTCCTTTGTGAGGTCTTGTTAAGTAAAAAATCCTAGATTTTTACTTCAAAGCCACTATGATTCTTAACCATGATTGTGGGCTTCATTGTTCACATGTTGAAATTGAAAAGAAAAGAGAAAGAAAATAAAATTAGAAAGATGAAAATAAAAGAATATATTAAAAATAAAAAAATGATTTCAATCTTCAAGGGGATTTGAAAAAATCTACTAGGGCTATGGATGTCTAGTTGGCAGTAGAGCTATGTTTGAGAGAATCATAGGGATAACCTCATCAAGGCTATGGATGCCTGATTGGCAGCAAGGCAATGTGCAGGTTTCTTTTGAAGTTAGAATCATTCATGTATCTTAACTTGATTGAGCTTGGGATTCTATGGTTACTTAAGGAGGGAAATTAATGCATCTGCACACACTTGGATTTTTAGCATGTGATGGGTTGGTTCATCTAACGATTTTGGTGCTTTAGTTTAATGGTTGACCTAATGTGAGGATAGGAACTAGAGTTCTAGGTTCATGATTCCAATTTTCATCAAAATGCTCTAGAGCATTTTCCCAGCAAAGTCACCATTTGTTGTGTCATTCTCGCACACATGCCCCACTAAAAGCAGTGACCCTCTTTTTATTATAATTTTTGTTTTTGGTTTTTTTCCTTCCCCCTTTTTGGGATGGGTCCTTTGAATTTTGGGTCACTTCACCATTTTGAGCTTTCAATGATCACATTAATGTTTAGGGTGAATGTATTTGCAACAATTGTCCTCATGATAGACATCTAGAATGACCAATTCCCTTAAATGTTCAAATGGGTTTAATTTCACTAAATCCTTCCCTCAGCAGATTCTTTGAAAGACTCACCTTCACTAAATCCTTCCCTCGGTAGATTCCCTGAAACCCTCACCTTCACTAAATCCTTGCCCTTGCAGATTCCCCAAATTCCAGTTTGAGTGTCTTATCATGTCATTTAATGTTCTCTGCAATTGATAAAATTTCCATTAATGTGACCTTTTGGGTTTGATTTATAATGTGAATCAGTTTCTTTTGATTCCATTATGCTTTGGTCACTTGAAAGTTGTGGTGCTTGAAGAGCTTTGAGTGCTTGTGTGGATTGGAGCTAGGGTTTTAAGGATTATGTGTGTGGATTTCACTGATCATTGTCTAGGGCTTTTTGGGTGTAGTTCATGTGCTTCATTTTTTCCATTCAGATAACAAGGTAGGGTATGACTCCCTTAATTTGGTTTGTCAAGTGAATTTATCATAGATTTGAATTGATATTTTTCTTATGTTGATCATGAAAATTATAAGCTTGAAACCCATTTTTACATGGATTTGCATTTTGTTTCTAAACTATTTGTGTCATTCAACTTGGTTTCAATTCAATTGATGTTTTGAAATTGATTTTATTTTCTTTTCCATTTTCATTCAAAATCTAAATTTGAAATTAGGGCATCGCCACTAAACTAGGGTTTATGTTATGGTTATTGATTTAATCCATCCTATTGATTTCTAGTTTTATTGATATAAGTTAGGGCATCATTGATTCAGGTTTAAAACATCATCATTAATTCATTTTATTAACCCTCGAATGGATTTAGGATTTATGGGTGTGTTACTATTAGAACCCTAGATTGTTATGTTGAAAATGATTGGTATGGTTATGTTCATCGATGTACAATACACTTGGGTTTGTTATTGATTTGAGTTTATGATTGCATCTATGAGTTGAAACTTGGTTAAGGGGTAAACTTAGAATTATCACTTAATCCTTCAAAGTTTGGAAAGCCTAGCATTCATTCTTTCATGAGTTCCACCTGCCTCAAAAATTACTAAAACATTGGTTTTTTGTGAAATCCATCACTTGTTGGATTTTCTAAGATACTGAGCTTTTTCACTAAATCCTATAATCCTTGGATTGTCAGAGTTGTTTGACCTTCGTGGAATCCTTGAGCCCTTTCATTTCCTTACTTTGTGTTTCATATATTATTTAGACCTTAGGAAAACATGATGACTTATGTTATGTTGAATCTTCATACCCTTGGATTCCCTTGTTGCAATCAAGGAACACTCAGAGGGGGGAGTGAATTAGTGTTCTGCAAAATATAAATTTATTAACTGATCTTTAAACCACTTATAGAATTGAATCAAAATAAAGATGCAAGAACACAAAGCAATCAACCACAACACCATAACACGAGGATTTTTTACGTGGAAACCCTACTAGGGGAAAAACCATAGTGGAGGTCAATCCATAATATGAGTATACTCAAATATAAGTGTTTACAAAAGGAATGCGCATGCATTTAGGCACACTACCTAGAGGTCACTACTCAAATACAAAAGAAGACTTGTTGTCTTACAAAAGCATTTGGATTACATCCAAAAGATTTGAATTGAGAGAATAACATCTACTAATGCCTGATTATAGTTCTAGTTAAGCAAATCAATCACATTCTTGACCTTTTGTATGATTCTGCTCTTTTTCTTTGTCTGCTTTAATTTGGATCACAAATCCTTTTATGCACAAGTGAAACTTGGCATAATCGTTCTACAATCCTTCTGAATTTTGCAACATACATCAACACACTTCGTACATCCATCCAAATGATATAAATGATCATTTATATATATCTGCAACTAAAGATTTAATCAACCACATGTTGGCTTCAATAAAACATAAAATATTTACAAATTTTCAGCTCAATCCATAAATAATTTTCAATGTGCACCAACTAAAGTCAACCACAACATAGTGAGGACCCATAGCAATATCCTCAAACATGAAAACACTTCAAACAGTTTCGCCTCAAAGATCCACAACATGCTATAATCATCAAGTTGGCCTTCTTGCACTATTAAACAAAATATCAATAAACTGGATCTTCTAACATGCACACCAATCAATATGAGGCTTTAAGATTCAAATATAACATAGATCATACATCGAAAAACACAACTTTGTCAGATGCTCTATTCTAACTTTGAAATTTAACACAATACTTCAATCTAACTTCCAGTATGAACAAATACTAATATGTAGATCAAATCACTAACTAGGGTTGCCACCAAAGAAAACACCAGATGACATGTACAATGTCTCTTGCAAACAATCTCCCCCTTTGGCATTGATGGAAACACTTAGTGAAAAATAACTAAGTGTCGGATCAGTACCAATATGAATACACTACCAACCCCAAAACTTCAAAGCACGAATCCTAATCACAACTCCCCTTGAGATGAATATGACATTTTTCACTGTCCAACTCTCCACCTTTGACATCAATGGAAAAGGCAGGAAATCCACATACCAAAAATCAAACAAAATTATTATGAACAAACTGCATATGTACAAACATGCTTCTACAACTTACATAAACTTGAATATATCTACAAAATTACTCTTCAACGGGCTCAAACTAGTGTCCCAACTCTTTTTGAGACTCTCCAAAATAGTCATGTGACCACAAAATAAGTAAGATTGCATCTCTACTGACTCAAGGTTTGTTGAATCATTGACAACCATAGCATCATGTGCCTCCTTCAATGCACTAAGCATTGTATCCATCTTAGGACCAATCAATCCTCTAAGCTCACAAACCCTTTCAACAATTTTTCCTTCTTCATGCTTCAAATTTTTAATTTTTTCAAGCAGGGATATGACTTGACCTTCTTGCCTATTCACATAAATGTTTAGAGGATCAAATGCTTGAGAGATATCTGCTAACTATTTCTCATATTCCTTCATTTTCTTTTTAGTGTCCTCTATGAACTTAGACAATGATAAGCATGACTTATAAATGTTTCCACCTTCAGACAAAGCACCTTGAATATCTTTACACATGTAGCTAGAAAATATTTATCATTAGAAATCATTCCCTTCATTCTATTGAACCTTTTAGCATCAAATTCCTTCTGAACCTTATCCATAGCTAACTTTTCAAGTGGCTCAATGTGATTACTTATAGAATTGACAAGTTTCTTCAACTAACCGAATGGAGAATTAGATGAATCCTTGACATATGTAGGCATGATCTTGTCAAGGATACCGGATGCAAGACTCAACAGCTCATTGTCTTCAATATGAGATTTCAAAATTTCCTCCCTTGCCTTGGCTTGAGCAAATGATGCTACCTTCAGTTTCTCAATGGGAGATAGAGTGGACAAGTTGATAGGACCTTTAACTAGTTCAAGATCAAACTCCTCATGTTGTTCTTCCAAAAAATCCTTTACTGCCTTAGCTGTGTCTCTTGCTTCCACAGTAATCTCTTTTACCTCAACCTTCTTCTCTTTAGCCACATATTCTTCCTTAGCTTTAGGAATCTCAATTTCATCAACTAACACAACTTTAGGAGCTTCAGTCTCCATAGGAATTTCAACATCTTGCATGTCAAGAGTATTTAGACTATCCTCAAATGTATCTTCTTTTCTTTCTTCTATTACCAGACCAGATGGAGCATCTTCACTATGAGATTCTTCAGAAACAACATTATATATATTTTTCAACAAAACTGCCTTAAGGATTTTCTCAGTGTCTTTTACAACTTCTTTAGTTTTCCCAATCACCAACTTATTCACCCTTGTCTTGCTCTTAAAATCCCTTTTTTCATAATTTAGGATTTTCTTCATCTCTTCTATAGACATCACTAGACAGAGATCAACAAGTATCCGTTCTCTCATTTTCTCTTCTTCAGTTCTTGCATTCACTCTCCTCATTTCTAAGACTTCATACAAACCTTTAGGTAACTCAGATGTTATTTCAATGAGAGTCATATTGAAATTATTCAAATACTTTATTGTTGATTCCTCAGGAATTCTTTGACCGACACTATCAAAGTTGTCATACCATTCACAAAGTGGCCTAAGATTACCATCCTTAATCAAGGATTTTTCCACTTCTACAAACATACTTGATTTGTTAGTTTTTATCTTTTTCTTTACTTTCTCTTCACTAGAGGGCTTGTCCTTAGAGACTTTAGATTCTTTGGTGCCCTTATTCTTTATTTCTCTTACCTCTTCATTAGATTTAGTTTCTTCATCTTCTAAAAGAGAAACATAGACTCTTGTGCTCTTGTCCTTCTTCCTCTTTCCTTCTCTCCTGGATGTCTTAACCTGAGCTTTTATAAGGCTTGATTTCTTTGCAGGACTAGATGAGAGGGAAAAGCTCCTTGTAAATCTAGATCTAGTAGAGGATGTTGTCAGATTAGCAGACTCAGTTCTAGTTGGCTCTCTTGCTTCATCTTGTTCTCTTTTTCTTCTAGCTTCTCTCACAGCTTCAGTTGTTATACCCATGCTTTCTACAAAAGCTTCAACTTCCTTTCTCACCTTCCAGATTATCATAGGCTTCTTCAATTGTTCATGAACTTACATATCCTTTTCCTGAAAGGTACCAAACCTTTCTTCTAAAGGATCCCAAGGTTTATTGAACAGGTGTTGAGCATACATTCCAAAATGTCTTCCTCAACCTCATAAACCATAGGCATTATCCACACTCTTTTATGTTCTACAACTTCCATTAAGGGTACGTGCAGGATCATGATGGGCCAAAAAGTGTCGATATGATAGGTATGTGTAGTGTATGTGACTGACAACTTTTTTTTTACCCAAAATTGATGAAATGAAAAGGGTTTTTAAAGGATATTTTAAACTTTCCACCAATTAAAATTATACTTTACTTTGAAATTAATAAATAATTATTATTCATTTTCTATTTGAATTATGACTAAACTCCTAATTGATAGGATGATTGAAAAACATCTATAGCTTTCAAACGGTATCACATTTTTTGAATCTAAAACATGCGTCACATTCTATGCATCCCATACTATAGGATTAAAAAAAAAAAATTCATGAAGTTTTGACCAAGTTAAGGTGGTCAGACATACAAGTTTTTATATTTTTTAAAAGTTGTAATTAAAAATTCATAATTAATTATTTACTTGGAAAAAAATTACAAAAAAATATGCATCACATCGAGACATGATTCCTCTACCTATATCTAAACTATTATAAAAAAATATTATCATTTTATTGTGGTTAGGGTGGTTAGACAAACACCTACTTCTTTTTTTCCTTAAATTTAAGCGCTACTGCACTGACATTTCAAATTTTCACCAAATAGATTTTGTATTTTTTTAAATAAATCTAGTAGTTTAGAAACTACATTCAATTTGCTACATATTCTATTCTTACATATTTTTGAAATAATATAGATAACTTATTCAAATTTTTATGTCAAATTGCCTAACTATAATTTTTTTGAATTTTTTGCCACTTGACCTATTTTTTCCATGATGATCCTGCACATACCCTTAAGCACTGATCAATATCAACCATGAAGCAAATTGTGTCCTTATACTTTTCCACAATAGAAGTAGGAATCCTTTCTCTGGCTTGCATTTCATTATGAAAACTTGAAATTACCCCAAATAGTAGTTTTTCTAGCTTTGTTGTCACAAATTCCATACAAGATGTCTCTAATTTGAACAACTATTGGTTTATCACTTTGCCAATGCACTTTTCCAACTCCCAGAACTTCATTCATGAAGTAGAGGAATAGACACAACAACAGATTACCATACTTGAAAGAGTTCTTATCCTTCTTTATTTTACCAAGATTCTCAATTAACTGGCTCTAGAGTAACTCACATAGGTCATATTTTTCATTTTCTTTGACCATCTAATATGTTGCATAGATTGTTGTAGCAGATATAGAATTATCCTAGCTAGAGTGATATATTTTGTACCCAATGGCCATAGAGGAAAATCTAACATCCAATTCAATTATATCATTGATTGTCATGGCTCTCTTGTCAAAAAACGAACCGGTTGCAGCATTTGTAACTGTTTGATTTTTCACAAATTTCAATGTCAAAAAACCATCAGATGAATTCAAACAAGTAAAAATCCCTATAGCTTCCTTTGTAATCTTGAAAGGCTGACTTAACCACGTGAACTTGGCATGGACTCGACTCAATATATATCGAACCCATTCATTTTCTTCAAACACGAGAAATTTCTCAATTTGAGTGAAGTTCTCCTCCAGAGTTTTGAATTCAGGATTTACATAGAAATATTCTCCCACAATGTGATTGGTATACAAATTTAGCAACTGGGAGCTTTGTAATTCTTCAACATTTGCATGAATGTATGCCCTAATATCTTTGATATGAAAAACACCATACAAAAAGGAAGAAAATGCACCTAATGGTTTTGTATCGATGGATTTGAATGGGTGCCATTTGAATTTTGGATGAGGCCTATCCTTAATATTAACAACCAATAGAGTAACCATATCCATAATTTTCAAGTTCACGAGTTTACAAATAAATACCTTTCTTCGGATTAGGGTATGATTATAGACTCACCTTCAAACTTGAATCTTCACCAAAGTTCGCTTTAGAGATCTCCAAACTTCTTCAGCTCAAAATGCAATGTGACAAATGAGGGATAGAAATGAATTTTTATCATTCGTACACCTAGCTTTTTCATTGTAATAAATTATTTTTCCCTAGGTCTTTCGAATACCTTGTTTTCATAGGATGTGAAAGAAAATTCTTCTACATACCTTCAATTTTACACAAATATCCTCCATAAGAGATCCCAAAACATTTGAATATCACTAATGTAATCAATGCTATCTGCCACATTCTGGTACCAACTGTTGACAAGGGGGTTAAATGATTTTCTTGAGAACTCTCCCTAGACCAGAGGCCATAAACTAATTGCCGGAGGAATTTCTAGTACCAGATTCTAGTGTAGAACCATTTCATTCATTAGGACTCTTCTTCACCCATGTATTCTTCATTTACTTCCTGATCTCATCTGTAGTAACTTTTCCTTTTCCCTTTTCATCCTTCTTCATGTTTTTCTTTTTATTTACCAGACCCTTCCTACTTCCACATAATCTAGCAATGTGACCGGATTTGTTATAGTTATAGCACACAACATTTCTTTTTCCAGACCATTTATTCCATTGATTTTCTCTTGATTTACATTGGTTAGCAATATGGCCAAATCTATTACAAGTATAACAACTGGCATCTCTATTGAAAAATTTGTTTGAAAAATTTATGCATTCAATTGACTTATGACCATACTTATTGCAATTGAAACACTGACATGAGAATGATGGACCACTTGGATTCATTCTACTTCTACATTGAGCAGCCATATGACCAAATTAATTGCAAACAAAATAGTAACCATTAAACCTTTGAGCATTAGGATGTCTTACCAGATACCTTCTAGCTTTGTTCATATGATTTCCTTGCTTGAATTTCCTTTTTCAAATCTAGATCTTTCTCCTTTCTTATATCTGTTGATGGTAGTTTTGGCACCACAACAATGCTAAACAAAGTATTGCTACTCGGCTTCTGAAAGAGAAAGGAAACACATGGATGCCTTAGTTCCCAAGGTCTTGGTAGTTGGGTCTCAACTGTGTTGATGTTACTCAGTGGTCAATGCAACAGTAATATTCAAGGGGCCTGCTGGTGTTGGGCTTCTGGATTGCTCCAAGATCAAACATGAAATAAAATCCTATACTAACCAAGGGTTTTAAAGAAATATAAAAAGATAGACCAGGGTTTTGAAATAGGAAAGAACAATAGTTCATCCAACCTTAACCATACTTTGATAACTTCAAGGAATTTGTTAATTAAAACTGAAGAATAGAATTAACTTGTGATTAACACATAGTATCATTCATTCACAGTGCTGATTTTAACAACTAATTGTAAACTACCATTTAAGTAAAACATAAGATGTGATTTCATTCCTTGAAAGCCTTTAAAATCAAATGATTAACTTTGAGATAAATACCGTTCTGGAACACAATATGAAGTGTATTTGAATCTGGTTGCTTCTACTGTGGGCGAGACAGATAAGCAACATTTACAAATCTGGCACAATCACCAGTGTACAGAGGAATCTGTGTCTTCAAACTGCTTCCATTTATACTAGAAAAACTTTGAAAAATACATTATAGCTTATATAGAAATCTAACTGCTAACCAAGAAGGCAAGAGAAGCTCTCATTACTAAGAATCAAGATGCAACTCGTTCTCCTTCTGCTAGTTGACTAACTTCTAACAGTTCTAACTCTAAAACAGTACTCTAAACCTAGAAGTTCTAATCTAGAAGTCCGTAACACTAAAATTCTGGAACCCCTTTTAAAAAGAGGTAAGAATGCCATATATACATCGCCTCCCAAGAAGAATGTCAGCGCCTATTTTTAGGGTTTACAAAATATCCCATTGTGCCAGAAAGTCGACGCCCTGATCTTTAACAAAAATGGATTTTGCAATAAATCCTAATCCTGGCTATCTTATGTCGGTGAAGATTGTCTCCTAAGGTGCTCTATAGATCTTTTGCAGCTACCGCACTTATTTATGGCCTTCGTGTCCATTTTTGACCTACAGCGGAGCTACCTCGAGTACCCCAAAATATCACCATTAATGTTGTGCCCCCTCTATCAACAAACCTCACAGCTATCCAGTTGGATCACGGCTCTATCTTCTTCCTTCCGCACTCTTCCCACTCCATATTCGCTCTTCTATAAGTTCGTCAATGTAGCACGGGCTAGTCGGTGAGAGGTTCTGGTGAGCCACGGAGATCATACCGATCTCGCAAGGACCCTCAGCAAGACTACATTCTTTTAGCAAGACCACATGGCGAAATCACGTCCTCTCGGCGAACTCTATTTCTTTCAGTGGGCCCCTCTTCGATCGGCAGGACATCTGCCTTTGGCAAGACATTATGGCGAGCACCAAGAGTCAGAGTGATAAGTTCTTTCATTGCCGGGTTGTTCTGCATCGGGGAGACCTCATAGTTTTGGGGAGATCATATCCTGAATTACTCTTTTCTTACCGAGCCCCTCCTTGTTGTCGACATGACCCACATGAGTCGGCGAAACCTCATGGCGGGAACGCTAACCTTCCCTAAAAACCTTCTTTGGCACGATCTCCCTCAGTCGACGTGACTTCCCATGGTCAGGGAGACATTATAGCGGCCTTTTGTTTTCTTGGCGACGAGCTCACTCTGTTTTGGTGTAGCTCCCTGTGGTCGCCCAGACCCTATGGCGAAAGTATAAACCCTTCGCCGATGCCGCTTTGTTCTATGTTGGGGAGACTTATTTTCTTCACTGGGACCCGATACCGACATCACAACCTTCTGTCGATCCTTGTCATCGACGTGACTTTGGATCATCGGCGAGACATCTCGCCGCATTCATTTCCTTTCACCGAATTCTAGTGTCACTGTGACTTATCTTTGTCGGTGAGATCTCCCATAGACATCTCATGTCTCGGTGAAGACTTCTACACGCTCACTCTTTGGTCGCCATGACCTACCAGTTGTTTCGTCGATGATCACCAATGGAATCCTGCTTTGCATTAGTCGGTGAGACTTTCTTTCCTCGCTAAGACCTCTTGGCAAGGAGATAACCCTATGGCGATATAAGAACCCACCCTTGCCGGGCTTTCCTCTCAATAAGACTCCACCCGTTCACTGAGACATCTTGTCACATGCAAACAGCTACCTCAAAGCCGGTTCTGTCACCGAGACTTCATTTCATCGACAGGACATTACGCCGAAGGCCCACACTTTCTCCGAATACATCCTTGTCAGCAAGAGACAAAGCACTCGGGGACACCTTCCGCTGAAGACCTAACTCGAGTCGGTAGGACATCCTACTAAACTTGTTGCGTTCATTCTGAGTCTCCTCGATATCCTCCTTTCGGCATGACTTTAGTTGGGAAACATCCTTATGCGCACGTCTGGATCCTGCAAAACAAGGTCCCATTAGTTCTCAAAGGCAAATAAGATATATCATTATTTATCATGCCTCTAATTTTATCACAAGAAATACAACTCCGGCGGAGGTAGAAGCGGGACCAAAATAGAACTCAAAAGAGTAGCAACCTTCGAAACTGGTGGAGGCGGGGTCAAAACCAAATGGGAACACACTCTTTAAAACTGGCGGCACCGAGACCAAAACTAAAACGGGACAAGAGGGTAAAACTAGACGCATCCCGGTGGAATTGGGATCGGGACAAAAAATGACCCCGAAATGAACATCCCTCGCCTTGAAAACTGGTGGGGGCGGAAGAAAATTGGACGAGGGACCAAAGTCGGGATGGGAACAAACCATGGAAGTAATCACAACTTCCCAGTTCATACCTTGTCCTGGATCTACATCTGTGAGAAAACCCAAAACACAACGGATGGGAACAAAGCACCGGCGGAGCCGGACCAGAGTGATGAACAAGGCGGAACTGGGGTTGGAACCAAAATCTAAACTAGAAACTTCTCCAAGTTTCGGGTTCAGATTTTGTTCCAAACCCGCCTCCGATGTCATCCAAAACAGGAGGAAGAAAGGAATAGCAAGAGAACGAGGAAAAGGGGGAGGACAACCCCACAACAAAGAAAAAGAAACAAAACGAAGAGAAACAAGACAAGTGGAACAATGTGAATAGATGAGCAAGGGAGAAAAGACCAAAGTGGTGGGACCAGGGCCGGGGAAGGAACAAAAATGAAGATTGGAAGAAGTTCCAAGTTCGGACTCCGGTCCGGTTCCAGGCCCGCCAAAACACAAGAAACAAAAAGCCCAATGCCGAAAAGAAAACACCAAAGGCAAAGGACACAAACCAACAAAGACCAGCAGAGAGCAAAGAAAAGGCGGGGTCTGACCTAGGACGGGACCAAAATGAGAAACTTGAGAAAGTTCAACATTCTGAACTTGGTCTCGGACTCGACTCCGACAAAGAACAAAAGAAACGAAAACCAAGGTCTGTCAGAACCGGAACTGGGGTTGGAACAAGACCCGAACTTAGAAGGAATTTCCAATTCCGGTATTGGTCTCAGTTCCACCTCCGACAGAACTTTGAAAGGAAAACACCTAAGGCAGAAAACCAAAGGCCAAACAGAAAAGACAAAGGGGGACCTATTTTGTTCTAGAATAAAATGGGGTGGGTTATGCAAGGCATAACAATATCCAATCCCTCGCTTGTCACTTCCAGTCCTTTGACTTTTAATCAATTCATCAAGCATGGCTAAGATAATCTTGAACTTCTCCTTGAATTCATTTGCAGTAGCAATTTCATCTCTTAGATTAACAATTTTATTTTCAAGTTGTTCTTCATTATTTCTAGATTGTTCCAATTCAAGCTCTAACTAATTGAATCCATCAATAATTCAGTTTTATTTTTTAGATTTATCTTTCAAGGGATGAGCAAGATTCTCTTCATTCTTCCTTTTGTCTTCAATCTACTTGGCCATCCTCATCACAATAGATTCCATCTCATGTTTTAGGACAATATTTTCTCTGGTGAGCTTTTCACATTCTTCTATCTTTTCCTTCAAGGATTGACTCAGGTGTTCACCTTCCATGCTCTTACTTTCTTTCTTTTTAAGTTGATCACATAGTTCCTTTCTCTTTTCCATGGACTCATTGATTTTATCTTTCAATGATTGAATGAATTTATTAGCATTCATGAGGCTTTCCTGCAATTCCCATACTTCAGATTTGGACTAATCAAGATCATCTAGTGCCACCAAAAGTTTTTGTTGAAGACTGCTTGAATCCATTGAGTCACTTTCCTAGATCTTCCCCAAGCTTTTAAACTTCTTCTGAGGAACTAGGCTCTAATACCAATTGTTGGAATCAAGGAACACTGAGAGGGGTGTGAATTAGTGTTCTGCAAAATTTAACTTTATTAACCTAATCTTTAAACCACTTATAGCATTGAGTCAAAAGAAAGATGCAAGAACACAAAGCAATCTGCCACAACACCATAACACAAGGATTTTTTATTTGGAAACCCTACTAGGGGAAAAACTATGGTGGAGGTTAATTGACAACATGAGTATACTCAAATATAAGTGTTTGCAAATAGAATGCACATGCATTCAGGCACACTACCTAGAGCTCACTACTTAGATACAAAAGAAGACCAAGGGTATGTGCAAGATCATAATGGAAAAAACATGCCCTTAAGTGGCCAAAAAATTACAAAAATCAGAGTTAGGAAACTTGACGTAAAAATTTAAATAAGTTATCTATATTATTTCAAAAATATGTAAGAATAGAATTTGTAGAAAATTGAATGCAGTTTCTAAACTACTAGGTTTTTTAAAAAAAAAAAAAAAAAATCTATTTGGTGAAAATTTGAAATTTCAATGTAGTGGTACTTAAATTTAAAGGAAAAAATAAGAAGTAGGTGTTTGTCTGACCACCCTAACCACAATAAAATGATAATATTTTTTTATAATATTTTAGATATAAGTAGAAGACTCATGCCCCAATGTGATGCATATTTTTTTGTAATTTTTTTCCAAGTAATTAATTAATTATGATTTTTTTATTACAAATTTTTAAAAAATATAAAAAACTCGTATGTCTGACTACCTTAACTTGGTCAAAACTTCATGAAATTCAAATTATTATTTTTTAATCCTATAGTATGCAAAGCATAAAATGTGACACATGTTTTGGATTCAAAAAATTTGATATTGTTTGAAAGCTATAGATGTTTTTCAATCAGCCTATCAATCAAGACTTTACTTGTAATTTGAATAGAAAATGATAATAATTACTATTAAATTCAAATTAAATCATAATTTATATTCGTGGAAAGCTGAGAATCTCCTTTAAAAACCCTTTTCATTTCATCAATTTTGGGTAAAAAAATAGTCATCAGCCACATACCCATCATATTGCCACTTTTTGGCCCATCATGATCCTGCACATACCCCCCACTATCTTAAAAAAGTATTTGGATTGCATCCAAAAGATTTGAACTAAGAGAATAGCTTCTAATAATTCCCAATTATAGTTATTGTTAAGCACATCAATCGCATTCTTGATCTTCTATCTAATTCTGCTCTTCTGCTTTGTCTGCTTTAATTCAGATCACAAATCCTTTTATGCACAAGTGAAACTATGCATAATCTCTCTACAATCCTTCTGAATTTTGCAACATACATCAACACACTTAGTACATCCATCCAAATGATATAAATGATTGCTTATATATATCCACAACTAAAGATTTAATCAACCACATGTTGGCTTCAATAAAACATAAAATATTTACAAACTGTCAGCTCAATCCATAAATAATTTTCAATGCGCACCAACCAAAGTCGGCCACAACATAGTGAGGACCCAAAATAATATCCTCAAACATGAAAACACTTCAAACAGTTTTGCTTCGAAGATCCATTGTAACATGCTACAATGATCAAGTCAGCCTTCTTGCACTATTAAACATAATATCAATCAACCAAATCTTCTAACTTGCACACCAATTGATATGAGGCTTTAAGATTCAAAGATAACATAGATCATACATTGAAAAAATTTCCTTGAGATCCACAACACAAAATGAATTAGAAAATTTGCATATGAATAAAAAAAAAAACTCTATTAGATGCTTTGTTCTAACTCTGACAGTTGACACAAAACTTCAATCTAACTTATGGTATGAACAAATGCTGACATGTGGATCAAATCACTAACTAGGGTTTCCATGAATGACAATACTAGATGACATGTGTAGTGTCTCTTTCCAACATCCCTAAACATTGAGCTTTCACAGATTTTGTTCCTACTTAGATTCCCCGATGTTTCACAATTATCACAATTTTGAGTGCCTCAATGTCATTTGAAGTACGATTTGTGTTTACGAGGTTTAAATATCGGTTATCAAATGTATTAAATCATATGGAAAATTGTATAATGTTTGGTAATTGTTTTTCCTATGTATTATTATGTTTCACATAATCCATGGAGGCTTGGATTCCCCGAAGATCCGTGAAGGGCCAAAATACCCAAAAATCCATGATTGTTGTAAAAACTTGAAATATGCTTTAACTTGGTTTTAAGGATCTATAACTTGAATTTCAAGGTTGTTTCTTGAAGATTACTAATAGGAATCACTTTTCAAGAGATATTTGATACTTGTATTATATCTGTGTTGTTACAATGTTAAAAACACCATCAACACGGCTTGTAGGTGACTTTCCATGATCTTGCACTAAAGATGACAACTTTGACAACTTTACAACTTTGACAACATTCTCCAATCTCACTCTTCAATGGATCTTCAAGATAAATCTACAAATCACACATCAAAGAGAGGGAAAATTTTGGTTTTGTTAGTGGATAGGGGTTTTCCTTGGTCAAACCCCATTTTGGTAATCAAACCTTGAAATGAAATCAAGTAGAATGAAGGAATGGTGAATGAACAAATATGCAATGTTGTAACTCACCAGACCCTTGAAACAAAGGTTGCAATCTTGTATGAGATGGCTAACATGAATGTATATCTTGTCTCTTGATTGTATGTTATAGATCTTGACTTGAATTCTTGCTTGAATCATAAAACCCTAAATCACAAATATTAGCTCAAAAACAAACATGATGCATGATGACTTTGACATGATGGTCGAATCTTGAATGTAGCTCCAGAATGCTTGATAATCAACTCTTGAATACTCTTGAATGCTCTTGATCATAAATTTGATATAATTCTTGAATACTTGAAATCTTAGGTGACTTGAAAACTTGCTAGGAGAAAATATGTGAAATAACCTTGTAGTTATACTTGTTTATGCCAAATTTCCAAAAATTACAACACTACAAGATGACATCAGATCAAGGAGAATAAAATCTGACCAAGAATTTGAATTTAAAATAGTTCCAAGCTAATTAGAACTGATATGAAATTTGCGGTGTATGAGTCTCATTAGCCTAAATTTGGGACACAAATTTCAAGTAATGTTAATTTCTATGCCAAATTCAAGATCAGGCCCTGAAACATAGGTGGGACCCATATGCCAAAGGTGGTGTATGAGTCCCAGATCACTATATATAGGCCATACAATCAAAAATTACTAAATTATGATTGGTTATTAGATATGTTTCAAGATTATCCTTAGAAAGATGCAATAAATAAGGCTTGTGGATGAAAAATAGGACCAAATAAGGCATAAAGAAGCCCAATTTTAGCAAGGAGGGCCCAACTAAGTGTGAAAATGTAGAGGGATATATTTTCCTACACTACATTTAGCCCGCACTGTAGTAAGAGGAGCAACTTGCTTCTACCTTGAAGACTAAAGTAGACAAAATTGCATCAAGAGGGGTCCAAATGTACCAATGATAGTGAGATAGGATGAAAACAATCAAGAGGGTTGTGCAAGCCCCCAAGATCAAGATCTTATGGAAAACTAAAATAGGCACAAAAAAACACACATGTAAATAATGTAAGGAGCAACAAAAATGCACAAGTATACACTGGAAATGACATAAAGAAGAAAGAAAAAGTAAAAATAAGGATGGATCAAGCCTCAACCATTTGTTCAACACGATGTGGATCAGATCTAAGTTGTTTTTCCAAGAAACATTTACAAGTGGAACATGATGTCCATTATGAAAACCAAACATACACTCACAAGGGATAGTACAACCTAATATCCACTAGGTGAGCCCCCAATGAGACACATATGAACACGACTGGTATGTTCTCACATAGACACACAAGTGGCTATGGGAATTTTGCACCTAATTTAGGCTCCCATATATGGTAACCATATGAAAGTTATACCTCCTAATAACTTTGATAAGGCGTCACACAAGAAGAACAACAAGATTCATGATGCAAGCAAAGTGTGTTATGTAAGTAGGCCATATAACAGATATTGTAAATGCAAAAGTAGTGTAAGGTACGTTCAAAGGAGTTTTTCTTAGTTCATGTAAGGAATTAACTTAGGGAGCATTGTGCCTAATGTCTCCAAGAGAGGACCAATCAAAGAATAGAATATTCACAACTAAGGGCATCCAATGTGTCACATCAAGCCACTAAGAGGAATATAATATGTTAAGATAGATCATGCTCTTGAAGGAAATCACACCCAATGTCACCACAAAGGGAAAGACACATCGTATGAAGTAAGAAGTCTACACAATGAAACATGGGTTGTAAAATGCAAAAGAAAAATGCTAATGTATGCTCCCACTTTAAAGAAATTGCTAAACACCATGTTTTGAGAAATTACCTTAAAGTAGGAAATGATAAATTCTAAACAAGACATGAGAGCTTGTTTGGAAATACCTATGCCAAGTAATATGTTTGCAAATAAAGCTACATCATGAAAAGGGGTTTCCCTCAAAATGAAATCCCAAAATCACATAAGGGATCCACAGATTTGGGGTTAGTATGTCTTTGCTACAATGTTTTTAGAGAGATTGGAAACATCACCATTCCCTAGATACTCATGGAACATGAAGAAAAGAGAGCGAAAACAAACAAAAAGCTTTCAGGTCAACATGGAAGAGACCTAAATTTCTTGATGCCTTGTTTCATCCCCAAAAGGAAAACACAAGACAAAGAAAAGGATAAAGGAAAAGCTTTACAACATAGAGAGGAATGCATATACATAGAGGAATGCCACAAAGAGAGAGATACATCAAACAAAATAGAATGAGAAGATCACATTAGGCACATGCAATCACATAAAATAAATGTGAAAAAGAAAAAAATGCAAAAAATACTAGTAAGGAACATGTGAGTCAACCTATTAGTAGGTTGTTCGCATCCCAATCTCGCTCATCATATATGGAAGGAAAAAAACTCATCAAAGGGACAATTGGAAAGTGTACTAATAGGACAAGGCTATTGAATTCTTTCCCCCATTGCGTGGAATACAACAATGAGCTCAGGTAGGTGATGAGAAAGAGGAGCTCCTTGCATTTTGAAATGATTTGTACTAAATGTAAACCATGTAATAGTGAGAATAGTAAGATCCTACAACGATTACATGGTAAGGAGTGAAAGGACATGCAATAAGGGATTATTTCTATGATATAGTTTTTTTAAAATATTTGTTTTCAAGTATGATAGTCATTAGTACTATGTCCAAGAACTATATGGCATTGGAAATTTGGAATGTTTGTGTCCTTAGGATATAGTTTTTTATTTTCTCTCATGGGTGGTAATGTTATAAGTCCTTTGCTTAGAATTATGTGTAACTTGTTCTCTTAGTGGCAGATGGTAGACAAGGGAATTTTAGTTTCTTTAGTTTGTAAGGCCTTCGTTACTTGCTAGATTCACAATTTTCTTGACTCAAATGTTGAGGAGGAGGACCTAAGATGATCTTATCATCCTTATCATCATTACAAGGCACCAATTGTTTGTTAGGAAGGAGGAAATTTATGTTGGGAGGGGGATATTGATATCCTATCCCTTTAGTATCTTTAGCTGGTATTTGCTCTAAAATTTGATGAATTTCATGTTCTCTTGTTATATCACATCCTTGTTTGCTTAAGATCGTGAATCCTTTTTCATATGTCTCTTGTAGGTTGATAGGAGTGTTGGTAACTTTTTTAACATAGGATTGTTGATGTTTGCTTGGTTAGAGGTGCTAGGATTTCCTTTTGTAGGGAGCTTAGGTTCAACTTATGTCTTAGTTTCAGGATGTAAAAGGAAAAACATCTCAATTTGTGTTGGTTGTCTCATAGAGTGATAAAAGGATGCATTAGTCTCAAGGTTGTTAAGGCAATCATTTATGAGTTTTTTCACATTGTCATCATCTTCTCCAATGATGTCAACATCATGAGGATGATGTGCATTAGGAGTTGATTGAGCATGAGTGAGTTCAATTTCATTAGTTTCATTTCTAAAAGCACAATTTCATACATCCACTAATAATTTTAAGGACATCCAAAGCTTACCAAAGCACATGTCCATGATGAAATGCAATGTAATAACCTAGAATGCAATTTCAAGATTTTACACAAGGTAGTTATGTTGATTACACTATGCAACAATATGAAAAATGAAATTTTGTAAATGCAATTTTGAAATTAAATAATGCACAAAATGAACCTAATTAAGTTAGGTCTAATGAAATGAATGAAACAAAAACTCAGCAAAATGAAACAAAGATCTAACAATAGCAAAATAAAGCACAAAAACAAGTTTTTTAATGTTATAAAATGCAGATTTAGATCTAACATGGTACTAAATCGCCCAAAGGGGCATATTAGTCCTCATTAGGGTTTTTGAAGGGTTAAAATGCTAAAAAATAGTCAACACATAATTCCCATAACTCAAGTAAAATAACGTGTACTAGGACTAAATCACCTAGAGGGGAGAATGAGTCCCAAATTAGGGTTTTGACACCAAATTCAACAAATTCTAAGTGAATGTTAAGGTTTCTATTTTGTATGCAGACTAGACTATGTTCAATTACATATTTCAAATGAAATTCAATGATGCAAGATGCAAAAAATGTAACCTATATGCACTTTCACTAATGCAATATTTAGAAGCCTTAAATGCAAATTAACTGATGCAAGATCTAATGCAAAGTTAATGTAAGCTGGATCTAAGACTATGATGCACTACAAATAAAAAATAAAGGGTTTGAATTTCAAGTTCACAAAAATGAAATGAACGAAACAGGGTGCTCCACCTTTTGAGAGATGGAACATAAGCAAGGGCAAGGGAATGGAGATCCCTTCCTATTTCTCTCAAGTTCATTCAAGGAAACCCTAGAGATCCCTCAATCCAATGACTCAATTAAGAGAAGGACTAATAGGAGGTCTCCTTGGGTGTGATTAAAGAAAAAAGGGGGTTCACCACTAAGCAAGGGCTCAAAAAGAAAGAAATCTAAAGTAACATGCAAAACCTGACTATATAACCTAGGATATTAGACTCAAGACTAGAAAATGAACAAAGGTGCACCTAGAAAACTAAAGATGACTAAAACAAGGTCTACAATCATGAAATTATGACTTTTGAAGCACATTGGAACTTATATGCTAATTGGGGTGATTCAATCCCATTTTAGGTTTTCGAGCTGAATCCAAAATCTGCAACTAGTAAAGTAGGATCTATAGAAAATTCTTGAAAACTAATATACTGGGAGTTATATGCCAAGTGTGGTGATTTACTCCCAGTATCAAGGTTGATCTAAAAATTTGGTAGCCTCTAATGATCTTATGTAGCTTCTCTCCCTTCTAATCTCCAAGTCTGAAACTCTGAATTCCAACCTGTAGCTGACTTTATGTGATCTTGTAGTAGTGATGACAACTTTGACAACCTTATCAAATCTTGCTCTTTAATATATTTTCAACCTAAATCCACAAAGCACACATCAAAGAGAGGGAAAAATGTTGTTTTTTTTAGTGGATAGGGGTTTTCCTTGGTCAAACCCCATTTTGGACCTTGGTAATCAAACCTTGAAATGAAATCAAATAGAATGAAGGAATGATCAATGAACAAATATGAAATGTTCCAAATCACCAAACCCTTGAAACAAAGGCTACTATCTTGTATGCAATGGCTAGCATGAATGTAGATCTTCAATCTTGATTGTATGTTGTAGAGCTTGACTTGAATGCTTGTTTAAATCATAAAAGCCTACATCATAAATGTTAGCTAAAAAAAAAACATCACGCATGATGACTTTAACATGATGGTTGAATCTTTAATGTAGCTCCAAAATGCTTGATAATCAACTCTTGAATGCTCTTGATCACAAATTTTCAATAATTCTTGAATCTTGAAAGCTTAGGTGACTTGAAAACTTGCTAGGAGAAAATATGTGAAATAGCCTTGTGTTTATACTTGTTTATGCCAAATTTCTCAAAATTACAACACTACAAGTTGACATTAGATCTAGGAGAATAAAATCCCACCAATAATATTAATTTAAAATAGGTCCAAGCTAAGTAGGACTGATATGCTATTTGGGGCATATGAGTCCTAGTAGCTTAAGCTCGGGACACAAATTTCAAGAAACATTAAGTTCTATACCAAATTCAAGATTAGGCCCTGAAACTTAGGCAAGACCCATATTCCTAAGGTGGTGTATGAGTCCTAGATCACTAAAGTTGGGCCATATAATCCAAAATCACTAAATTATGATTGGTTATTAGTTGTGTGTCAGGATTATCCTCAGAAAGATGCATTAAATAGGGCTTGTGGATGCAAAATAGGACCAAATAAGGCATAAAGAAGCCCAATTTTAGCAAGGAGGGCCCAAACAAGTGTGAAAATGTAGAGGGATACATTTTCCTACACTAAAACTTGAATTCATCTTGAATGTTGCATCAACATATGAGCTCAAACAACACGCATGATGCAATACATCTTTGACATGATGAGATTAATCTTGATTGCTACAATAGTCTTCTACAAATCTGCCCTTGAATGCCTTCTAAATTTCTCTTAAATTCTCTTAAAGTGCTCTTATGAAAATGCTAAGAGCTCATGAAAAAATTCTAGGATTGCTTAGATGAAACTTAGTAAAATGACCTTATATTTATACATATATTAATATTAATTCCCGAAATTCAAATATCACAAGCTAACATTGAATTATGGATTTGAAATCATTAAAAAAATTTGAAAACATATCCCAATGGTGGGTCCTAGGTCTAAGTGAGGACTCATTCACCATAGGGTGAATGGGTCCTTGGCCACTTACCTAGGATAGACATCGAGCAATGTTAAACACTATGAAAAAATAGGGTCATAGGACTAAGTGAGGACTCATTCACCCTATGTCAATTGGGTCCTAGGTCACCTATCTAGGACACACATCTTCCAAAGTTGAGTGTTGTAAATGGAATTTATGAATATCAGGTTTTATCCCTTGGATTTTGCATTTAACTAGTATTGGATTTGAAATAAAGGGTCCAATTAAGGCAAATTAACCTCAATAAATTAATAAAGCCCTAGATTATTGTGAAAGTGTAAAGATAGACCTTACAACACCCTAAACAAGGAACAATTAAGTTCATTCTATTTAAAATGTCCCTAAACTTAATGTGAATGTCTAAAACACATTACAACACTAAATTAAGGCATCATTAAGCTCATTTTATTATTAATTATTCCTAGGGGTATGTGCAATATCATGATGGGCCAAAAAGTGGTGATATGATGGGTATGTGTAGGGTATGTGGCTGACAACTTTTTTTTACCCAAAATTGATGAAATGAAAATGGTTTTTAAAGGAGATTCTCAACTTTCCACCAATATAAATTATGCTTTACTTTGAATTTAATAATTTGAATTACGACTAAAGTCTTGATTGATAGGTTGATTGAAAAACATCTATAGCTTTCAAACAGTGTCACATTTTTTGAATCTGAAACATGTGTCACATTCTATGCTTCACATACTATAGGATTTTTTAAAAAAAATATGAATTCCATGAAGTATTGAACAATTTAAGGTGGTTAGACATACGAGTTTTTATTTTTTTTTAAGTTGTAATAAAAAAATAATAATTAATTATTTACTTATAAAAAAAAAGTACCAAAAAATATGCATCACATCGGTACATGAGTCTTCTACTTATATCTAAAATCTTATAAGATAATATTATCATTTTATTGTGGTTAGGGTGGTCATACAAACACTTACTTATTTTTTCCCTGAAATTTATGCACTACTGCATTGAAATTTCAAATTTTCACCAAATAGATTTTTTTTTTTAAAATAAACCTAGTAGTTTAGAAACTACATTCAATTTTCTATAGATTCTATTCTTACATATTTTTGAAAAAATATAGATAACTTATTCAAATTTTTACGTCAAATTTCCTAACTCTGATTTTTCTGAATTTTTCACCACTTAAGGGACTATTTTTTCCATGATGATTTTGCACATACCCCCAAATTAAGTGTGAAAAATGGATACTTTTTTTACACTAAATTTTTCCCCCGCTTTAGGGAGAGTATGAACCCATGCCAAACTCACACTAAAGTAGACATTCAAGACACTTATGTAGGTAGTAGTGACAAAGATACACAATCATACAACATCAAAGACTAGAAATATCAAGCCTAGATTGTCCAACACAATGTTGAACACATCTAAGCTATCAATTTTGTTTTTTTGTGCTCACTTCGATGTAGTGGAATGTGAGACCATCCACTAGGTGAGTATCCCAAAAGGGTTGAAAATGAGAAAATCATATTAGGCTCCAATACCATATCAAATCTATCATCCTGCCAACTTCAATATGGCACCATAATGCTAGGTTTCGTGCTCCATAGGGCTTAACAAGCTACATTATTCTAAACACCTATGACCAATGAAAGGCTCCACTAGAAAGCAAGGTGTGTTATGCTTGGTGGTATTTATTAGGGTTCAAGCTTCATAAGGTTAGCAAGCTATGTTATGCCAAACACATGAAAATTCTATATATATATGGTTTTTTGTTCAAGGGGACTTTGCTTCATTCATGTAAGGTCTTCTTCTTAGGGATCATCATGACTAATGTCTCCAAGAGAGGACAAGTCAAGAGTAAAAGTTTCACAACTTAGGGAATGCAATGTGTCACATCACCACTAAGAGGAAATTCATACGCTAAGAAATATTGCACTCTTGGAGGACATCAAACCTAATTAAACCACCAAGAAAAGGACGCATCACAATAAAAAATAAAATCACACCATAAAACATGAAAAATGTCAAAAGATATTTTTTATGTATGCCCCCACTTTAAAGTGGTTTCTAACACCATTGTTGTGAGTAGTTTCTTTAAAGTAGCCAACGTTCAATCCTAAGACATGAGAAATTCCTCAAAAATCCCTATGCCAATTCATATGTTTTCAAAATAAAGCTACGTCATGAAAAAGGAAGGAGAGTTTTCCTCTAAAAATACATAACAAATGTATGGATTCAGAGTTAGCATGTCTTTCCTACAATGTTGTTATAGATCTTAGAAATGTCATCATTCCCTAAATACTCATATAACTAGAAGAATGAAACAAAGAGAGTGAAAACAAAGAAAAATCCTTTCAGGTCAACATGGAAGAGACCTAAATATCTTGATGCCTTGCATCATCCCCAAAAGGAAAACACAAGAAAAGCAAAAAAAGGTGAATGTTTATGATATAAAGAAGAATGTAGATACATATAGAGGAATGAACATGAAGAGAGAGAGAAATATAAAACAAAATAGCACGGGGGATCATATTATACACATCCAATCACATAAAGAAACATGAAAAAAAAACAAAGAAAAAGACTAGTAAGGAACATGCAATTCAACCTATAGCACGTCGTCCACATCCCAATCTCAATTAGTATATACAAAAGGAAAAAAACAAGCTAAAGGGAAAATGTCAAGTGCCAAACTAGGATGCACATCAAGTTCAACACTCTTTTTAGGAGGATTTCCATTTAAGCTCATAGAAGAGGAGAACAATGAATTCAACACATTATGCACTTGTTTATCAATCTTTGCAACATCAATGTCATCATCTAGATTAAAACAGAAGGTCAAATGGTAATGTCTCTAGAAGGTTCTTGTTTACATTGTGGCGAGGGTATAGAATATTTTGTTGGAAATATGTGCCTCAAACATCACAGGCTGAAAACTCCATTGGAGCAAAGTCGGTATGACATCTATCATGTCTGGTCAACTAAAATTTTGGAACATTTTTTTTTGTACAGGTCGTTGTGACCTAGCTTCTATCTTTCCAAATGCTTTCACTGTGGTATCTATCACTGTGACATAGAGCAGTCAGTGTGAGATCTTATCGCATGTAGTTCTTTGACCGATAGGCCATTCAATCATATATCGTTGAGACCCTTGGCCGAAAGGCTTGTCCACAAAGAAGTTTGGGTGAGGTGTTAAAGTCTCACCAACAGTGTTTGCTTTAAAGGCTTCAGGATAACCTTTAGCTGCTCAGTGAGAAGTCCTAGTGAACAGTGAAGGTCACGCCGATGGGGACACATTCAAATGTTCGTCGAAGTAACTCAAAGCGATCGGGGAAATGTCTTGGCAAGAGTGTTAAGTCTTGCTGACTATTCGGTGTTCGGTGTAACACAAAGGATCTCAGGGAGATCTCTTAGCGACTGAAGGATATCTTGCTGATAGCCTATGGCTATCGGGGTAACCCGAATGGTCCTGGGAAGATGTCTTAGCGAACGTTGGAGGTCTCACCGACAGAAACACCATTTGGGATCTTTAGTATAACTCTTGGCGACGGATGAACACTTCGGGGTAAGTCCTAGAGCTCAGTGTGATGTCTTAGCGAAAGTAACATGTCTCACTGATAGTGCTTTATGTTGAAGCCTTCGGGGTAATTCTTGGAGTTTGGTATGTTCTCTCGGTGAAAGATGTAAGTCTTGCTGACTATTCTTTGGAGCTCGATATGACTTGTGACTTCGGTATAACCTTTGGTGACTCACTATGATCTCCTAGCGAAAGCAATAGGTTTGGGTGACTGCTTGGTGATTTGGCTTAACACATGAAAGCTTGATAGGATGTCTTGGAAAAAATACTAACTCTTGGTGACATCGATATGAAGGTTATGTGGCATCAGTGAGACACTATTAGTGTCTCACCGAGATGCCAACACGATGCGAATTTTGTTGACCGATTGACCATCCTATGTGGAGTGTCATGGATGAATAGGAGTCGAATGTGAACCATTAGTAGTTGGTTCATTTTGACAGTTCTGTGAGGAAGTTCTATAGATAGATTTTGACATGAATATACTCTGTGATTGTAGTTTGTGATCGGTTGGTTGGTTCGAAGGTTGATTCGATAGATTGTTATATGATTAGTAGATGTATTTTGTTTTGTAATGACTATAACGTAAAAGGTTCTTGTACAAGATTGTTCATGGTGAATGCTGCTATAAACAGACATCAGAAAGATAAGTCTAAAACTTGTATGTAATTATTTGTTACTATAATACAAAGTGATTTCTCTTGGTGTGGTGGGTTTTTCTCCCGTAAGGGTTTTCCCACATATATCTGGTGTTCATGTGTGATTGTCAAATACTCTGTTTCTATTATCTGCTTCATAGTGCATCTTAATTGGATTGTAATTATAAATTTTAAAACTATATCTACATTCTTTCCTGAGGTATTAACGTTAGGATAATTGTTTCCGCATCTAATTTTCCTTACAAGTGGTATCAGAGCTTGGCTAGTTGTGTTATCCTTGTGGGCACGTTGGGTTTTTTGAGTCAATTTTGTTCAGTGGGAGTCTTGTAGAAAATTGTTATTTCTGATTACAGGTTGAGATGGCTAGCACGTCTGGAAAGTTTGAAATAGAGAAGTTCAATGGTAGTAACTTTGAGTTGTGGAAACTCAAGATGGACGATCTTCTAGTTGATCGTGATCTATGGCTTGCAGTGTCTAGAACTAAACCTTCAGGCATGAAGCAAGAAGATTGGGACCTTGCAGATAGGAAATCTAAGGGGTTGATAAGGCTCTGTTTGGAAGACTCAGTTCTTCTGAATGTGCATGAGGAGAAGACTGCCTCTTCTTTGTGGAACAGACTGGCATCTATTTATTAGGGGAAATCTTTGGTGAATAAACTATTCCTGAGGAAGAAGTTGTACTCATTGAGAATGCAAGAAGGAGGGTCTGTGGCTGATCATTTGAATGCATTTAATATGCTAATTGCTCAAATGACATCTGTTGGTGTGAAGACTGAAGAATAGGATCGTTGTATGCTATTTTTGTGTTCTTTGCTAGACTCCTGGGATCATCTGGTGATGGCTATTGGGAGTACAACATCAAATTTCAAGATGGAAGATGTTGTTGCATCTTTGCTATCAGAAGAGATGAGAAGGAAATCTTCTAAGATGGCAAAGGAAGCTCTTGCTGTCAGAGGAAGACCGAAAGAGAAAGGCAAGAAGAAGGACAAGAAGTCCAAATTGAAATCAGAGGGGAGATCAAAGTCTCTTGGAAAGAAGTCCCTGGTGAAGTGTTGGAACTGTGGACAACCTGGTCATGTCCAAAAGGATTGTAAAGAGGAGAAAAAGAAGAAGGGATCTTCTGATAATGGTTCTTCTCATAGTGATGGTGACACCTTCATTGCAGCCTTGGCTACTCAGGCATCAGATGATGTCTGGATGATTGATTCTGGAGCATCTTTCCACATGACATCTCACAAAGAATGGTTCACGAAGTATGAAGAATATAATGGTGGAAATGTGTACTTGTAAATTGATTCAACTTTAGAGATTGTTGGCCGTGGAAGATTCAGAATACAATTCCCTGATGGCAGAGTGAAGGGAATCAATGATGTAATGCACATACTAGGTCTGGCTCGAAACTTACTTTCTGTAAGTATGCTGAATGATGTTGGAGTACAAGTTACGTTCTCTGGAAATGGCTGCAAGATGACTAGAGGTTCAATGGTACTAGCTAGAGGTGCTCGAATTGGTACCCTGTACAAGCTGGATGCATAGGCTGTTTAATATAGCAGTGTCTCTGGAAAGTCACTGAAAGCTACTCATGGAGGTAAAGAGGGAAATATCCCTAATTATGTAAACTCTATGGAAGTAAAGCTTCCTATAGAGAAGACTATTCTTTGGCATCATAGGTTAGGCCACATAGGAGAAAAAGGTTTAAAAACCTTGAAGAATAAAAACTTGGTTTAGAGGCTTGAATATTGTAATCTTGAATTTGAATTATGTGAGCACTGTATATATGGAAAGCAGCACTGTGTTTCATTTTATTCCAATCCTCATAAATCTTCTGGTTTGCTAAATTGTATTCATTAAGATGTGTTTGGTCTAGTAGATGTTCCTTCTTTGTCTAAATCAAGATACTATGTGTCGTTCATTGATGATTATTCAAGAAGAGCATTTGTTTATTTTTTGAAAAGTAAATCAGAAGTGTTCAGTCGATTTAAGGAATTTAAGAATCTTGTAGAAAATTAGATTGGAAGAAAAATAAAATGCTTAAGGATTGATAATGGCGGTGAATTCTATTTTGATGAATTTGAAAGATACTGTAAAGACCATGGAATTAAAATACACAAGACTACACCTTATACTCCACAACAAAATGGAGTTGCAGAAAGGTTCAATAGGACAGTGATGGAGAGAGCATGAAGTATGCTTAGTAGTGCTGGCTTGGAGGAGAATTTTTGGGCTGAGGTTGTATCTACTGCATGTTACCTAATTAATCGTGCTCCAAATTCTGCTCTTGTTGAGAAAACACCTTTGGAAGTGTGGTCTGGTAAGAAGCCCTCTCTTAGACATATTTGAGTCTTTGGCTGAGAGGCATATACGTATGTGCCAGATGTGAAAAGATCTAAATTGGAGAACAAGGCTGTCAAATCTAATAGGATCTCCTTTCCCTCCATATTTCTCAAATCTATGAACTTCTATACCTTGTGGCATTTTTGTTCTCAATATCTCTAGGTATAATGGGTTGATTTTGATGTATTGTGAAGGTTTTCCATTGTTGTTTTTATTTAGGGTTATGATTTGTTGTTGAAGGGCTAACATGTTTTAGAAAAGTATGTTAATGATGGAATCATTGTTGGTGTTGTAAGATGGAGGGGAATAAGGTGGAGTGGTGTATATATGTGAGGTCAAGTGAATTGTAAATTTGTGAGGGAGGATGTTTGAGGAGATATTGTATTTGAATGGACAAAGCTAGAAGGATTCCCTATGGAAATACTAAAGGAAGTGTTGACATTGCTAGTAGGCTGAATGGTTGTGGTAACTTGAGTACTAGTGTATGTAGGAATGGAGACGAGTATTGTAGCAGGAGGAATTGAAGTTCCACCTTGGCTTTGGGTATACCCCAAAGCTTGAGTACAACTAGTCATGGTAAGGATGGTGTTGTTAATCATGCACATTGGTTGAAGGTACAAAAGACATGGAAAATGGAGTATGCATGCTATGATATATAAGGGGTTGATTATCAACACTATTAGGAAGAGAGTTAGAAAACCCAAGCTCCATGGCAAATGGTGTATCATGGGATGACATGAGTCTCGAACTATGTATCACAATAATATTGCTAATAGGAAACCAAGTTGTAAAGCTCATGTGTCATAGAAAAATGGCACCTTGTCATTTTCATGGCCTTATAGATCTTGTTTCACAATGTTTGGTCTACTTTGCTATGATTTTATATTGTAATATGACTTGAACATACACTAAAACTCAAATAATGACATCTTGTGAGGGTGTTGTAAAACATTTCTACACTCTTCTAGACTCTATTCATTACAATTCATCTAAAAATCACCTTTTCATCACTAAACAAGTCCTATTTTGAAGTGTTGTAAAGTCTTGTAACAAGATTTCACACTTTTCTCGGCATAATTTCACTATTTACACCTTTCTTATGCTTTATTTGACCCCTTTATGCCCTTATAATATTTTATAAAGTGTATTTTTTAATGTAAACCCGACAAATAATATTAAATGTGACTAAATTCCTGACACTCATTTTCAAGTCCTAGGTGGGACCCATTTGCCATGGGTGGCGAATGAGTCCCCCTTGGCTCCAAATTCAAAATATTTTAAATTTCCTTTCTAGTTTATATTTAAAATCACTTGATGAACTGGTCTGTGATGAGGTATTAATGGGTTACTAAGGCACAAAATTGTATAAATATGTGATTTTCACCTCATTTTATATCTCCTACAATCACACATCACATAAAAGCAATCTTTTCATTCACTCAAGCATTCAAGCACTTTACAACATCAAATCAAGTTTTCATCACACATTTTTGAAGCATCCATTGACATATCTTAAGATTTTGCTCAACAATGGTTTGGTAAGTTGATAGCATTTGCATGTTATTTGTTTATCATTCTCTTTCATTTCATTATTTCATTAAGGGTTTGATTACCAAAGTGGGGTTTTCCTTGGCAAACCCCTATTTGCTAACTCTCAACCATTTTTCCCCTCTTTCATGTCTGTTTGCAAATATTTGCATGCAGATTTCACAAGCATTTAGGTGTTGAAGAGTGGTCAACAAGTAAACTAGGTGCTTCAAGCCAAATCAACCATATTTCAAGCTTGGAGAAGGTATTATATCTATTTCCTACAGAATTGACGTCAACAACCCGACAAGAAGACATCCCTAGATCTGTTGTTGCAAAGTTGTCTCCTGATTTCTCAAAATTTTGGCAGAGGACTGATTCACCACCAGTGGTGAATGAGTCCCACCTTAAGGCTGAAAAATCTAAGTTTTGTCAGATTCTGGATCCCAACACTTAGAAACTGGTTCCCGACAGTTTTCATTAGAAGCAGGACTGATTTGCCACCCTGGGGGAATGAGTCCCACTGGTTAATTTTTGTGATTCCAAACAATATTCCAAAGATTCTAGATTTTCATTATACCTCCAGGTGCATTCTAATTCAACTCATTTCTTTATGTTATTCATCTATTCATTCCTATTCCAGTGTTTGCATATCACATTGTATTTTCCAACATCGCATAAATCTTTAGTTTTGCATTCATAATCAGTCATTTAGATCACTTAATTGCACTTAGTTCATTACATTTATCTTAAAAAACATCATACATAAAATAATTTGAATGAACCCCTTAGCATTTTTGGCCCTACTCTCTCCTTTTAGGTGAAAAACCCTAGAAGAGCTAGAAAGGTGCATGGTGCCAAAATTCTACGGTTCATTTTGGTGAACCTGCATTTTGAACACTTTGCATTTCTGATTTCATTTGCATCTTGCATCCTAGATTATGTTTACATCAACATTCAATTGGGGTATTGTTTTTTTTTTGCATTCTAGGATTTCTCAAATTGCATTAGTGAAAGATTCATTTAGATTTCTCTTTTGCATTGCATATCATTGAAAAAACTAAAAATCTACATCTACATCCTTCATTGGCATCTGACAAACATTAAAATCACATTAAATTTTTTGAAAAACACAAAAAAGTCTCATACTAGGACTCATTCGCCACCCTGGGAGAATTAGTCGACCTGCACTTTTTAAACATCATTTATGGCATTTTTCTGCATTTCTATTTTTTGTAGTTACTTCTCTATTATAGTTAGTAGAATTTCTATTATTTTCATTTAGCACTCCTAGATTACCTTTCATTTACATCCACCCTATCTTTTTTGGTACTTGTATGAGTGTTTGGTGCCCCATTGATAATACTTTAGTGAGACAATGTTCTAGACTCATGGCCTCCCGCAATAGCACTTTCATTGTGGACCTTGGTATCTCAAGAGCTCCTACTCCTAGTATGGACAATGGTGCATTAGGCATGGACAATACCACTTCTATGCCTTCACCTTTCCATCCAATGAATGTTGACACACAAAAAAACTCCATCCCGCAAGAAAAAGTAATTGATATTCATGAGGATTTTGCACACTTACAACAAGACTTGTTTCTTGAAAACATTTCCACCACTGCCATACCTGTAATAGAAAACCTTCATCATTTGATTGAAATTTTTGATGGCTTACAAGTTATGAAGGAAATTTTTGATATTTACAATAAACATGCCTCCACTTCCCCATCTACAAACATTGTTGTAAGCTAAGGAGGACCTCATGTTCCTCCCCCTTCAACCATAGCATCCATACCAAATTATACCACTCCTCATGTTACAACAACTATGCAACAAGTTAGTCATGTGGCTCCCTCTTTCGCAATTCCAGCTAGCATTCCTAGTTCTCTTGTGGCATCACAAGTCTCCTACACTACCTTCACCCCTCTTAGTGTTCCTTTCACTTCCCCTCACATTACATACAATCCATCACCCTTTTCTCTTCCACCTCAAACCACCTACCTTGATCCCATCATTACACAACTCCTTAATACTGTTTCATCTATGCAAAAACAAATTTCCACCATTAGCCATGGTCAAACTGCTCCATCCACATATCATGTATGTAGTAGCCCCTTATCCTTAGAAATCTTACGCACTCAAATGCCACAAGGTATATAAATTCCTAGGTTTGATAAATACGGAGGTAAAGGAGACCCTATTAACCATGTCAATGCTTATACAACTTTATGTAGTGATTTTGTCCTTGATGATAAACTTTTAGCCAAACTTTTTCCTAGGACCTTGAAAGACACTACATTATAGTGATTTTCAAAGCTACCTAATCATTCCATCTAATCATTTAATGAGCTTGTGGATGCCTTTGTAAGTCACTTCCAAGTTCATATGACCCCTAAAAAGACAATGGCTGACCTAATGCATTGTAGACAAAATGATGATGAGAAAGTCACTCATTTTATTTGATGTTATCAGTCATTGTATGCTCAAGTAGATGTCAAAAATCCTGATTCACATGTGTAGAAGATGTCTATCAAAAATTTACACACAAACCTTTAGGATAAGTTAACTATGATGAAATTCCCTTCGTTCATGCACTTATGCACAACCCTGTGTGAATACCATAACTTGGTTTCAAGTTGTGATTCAAAATCCACTTCTAACCGAGCTGAAAAGCTTGAGCACAACAACCAAACCAATAATCAAAACTTTCACAAACCAAATAGAGGCTTTTTACAGTTCAATCCACCTCCTCAACCACAACCAAATCCACTTTTTCCAAGTCAAGTAGCAGTTCCTTATACCTATGGGGACCCGAAGAGACAATTTACTCCCTTACCTGATACCCTTCATAATATAATGAACCAATTGCTCTAGTAACAAATGATCACTTTTCCTACCATCAAACTGCTTGATACCGCCAAACCTTTACCACCCACCTTTAAATCTAATGCTTATTTCCCTTTTCATCGCCAAAATGGCCATGCCACCAAAGAATGTAAGCATCTCAAACATTTAGTTCAAGACCTCATTGATTCGGGTCATTTGTCCATTGCGGATGTTAATAATCCAGGTAATAAGTTTGTTGCACCCCCCAACCATATTTTACAAATCTTTACCAATCCTATGCCTAAACACAATATTTCATTTTTCAAGGCTAGTGAACCTTCAAAACCTAGAGTCATGAACGGTGATACAAATAATGAAAAACATGATATAATTCCAAATGCTACCCAAGTTAATCATATAGATGAACTTGTGGTTGTGATAGACATTATCTCTTGTAAGAACCTAACAAACAAAAATCTTGATATCACATTTTCTTCTAAAGATATACTTCAAAAATTTCCTAATGGTCCTCTTTACATAGCTGGTAGAATCTATCATAAGCCCACCAATGGGATATTAATAGATCCCGCCTATGGTGAGAATGTGATTACGGAAGAATTTCTAGTATTACACAATCTATATCAAGATGATTATAACAAACCAACTACATGGATTAAAACACATACTAGTTTTGTGTGCCCTATGATTGGATCGATTGTACTCCCCTTACAAATAGGACCCAAAACTTTGGATGTAACATTTTCTATTATTCCACAATTAGATCAATTTTGTTTGTGGATAGGCCACCCTTGGCTTCGCTCAATGAAATTTGTCCCTTTAGTTCACAAATGTTTGAACTTTCCACATGAGAATGAAATATTTACCATACACCATAGTGGCTTTCATCCATTATCGTCTAAAGGTAATTTTTCCTTAGAAGCCTTCTGGACAACACCTATGGAACCCATTACCCCCCATAAAGACTTCTTTTCCACAACCAATCAAAATTTCAAAGCCAAACACATAGCCGAATTGTCTCTTCATAACATGTCCCCATCCACTTCCACTCCTATCATAGATGAAACTGTTCACGTGTCTTAATGACACAACAACGTGCAAAAATAATATTGCTAGTTTGTTTCTCTTGAAAGAGAAAGACAACACATGGATATCTTAGCTCCCAAGGTCTTTGTAGTTGGTTCTCAACTGTGCTAATGTTTCTCAATGGTCAATGTAATAGTAATGTTCAAGGGGCCTACTGGTGTTGAGCTTCTGGATTGTTCTGAGATCAACATAAACTTAAATCTACTCTAACCAGGGTGTTTAAAGAAATGAAAAATATAGATCAGAGCTTTGGAACAGAAAAGAATGATAATTCATCCAATTTAACCAGACTTGTTACCTTTCAAGGAATTCCTAACTAAAACTGTAGAACAAAATTGACTTGTGATTAACACATAGTCGCATCCATTCACAATGCTGATTTCCACAACAAATTATAAGTTACCACTTTTAAATAAAACACAAAATAACACTTCATTCCTTGAAAGCTTTTCAAATCAAATGATTAATTCAAGATAAACACCATTCAAGAATACAATATGAAGTAGATTTAAATCTAGTTGCTTCTACTATTAGTGAAACAGATAAGCAACATTTAAAAACCTGGCACAATCACCAGTGTATAGAGAATCCATGACTTCAAATTGTTTCCATCTACAATAAGAAAACTAGAAAAATACATTACTGGCTTCTGCTGAATCTAACTCCTAACTAAGAAGACAAAAGAAGCTCCCATTACAAAGAATCAGGATGCAGCTCTGTCTCCTCTATCCTTCAAAAAATTCCTACTCTTGAAAATCTATCTTACAATTGTCTACTCTATTATCTTTTTCTAACTGTCTCTATTTCTTCTAACTTCTAACCCCTTCTACAAAGAGGCCAAATGCCATATATACATAATGTACCAAGAAAGAATGCGTTGGCCCCTATTTTAGGGTTTACAAAATATTCGTTGATTGCAGGAGGGTCGGCCCTCAGATATTTTGAATAAAGTTGATTCTGCAATAAATGCGTATCCCTGCTATCCATGTTGGTGAAGGATTGCTCTAGCGGTGATCTCAAATCTTTTACAGCTACAGCATTAACTTCATACCTCTGTGTCCATCTTCAAACTCCCTTGCATAGCTTCCTTGAATGCTCCAAAGCATTATCATTAATGCAGATCCACCTCTGTTAGTAGACACCAAAGTTGTCCCTAAGACTCATGGTTCTTTCTCTCCTTTGGCCTTCTTCCTGCTCTAGACCTTTTTGTATGTTGACCATCTTCTAGAAGCAGCATCAGGCCTCCCTTTAAATCCAAACACCATCGTTTCGGAGTCGATCCATCACCTTTGATCTTAGAATGAGCCCACGTCATTTGCATTATGTTCATCTTCTTCACAGGGGTAGTCAGTCAGTCAAAGGGCCACTGGGCCGCTCCTTTAGCTTCTTCTGATTCGTGGGACATAGGCCATGTAAGATTCTTGGGTGGTCAAAGGTTATTTGAATGGAATTTCATGTCGGTGAGACACTAATCATGTCTCGTCGATGCGATTATACCTCATAGTAGCCATCGGCGTAGCATAAGATGTTCAGCAAGACCTCCCATCGAGTTGCGCAAGTCACATCGATACCACAAAACTTATCGACAAGATAGTATTCCCTCAGCAAGACCTCTTAGTGAGCCTTTTCTTCTTTGGCAAGCACACCCATGTTGGGGAGACTTTTTCATGTCGGGAAGACCTCACCCTGAACTCACACCCTATCACCGAGACATCTCTAGGTCGGTGAGACCTTTCATCGAGCGCATTCCATTACACTGAAGGGAGAAAACATGTCGACGAGACCATCGCTAGTCGGCATGACCTTATGTCGAACCCTTCCATTCTCCCCAAGCTCATTCTGTATCAGCAAGACCCTATCGGGTCGGCAGGACCTTTCGCCGAATCCACTCCATTTCCCCGAGACATCTCGCAGTCACCCAGACATCACACTGAAGTGAGAACCTTCGGTGAGACCTTTACCATTTGGCTAGACTTCATGGCAAATACATCTCCTTTCGCTAAAGGCACAACCTATCGGTGATACCTTTCATCGTCGCTGAGACCTCACAGCGAATGCAAACCACTCTCCCCGATGCCGTTTCATTTTGGCAAGAGTTCACCCTGTCGGTGAGACATCTTGTCAAAGCCATCTCTCTCTCTATGAGATCCTTCCAATGAAATCTCCATTTTGCTGAGACTCCAATGGATCGGCGAGACCTTACTCCAATATTACCTCATGTCGGCGAGACTTCCTTCTTTCACTGAGACATTACACCAGAGCCTCCTCTTTCGCTGAGAGCTCATTTTAGTTCGGGGAGGCCTTGCTTGGTTGATGAGACCTCGTCCTGACACCACCTCCACCGTTGTCGCCGAGACATCACTTCGATCGGCGAGAGGCATAGAAACTCATAGCAACCAAAATGTCTTGGCGACCCTGCTGGGGATTTCAAATGAATAGAATCAAATTGCGAGTTGGTAAGATATCTGATAGGTCTCGCCAACTTTCTTCTCAGAGGAAATTTATGCCAAACTGGATTGGGGGATGCCTTCCAATTGAGTTCCCTGAGAAATATCCTCAGATGAATAATTCAATCCTGCAAAAAAAATGCCTCCATTAGTCTTCAAAGCATTAAAAGTACATTACTTACAGATGCATAGCAAAAAGAAACCCAACTCTGGCAGAGGCAAAACCAAATCCGAACCAGAAACGACACCCTCCTTCAAAACCGGTCGGGGCGGGGCCAAACGAAATCAGAATTGGGATAAAACAAACCAACAACACAGAAATGGGACCAAAACCAAATGAAGAAACAAACCAGGCCGAACCAGGACCGGAACCAAATCCGACCCCCTGAAACTTTTGAAAGTTTCAGGTCTGGATTTCATTCTGGTCCCGCCTCCAACAATCATCCAAAAGAAGACAACGAAGATAGATGAAGGAAGAAAAAAGGAAATGGGGAAAACACCCCATGACAAAACAAAAGGAATAAAAAGTAATAGAACCAGAGACGTGGAACCAGGATCGGAACGGAACCCGAACCTGAAACTTTTGAAAGTTTCAGGTTTTGGTTCCAGTTCTGGTTCTGGGTCCGCCAGAACAAAAGACAGACTTAGGAGGAAAACAAAGGAGCTATCAGAGTTGGAACCAGGAACAAAACAAGACCAAACCCTGGACCTAATTTCCAAGCTTGATTTTGGTCCCGGTTTCATACCTGACATAACAAAGAAAAATGCTGAAGGCAGAAAAGAAATGAAAAAAAGAATAAAACAAGGGGGACCCATTTTGTTCCAAAACAAAGTGGGGTGGTTATGTAAAGCATAACAAATGGAGACTCGGTTGGGAAAATGGTTTAACCATTTTCAATAAACTGAAGAATTTAGCTACCTAGAACTCCTGGTTTATGAACATCACAACTACAGTTGGGTCAGTTTTAACAACCAAGGCTGAGCTAGAATCTCAAATGTAAATCAAGAAGGGCTACCCCTAAATCTATGTGTGTGCTTGATTGTGCATCACTCTTTTATAAAGTTTTCTTCATCTTTCAAACAACAATGTGCAAGATTTGAGCTACATCAGTTGATCCCCTTTAGCTATTGTGTAATGATGTCCTAGGCATTGCTCCGCTACCAATCAGGTGTCCATAGCCCCGACGAAGATACCTCTATTTTTCTCACAGCATTTCTCTACTTCCAACCAGGCATCTATAGCCCCAGTAGAGATACTAGAATCACCCATTCATATTGAGTCCTCTTTTCTATTTAAATAGTTCTCTTTTTTTTCTTTTTTTTCTCACAGAGTTCCAAATATTTCATTCAATTTATTTATTTTTCTCAATATGTCAGATGATTAACATCTGTTCTGGGTTGAAAACTACCATGGACCTCATAACAACACTTGGGAGATCATATTTTTCACTAAAATATTACAACACTATCATTCTAGGACAAATATACCATTACAAGAGAGATGATCCTGAAGATTTGTGACAGATTCAGAGGGATTTGATGAAGACTATTTAATTTGTACCTTATTTTCAAGACTTTCCACAACTCTTATTGATAATGGGCATAAAGCCAAAGTTTAGGACAAAATCACCCAACTAGCAAACCTGAAAATAGCTAAGCCACTTTCGTCCTAATAACCAAAGCATACTTTAGATAACAAGCCACTACTCAAAGATGGAAAGAATAGAGGAAACCCCAAAGAACAAACAAGACAGAAAGAAAGGACAAACAAACAATTAACAAAACTATTCACAAGCCGAACAGAAGCACATTATTTACAAATAGGAAACAAAACAAATTATTTACATAAAGAACAACAAACTATTTAAATGCAGGATAGAATTAGAAAGCCCTATGACTCAAAATAATGCTTAAGAAGTTTCCCATTAACAGGCAAGGGAATAGGTTCTCTAGTTAAACTATTCAGTTTGAAAGCATTTTCTCCTAGGATCTTAGCAATCTGATAGGGACCCAACTAGAGTTTATTGAATTTCTGGTGACCACCCTTCTTTTCACTAGCTTTATCCCATAACAAGACAAGGTCTGATATCCTGAAGGCCTTGATTTTAGCTCTTTTTTCAAACCAATGTTTGACAACAGCCTGATATCTAAAGAATTATTGCAAGGCGGTATCTCTCTGCTCTTCTAATTTCAACAAGGCAGTTAATCTTACCTCTATTCTATCATCACTAGAGTAGAATTTCTGCATGAACTCAAGGATAGGTATCTACAAATGAATAGGGAACACAGGCTCCTATCCATACACCAGTTTAAATGGTTAAGTCTTTAAAGCAGCCTTAATCCTAGTCCTATCTTCCCATAACACAAATCTTAGCTGGGTATGCCAATCCCTAGGGTTGTTTTCTAACAGTTTTTTTATTACCCCTAAGAGATTCTTATTGGTTGATTCTGCAACTCCATTTCCTTATGGGTAATAGTTTGAAGAATATTTCAAGACAATTTTGTGATCATAAGCCCATGAAATGAACTCAGCAAAAGAAAAGGAAGAGCCATTGTCACATACCAATGCGAAGGGTACTCCAAACCTAGTGGTGATACATTCGGTGAGGAACTTGATCACAACCTCTGTTGTGTTGTTCATGCAAGATATAGCCTCCATCCATCTTGTACAGTAATCAGTAGCAGTCAAAATAAACTTATGTCCTATAGAATAATTTGGGTTAATGACTCCAATAAATTCCAGCACCCATTGGGCAAATGGTCTTACCTCGTAGATAGGATGCAAGGACATGGCTGAATAGCGTTCTTTTGATGCAGAGATATGACATATGTGACATGTTCTTGTATGCTGATGGGCATCTTTGAACACACATGACTAGTAATAACCAGATCTGAGGATCTGGTGTGCCAATGAGTCTGCAGAACCATGACTTGTGTCGTGTTTCTCATGGAATTTAGTGATCATGTGTTTAGCCTCTTGCTGATCAAGGCATCGTAGGTACACTCCCTCGAAATTATTCATGTATAGTAATCCTCCTTTGAGCATATAATGAGAGCTCTTCATTCTCAGTCCTCTCCTTTGAGTGGCGTTCATTCCCTATGGACATCGATTGTTGAGGATCAAACTGATGATATCATCATACCAAGAGTCATTGGAAAAGGACCAAGTAGTGTATTGTTGGCAAATAATGTTCTCACCAGCATTCACCATGGATTTAGACAGGCCTATTCCTTTGACAAGTTTCATAGGGCGTATCTCCAAATCGAACTCTTGAAGGATGGCCATCCACTTCCCTCTTCTTTCTCCCAGCTCACTTTGCATAAGTAGAGACTTTACAGCAGCATCAAGAACTACAACAATAATTTGACTTTGAAGAATGTAGTGCCTGAACTTCTTGACAGCTCGGACCAACGCAAAATATTGTTTTTCAAGAGGTAGGTATTTGATCTCAGCATTCTTAAACGGAGAGCTCATGAAGGCGATTGGCCTCTCCTCTCCCTCTTCTCTTCGTTGAGTTAATACAACTGCACAATGTTCAGAAGCAAAGGAATAAATGTAGAATGGCCTCGTATAGTTAGGGCTGGTGAGGACTGGAGCTTCCAAATGGATCGCTTGACCTGTGAAAACACGGCCTTCACCTCATCACTCCACTCTATCTTGGTGTCTTTCTTCATCATTTGATTTAGTGGTTTAACAATTTCTGCAAAGCTCGTGATAAATTTTCTCACAAAGTTGATCTTTCCAAAGAAAGACCTCATTTCTTTCTTGCTTCCTGGCCTGGTGATCTTCAGAATGGACTCAACTTGATCTAGATTGATTGATATTCCTCTTTCTGAGATTATGTGTCCCAAAAGCTTCCCTTCAGAAACTCTGAACACACACTTTTTGGGATTCAAGGAGATGCCATATTGGATACACCATTCAAGAACCCTAGCTAAGTCTATAGCGTGGTTCAGTCGGTCCTTGGAGAACACTATCAAGTCATCCATGTAAACGATGATGCATTTTCCAATCAGATCTTTGAATCCTATGTCCATGGTACGCTGAAAAGTTGCTCCAGCATTTATCAGACCAAATGGCATTCTTTTGTATGTAAATGTTCCCCACTTTGTAGTGAAGGTTGTCTTCATTCTATCTTCACAGTTAACCATTACCTGATTGTATCCAGAATAACCATCCAGGAATGATATCATATGAGACCCATTGACAGTCTATAAGACTTCGTCCAATGAAGGGAGTGGGTAGTTATCTTTTTCTGAAGCTCTATTCAGATTCCTAAAGTCTACACATAGCTTGATCTCTCCATTTTTCTTACGGACTGGGACCAAGTTAGCCACCCATGTTGAATGTCGCATAAGGAAGATTATCCTTGTAGAAATAAATTTCTAAACTTCTTTAAGGATCAGTGGTTCAATCAGAGCGTTCACAGGGCGCTGCTTCTGTCAAAAGGGTTTAGCTTCGGGCCTCAAAGGGATAGTATGAGTCATTACAGAAGCATCGAATGTCTTTAGATCTTCATATCCCCAGGCTATCGCAGCAATATCTTTCTTTAGTGCCCTTAGTATATCTTTTGTGATTGGTTCAGGGCAAGCTTTCCCTATGTAAACATTTCTTTTAGGGCTAGAATCAGCCAGGTTAACAATTTCATATTCACCTCCTTTATCTTCAGCTGATATCTTCTCCTGACCCCTTGGGTCTAAATCAAAAATTCTTTCCAAGGCCACCATTCCCTTAGGGATGCTATTACTTTTTAAATTGATGACCCCTTCTGTATCAAAATCTTCAGGGTTCCAATCTCCTTGATCCCTATTGGACTCATCAATGATTTGTCCTTCAAAAGCATCTGAACTTGCTAGAAAAAGCAAGGATATGTCGAATATTGTCAAAAACTTGAAAGTTCCTGACATTATCAAGAACAGCAGGGGTGGATAACAATTCCACTAAGAATTTCTTAAGCTTGGAACCTTGCATAGGTTCTAGGGTGCTTGCAGCAATAGCTAATGAATCAGCTATCTAATTCTCATATCTTGGGATTAAGCTAATCCCAAAAGCATCAAAGTCTTCAATCAAGTTCCATACCTGATTTCTATAAGCTTCCAGCCTTCTATTGTGACATGTGTATTGGCTGCGCACTTGCTTGATAACAATTTCTGAGTCTCCCTTAACCATCAAGGCTGTGACTTTCTTCTTATGTGTGAACATCAGCCCCCGAGTTAGAGCTTCATATTCTACTACGTTGTTAGTGCATTCAAACTGCAACCTGTAAGAAGCAAATAAACTTTTCCCTTTCAGGCTGGTTAGTTCAATCCCCACACCACAGCCTATTTTGGATTTGGATCCATCAAACGTGAGGGTCCATAGCTGATCATGGGCTGGGGTTGATCCTTTGGAGGTTATTGTGGGCATTTGGATAGGATTAGCTAGAGGTGGGGCTCCTTGATCTTTTGCATCAGATATAGGGAACAGGTGCTCAATAGGTTCTTTAGGTACTCTTTCCAATTCCTGCTCAGCTATATCATATAATCTATGGCTATCCTTCTGGCAGTCACTTGTGCCTTTGGTTAACCCCTTGGGTTTTGGTATACTCATGAGTGCAGAGGTGTTGAACAAACCTTGGGGCTTCCCCTCATTAATATGCTGATTCAAAAATGTGTCTGGGGTAGGTTCATTTTGAGAAGGAACTTCCTTTGAAGGTATCTTATCCCTGGTTAACATTATTTCTTCCTTACCTTCAAATGAGAAGTAATTTGCAACGGTCTCAGGGTGACTTAAGCTAGCTTCCTCAGCTTGGGAAACATGATTTAAAATGTCAATGCAGGGTTGGCAAGTCAATTCAGAATGATTTTGGTAATGTACCCTGCACCAATTAGGGAGTAGAAGACTCTGCAGATTGGTATCTTCCCCTAAGATCAGCTGATCCTGCTATAGCTTCTTGATCAATGCTTGTTGGTTTTTATTAATCATAGAATCAGGGAATTTTGGTATTGGCAGTTCTTTAGGATCAAGAATAGAAAAGGTTAAAATTTCATCCCTTTTATAAACCCCTATCCTGGTTTCAAAGTAAGCTACCTCATTGGGGAAATCATACTCAGTGATGACATGCTTGAGGCGAGGCTCACTTTCGACCCTAATCTACATAGGGACTCCCTCCATGGTAGCCACATAAGTGAAAAGTCAAGGGAGAGATATCCCCCTATACCTTTCATCAAATCTCTTCTTAGCAGCATACCATAAGTCTCAGGAATGTCTGCCACTTGAACATCTATATTGGTTTGAATCCTAGGGTCTGACCCTACTTGCACATGTATGTTTCTCAACTCTCCCACTACATTAACCTCTGTCTTGTCAAGTTGGATGACCTTATTTTTTTGGACAGGGTTTAATCCCAATTTCTTGCATATAGAAAATGGCATAACATTGCCAGAAGCCCCTGAATCTAACAAACAATTATGTAGGTTCTTCCCACAAATTCTTAAACTTAAAAGAAATGGTGGAGTACTTACCTTGCTTCTGTACAAGGTTACGTTCCTTTCTGCAACAGGTGCCACCATGTTCTTTTCTTTTGATTTATCAGCTTGCTCCAAAGCTTTCAGCACTATCTCTCGTTGGGCAAGGCACCACTTTAGGATGTCAAAGTACGATAAAGAGGTTTTCTGCCTTTGCATCTCAGAAACAATATCAAATCCTATGTTATAACTTGTGTTATGGAAATCAGGGGGACCTTTTGGTGGAGGAGGGTTGTTGTCAGCACTTTCATTCGGAGGCACCATGTGATTAGGCGGTGCTGATGTAGTGAATGGACCCTTATTCTAATTTCTCAGGAAGTGTCCTCCCTTTGTCTGAAAAGCTTGGGTGTCATACATATTTTCCTCTGGTTCATTCTCATCTTGCCTTGGGAATGAAGATTCCTCCTCAAAGAGGTCATAAGTCATTACTATATCTATTGAGCCGCCTTCTTTGTGAGGATTCCCTTGGAACGTTTGGGCATCTGCATGTGCCATCTTGACAACTTTCTCCATTTCAGGGCAGTTTACCTCGGAGTGAGTGGTAATATCCTGTAACCTGCACCAATTAGTCATAAAGTTGAGGTCAGCCACGTTTGCAGTATGTGATCTCTCCTCATTAGCTTGATAGTTGTGAGAAACTCCACCATTTTTGGGCCCTGTATTCCATTGTTGGTTGTTATTTGGCCTCCGGTTATATCCTCTATTTTGATTTTGATACCCTTGGTTAGAGGAGTTTTGGCCTTGATAACCCCTTTGGTTGTAATTGTTATGATTCTAATAATTACCCTGATTGTTATTGCTCTGATTAGGATAATTACCTTGGTTTTGAGAGGGGTTCAGTCTAAGCTGAGCCATGTCATTTGTAACTTGAGACAATTTTTTCTTTAAGGTCTCTACCTCGTTTGTGAGTTGAACTATCTTTTCACTTTCAACACTCTTAGCAATAGGTGGCTGACCACCATGATTTGGTGTTCCAATTTTTGTTATGATGACCATGAGGACTTTGAGGAACCTGTGATTGTTGGAAGAAGTCAAGAGTTCCATTAGAAAAGAATGGAACAGGTGATTGAGTTTGCAATTCAAACATAGGCCCATAATGGGAAGAAGACATCCCTGAGACAATATTGAATAAAGGGGTTGGGCTATGCATCTGATACCCTATTGAAGGAAAACCACCTCCCAAACTTCCTTGTTGAGAACTAATTTGTTGTTGTAGCTTGATAGCTAAATGATAGACTTTAGACAGGGAATCAATGTATGTAGGCTAATAATTCCTTTGTAGGAACAAGCCAAGTAAAGGGTCTATAACCCTAAAGTATGCTTGAATGGCACTATTTTTAGTAACTAGATAGGGGTCTTGCAGTCTCCTATACATTCGTTGAAACTTGGTATTGAATAAAGGCAAGGATTCACCCGGTTCCTTCCTAATGGTAGCGAATTGGTGGTACAAAAGCACTGGATCCACATAAACCTTGAACTGATTGATGAAAGTGTTCTCCAGGTGAGTCCAGGTCTGAATGGAACCTTGTAGAAGATTAAGATACCAGTTATACGCCATGTCCCCTAAGGAGTAAGGGAACAACCTACAGAATACATCATGGTGAGCTATCTGAGCTATGGTACAAGCATCCTTAAAAGCTTGTATGTCCTCCTCAGCACTCTATGGTTCGCCATGAATGTACTTGAGACAAAATCTCTTAGGGTTCTTCGGCATATCATGAAAGCCTTCAGGAATAGTCCCCAATGGAGAGGGATTATTCTGAAAGAATGCCATTGGTGGAGGTGGTGGTTGAGCCAGCTGTTGAATGGGTCGAACCAGGTGTGATGACAATTGAGATGGATTCGGTGGTGGATTGATAGGTATCCATTGGGGTATTGGTGACAAGCCTGGTGGAGTGAGCAGAGCTGACAAGGGTGGTATGATGGTTGCCCTAGTTTTGTGAACCGTATGTCTTGTTGGGGTCTTGAGTTCTATCAAAGGTGATGGATTTTCAGCTGATCGAAGAACTCTATGGGGCTTCTCCAGTGAGAAAAACCTAGTATTATCCAATTTTCTCTTCTGGGCCTCCTTCTAGCGCTAGTTCTATTGACGTGTCTTAATGACACAACAACATGCAAACAAAATATTGCTAGTCTATTTCTCCTAAAAGAGAAAGACATCACATGGATATCTTAGCTCCCAAGGTCTTTGTAGTTGGTTTTCAACTGTGCTGATGTTGCTCAATGGTCAATGTAATAGTAATGTTCAAGGAGCCTGCTGGTGGTGAGCTTTTGGATTGTTCTGAGATCAACATAAACTTAAATATACTCTAACCAGGGTTTTTAAAGAAATGAAAAATATAGATCAGAGCTTTGGAACAGAAAGAATGATAATTCATCCAATTTAACCAGACTTGTTACCTTTCAAGGAATTCCTAACTAAAATTATAGAAAAAAATTGACTTGTGATTAACACACAGTCGCATCCATTCACAATGCTGATTTCCACAACAAATTATAAGTTACCACTTTTAAATAAAACACAAAATAACACTTCATTCCTTGAAAGCTTTTCAAATCAAATGATTAATTCAAGATAAACACCATTCAAGAACACAATATGAAGTAGATTTAACTCTGGTTGCTTCTACTATTAGTGAAACAGATAAGCAACATTTACAAACCTAGCACAATCACCAGTGTATAGAGAATCCATGACTCCAAATCGTTTCCATCTACACTAAGAAAACTGGAAAAATACATTACTGGCTTCTGTTGAATCTAACTCCTAACTAAGAAGACAAAAGAATCTCCCATTACAAAGAATCAGGATGTAGCTTTGTCTCCTCTATCCTTTAAAAAATTCCTACTATTGAAAATCTATCTATAGAACTGTCTACTCTATTATCTTTTTCTAACTGTCTCTATTTCTTCTAACTTCTAACCCCTTCTACAAAGAGGCCAAATGCCATATATACAGAATGTACCAAGAAAGAATGTGTTGGCCCCTGTTTTAGCCTTTACAAAATATTCATTGATTACAGGAGGGTCAGCCCTCAAATCTTTTGAATAAAGTTGATTCTCCAATAAATGCGTATCCCTGCTATCCATGTTGGTGAAGGATTGCTTCGGGGGTGATCTCAGATTTTTTGCAGCTACAACATTAACTTCATGCCTCTGTGTCCATCTTCAAACTCCCTTGCATAGTTGCCTTGAATGGTCCAAAGCATTATCATTAATGCAGATCCACCTCTATCAGTAGACACCAAAGTTGTCCCTAAGACTCGTGGTTCTTTCTCCCCTTTGGCCTTCTTCCTGCTCTAGACCTTTTTGTATGTTGACCATCTTCTGGAAATAGCATCAGGCCTCCCTTTAAATCCAAACACCATTGTTCTAGAGTCGATCCATCGCCTTTGATCTTAGAATGAGCCCACATCATTTACACTCTGTTGATCTTCTTCATAGGGGTAGTCAATCAGTCAAAGGGCCAATGGGATGCTCCTTTAGCTTCTTCTTATTGGTGGGACATAGGCCACGTAAGATTCTCGGGTGGTCAAAGGTTATTTGAATGGAATTGCATCTCGGTGAGACACTAATCGTGTCTCACCGATGCGATTATACCTCACAGTAGCCATCAACGTAGCATAAGATGGTCGGTAAGACCTCCCATCAAGCTGGGCAAGTCACATTGATACCATAAAACCTATCAGAAAGACATCATTCCCTCGGCAAGACCTCTTAGCGAGCCTTTTCTTCTTTGGTGAGCACACCCATGTTGGGGAGACTTTTTCATGTCAGGAATACCTCACCCCGAACTCACACCTTGTCGCCGAGACATCTCTAGGTCGGCGAGACCTTTCATCAAGCGCATTCCATTACACCAAAGAGAGAAAACATGTCGGCGAGACCATTGCTAGTCGGCATGACCTTATGTCGAACCCTTCCATTCTCCCCGAGCTCATTCTGTATCGGCAAGACCCTATCGGGTCGGCAGGACCTTTCGCCGAATCCACTATGTTTCCCCGAGACATCTCGCAGTCTCCCAGACATCACACCGAAGGGAGAACCTTCGGTGAGACCTTTACCATTCAGCTAGACTTCATGGTGAATAAAACTCCTTTTGCCGTAGGAACAATCTGTTGGTGAGACCTTTCATCATCACCGAGACCTCACAACGAATGCAAACCACTCTCCCCGATGCCATTTCATTTTGGCAAGAGTTCACCCTGTCGGTGAGACATCTTGCTGAAGCCATCTTTCTCTAGGCGAGATCCTTCCAATGACATCTCCATTTCATTGAGACTTTGATGGATCGGTGAGACCTTATGCTGATATTACCTCATGTCGGTGAGACTTCCTTCTTTCGCCGAGACATTACACTGAAGCCTCCTCTTTCGCTGAGAGCTCATTTTACTTTAGGGAAACCTTGCTTGGTCAGTTAGACCTCATGCTGACACCACCTCCACCTTTGTCACTAAGACATCACACCAATCAGTGAGAGGTATATAAACTCATAGCGACCAAAATGTCTTGGCGACCCTGCTGGGGATTTCAAATGAACAGAATCAAACCGCCAGTCGGCAAGATATCTGATAGGTCTCGCCGACTTTCTTCTCAAAGGAAATTTATGCCAAACTGGATTTGGGGATGCCTTCCAACTGAGTTCCCTGAGAAATATCCTTAGATGAATAATTCAATCCTGCAAAAAAAATTCCTCCATTAGTCTTCAAAGTATGAAAAGTACATTACTTATAGATGCATAGCAAAAAGAAGCCCAACTGTGGCAGAGGCGGAACCAAATCCGAACCAGAAACGACACCCTCCTTCAAAACCGGCGGGGGCAGGGCCAAAAGAAATCAGAACCAAGACAAAACAAACCAACAACGTGGAAATGGGAATGAAGAAACGAACTAGGTGGAATCGAGACCAGAACAAAATCCGACCCCCTGAAACTTTTGAAAGTTTCAGGTTCGGATTTTGTTTTGGTCCTGCCTCCGACAATCATCCAAAAAAAGACGATGAAAATAGACGAAGGAAGAAAAAAGGAAAGGGGGAAAACACGCCATGACAAAACAAAAGGAATAAAAAGCAATAGAACCAGAGACGCGAAACTGGGATTGGAACGGAACCTGAACCTGAAACTTTTTAAAGTTTTAGGGTTCGATTCAAGTTCCGTGTCCGCCAAAACAAAAGATAGACTTAGGAGGAAAACGAAGGAGCTGTTGGGGTTGGAACCGGGAAAGGAACAAGACCAGACCCTGGACCTAAGTTCCAAGCTTGATTTTGGTCCCGATTCTGCACCTGAAAGAAGAAAGAAAAATGTCGAAGGAAGAAAAGAAAGGAAAAAAAGAATAAAACAAGGGGGACCCATTTTGTTCCAAAACAAAGTGGGGTGGTTATGTAAGGCATAACAAAAACCATGCTTCAACCTGAGTAACATTGAACAAACCATACAACCTCATGAACAACCACACTTAGACACTTCCCCACCATTGTTTAAACGACCAAGGGAAAATGAAACCGATCCTATCATACCTCCTTGAATTAAACAAGTGTATAAAGCAAAAGAGAAACTAGTTGAAACATCCTCTTCAATTTCTTCCATTCTTCCTGCTTTAGAAGTAAAGAAACCTATGATGGATCAATCTACTCTTACACCTCAACAAATTCAAAATAAATTTAAATGCAATAGTGGTGCTAGGGAGCATAGGTGTTGTCGTTTTCTACTTGCTCATTAGTCTCAATTAGAAGAAAACAAAGAAACCCAACCTCCTCCTTTGACAAAAGTAATAGATGATCACCCTCCTTCTCCTGACCTGCCACACAATCATCCACTCCAACCTTCACAACAAAATGAACCAATCGAAAAACCACAAATTTTGACACACCCTTCCTTGGAAATCACCCTTCATCCTCCTGTTGTCATCAATCTTGATGATGATGATGATGCAGAGATTGAAAAAATAGATCAAGTGCATAATGATTTAAACTCTTTATTTTCATCTACCATGAGCTTAAATGATAAATATTCTCAACCAAGTGAGGAACCTAGTACATCTCCTAGTTTGGCACTTGGAATTCTTCGTTTGGACAGTCAACTACCCTCACAATATACTGAACATGATTGGGAGGTGGATGACTTGTTAGATGGTTGACTTCCATTCGCCTTACTAGTCCTTTTGCATTTATTTTACTTTCACTCTTTTTTTATGTGTGTATCATGTTCCCCAGTACCATGCATTTGATGTTTTCTCTCTCATTGTACACTTCTTCTATTAGTACCTCTCTTCTTCTATATGTCATACATTATCTTTTTCACTTTTTTTTTATGTTCTCATTTTGGGGAAGACACAAAGCGTTGAAACACCCTATGTCTCTTCCATGTTGGCCCAAACAGTCCATTTCTCTTTTTTGTTTTGTTTTTTGTTCTCCTTTTGGGGATGACACAAGGCATTGAGACACCCTATGTCTCTTCCATGTTGACCCAATTGGTCCCTTTTTCTTTTTGCCTTTTTCTTGTGTTTTCCTTTTGGGGATGATGCAAGGCATCGAGACCACAATATCTCCTTCATGCTGACCCAAATTTTTTTTTCTTTTCATTTTCCTTTTTCTAGTGTTTTCCTTTTGGGGACGATGCAAAGTGTTGAGACCGCAATGTCTCTTCCATGTTGACACAAAATGAACTTTATTTTTCTTTTGTTTTACTCTCTTTGTGTCATTCTTCCAATTCTATTTTCTTTGGGGAATGATGATAGTTCCAAGCTCGTTACAAAACATTGCAAAAACAAACATACTGGCCCCAAATCCATAGATCACTTATGTGTTTGGTGTGTTCTTTTCTTAGGGGCAACCTCCTTTTCTTTTTTGTCTTTTTTGTTGACATGGCACAACCTAACTTTGAAACATATGAATTGGCATAGGGCTTTCCAAGTTGGCTCTCATGTCTTGTTTTCCTCTTGCATCTTCTTTCCTTCACTACTTTAAAGTAATTGCTCACAGAATCATGTGTAGAAATTTCTTTAAAGTGGGGGACATACATTACCATATTTCATTTGCATTTTTAGTTCTTAGTGCAACCTTTTCATTTCATATGATGCATTTGTCACTTTGTGGATGAAATTTGGGATGATGTCCTTCATAAGTGTGATCTATCTTAGCATATCACATTCCTCTTGGTGGCCTGATGTGACACACTACATCCCCTAAGTTGTGAATATTTTATTTTTTGATTGGTCCTCTCTTGGAGACATTAGTCATAATGTTCCCTAAGTGACTGACCTTGCATGAACAAAACAAGGCTCCTTTGAACATCTTTTATATTTTACATGTTACATTTTTACATTTTACATTTTACATTTTTTCCACCTTGCATAACGCAACTTGCATGCCTGTGGTACCCTTTGTATTTGTTGATGAATTCTAAGCATATAAAGCTATTCTTGTCTCATGAAACATGAACTGAAATTTTCCTTTATGGTGCCTTGTTAAAGTTATCAGGAGGTATAACTTTGATATGGTTAAGCGGGAAGCCCACTCAGTGACATGACTTTCCCCATAGCCACCCTTTTGTTTGTGAGTGCATACCAACTAGCATATGTATTTCACCTTATGGGCCTTCTCACCTAGTGGACCGCCATGTGTTTTTTCACCCCAAAGTGAGTATATATTCTCTTTTTCAAACAATCAACCTAGATCTAGTCCACAACTAGTTGGATAGATGATCGAAGGTTCATCTAATTCTCTCATTTCAACACTTGTGTGTTCCTCTATTCTTATGCTTAGTTTACCATGTGATCTTCATCCTGGGGGCTTGATCATCCCTATTGATCATTGTCATTCCATCTTGCTAACATAAGTACATTTGAATCATCTCTCTCGATATGCATGGTTACTTTAGTGTGAGTCTAAAGCAAGTTCATCCTCTCACTAAAGTGGGGCTACATGTGTCATAGAAAAATGTCCCCTTATCATTTTCATGGCCTTTTAGATCTTGTTTCACAATGTTTGGTCTATTTTTCTTTGATTTTATATTGTAATATGGCTTGAACATGCACTAAAATTCAAATAATGACATCTTGTGAAGGTGTTGTGAAGTGTTGTAAAACATTTCTACACTCTTCTAGACTCTATTCATTACAATTCATCTAAAAATCACTTTTCCATCACTAAACAAGTCCTATTTTGAGGGGTTGTAAAGTCTTGTAACAAGATTTCATGCTTTTCTAGGCATAATTTCATTATTTACACCTTTCTTATGCTTTATTTGACCCCTTTATGCCCTTATAAGATTTTATTAAGTGTATTTTTTTAATTAAACCCAAAAAATAATATTAAATAAGATTTAATTCCCAACACCCATTTTTTAGGTCCTAGGTGGAACCCGTTCACCATGGGTGGTGAATGAGTCCCCCTTGGCTCTAAATTTAAAATATTTTAAATTTCCTTTTGGGTTTTTAATCAAAATCACTTGATTTCAACCTATGATGAGGTATTAACGGGTTACTAAGGCACAAAATTGTATAAATATGTGATTTTCACCTCATTTTACATCTCTTACAATCACACATCACATCCAAGCAATCTTTTCATTCACTCAAGCATTCAAGCACTTTACAACATCAAATCAAGCATTCATCAAGCATTTTTGAAGCACTCATTAACATATCATCAAATTTTGTTCAATATTGGTAAGTTGATATCATTTGCATGTTATTTGTTTATCATTCTCTTTCATTTCCCTATTTCATTAAGGGTTTGATTACCAAAGTGGGGTTTGAACACTGAAAACCCCTATTTGCTAACCCTCAACCATTTTTCCCCTCTTGCATGTGTGTTTGAAGACCTTTGTATGCATATTTTCCAAGAATTTAGGTGTTGAAGAGTGGTCAACAAGTCAACTAGGTACTTCAAGTCAAATCAACCATATTTCAAGCTTGGAGAAGGTATTTTGTCTATTTCTTATAGAATTGACTTTGGCAACCCGACAAGTAGACATCCCTAGATCTGGTGTTGCAGAGTTGTCTCCTGATTTCTCAAAATTTTAGGAGAGGACTTATTTTCCACCAGTGGTGAATGAGTCCAACCTTAAGGCTATAAATCTAAGTTTTGTTAGATTCCAAATCCTGACACTCAGAAATTGGTTCCCAACGATTTTCATTAGAAGTAGGACTGATTCACCACCTTGGGCGAATGAGTCCCACTGGTGAATTTTTGTGATCCTAGACAACATTCCAAATATTTTGAATTCTTCATCAGACCTCCAAGTGCACTTTGATTCAACTCATTTCTTTTTGTTCTTCATCTATTCATTCATGTTCCATTTTTTGCATATCACATTATATTTTTCAACATAGCATAAATCTTAAGTTTTGCATTCATAATCAATTATTTAGATCACTTAATTCACTTAGTTCATTAAATTTAGCTTAATCAACATCATACATAACATAATTTGAATGAACCCCTTAGCATTTTTGGCCCTGCTCTCTCCTTTTAAGTGAAAAACCCTAGATAAGAGCTAGAAAGGTGCATGGTGCAAAAAATCTACGGTTCAATCATACAAGTTTCATAAACTCAATGCCAACCCAAAATGGAAAGAGGGTAAAGGGTGCAATGCAATTACCTATGATGTAATGCAATTTTTAGATTGTAAAAAAGGTAATTTGTTGACTACACTATGCAAATTTCTAAAAATGAAGTCTTTTAAATGCAATTTTGAAATCACATAATGCACTAATTTTACCAAACTAAGCTAGATATGATCAAATTGATGAAACAAAAATTCTGGAAATAGTAACAAAAATTTAAAAGCAACAAACAAAAATGTAGAAATGAATATTTTAATTCCTAGAAAATTAGATTATGAATTGATTAGGCAGTCATTCACCCTAGGGAGAATGGGTCCTAGATGAGAGATTTGAAACAATTTTTTATAGATTTTTTAGTACTTTTTAGTGGTTTTTAGATTCAGGTTTGTTACAGCAAGTTTTAATTTCAGGTTTTTGTGAATTCAATGTGCAATGAAAGTGTAAATTATGACAAAATGACATCCCTGAAAAGCTAGTTTGATATATAATTTTTTTTTAAATTTTAAATGTAAGTTAATATTATGTATATGATATGCAAGATGACTAATTTTTTTATGTTTTCCCAATTTCAAGAATGCAAAATATGACATCCTAAAACCTTAAATTAAATTATGCAAAGACAAGACACCCTAAATGAGATCTAATTCAATGCAAAGAGATGCAAATAAATGTAAGATCTAAATCTAAAATGAAGGAGGACTCCAAAATTAAAAAAAATGCAATGATCAAAGGTCAGGTTCAAAAGGTCAGTTTCACCATAATGAAACATAAGAAAATAGTTAGAACACAATGATCTACTGAGAGTGGGGGTGAATCAGTAGATACCAAAATTTATCCTTTAAAACTTTTTCTCTTAGAAAACTTATGCAGATTACTTCTTTGAACTCTTAATGTGCATATACTAATATGCAAAGACATCAACACACAGACACACAAGAAAATCACATAACACCATATGTACATGGAAAACCCAAGATGGGAAAAATTCTAGTGAGAAATGTTGCTTGAGACTACTACTCAAATCCAGCCTCACAATCCAAATCTTTGTTACAAAGTTTTAGGGCTACAACCCAAGGATGCTAAAACACCTTGATTTGGAATCTACCACTTCAAGGATGCAACAACACCCAATTTTAGGAGAAACAACTCCAAGGAGACTACTATCCCCTAAGTTGAGCTACAACTTAGTACAAAGATAAAAATATCAAATATGCATGGATTTGGTTTTGAAAAACCTATAATGCATCATTACATTCAGTACTTTGTTGCACTTGTTGTCACTCACACTCTATTGTTAAGATACTCACTCAGCAACACATCCTTCTACACTATTCTCTTTTGCACACAAGAAACTCATTATTCTATCTCTCACTCCTCTCTTTCTGCTCTTCTTCCTTTTCACATATGCTAGCCTAAATGATTATCTGCATTTCAATCTAGGCTACTTCTTTACACTTTTTATGCAACAACTTAGTTGTTTGTTACTCTATTTAGCTCTATCTTCTTGTAGGCACTTGTATCACTTTATCTTTGTTGCATGCTTCAACTGCATGTAGCTCTATTGAGCTTTACACAAAACTACAACCCCTTCACAAACTTCATCAACTTTTTATAGACCATGTGCTCATATTTTTCAACATCTAATATATCAACCATGCTTAGGATATCTACAATCTACCTAAATCTGCACATTTTTAATCTCTCACTTCAAGATTTGCACATCGCCCAATTGTCCAATCTGGTTACTCATCTATTAGGGTTTTTCCTCCAAGTTGTCAATTCATGTTGATGCTTGCACCATTCATCCAACTCATCTAATAGAGTCTATTAGATACCTCCTTTGTTTCTCTAGCTTTGCATCGAGCCACTTTTTCATTAACTTCTTTCGCTAAGATTTTTCCCAAAAATAGTTCTCTTTTTTAGACCTTAAAATCTAATTTGCATTTAATTTCTTCATTTGTTCATTTGATCAGATATGATCTTGATTGATCATATCTTCTTTTCAGCACCATATTTATTAAATGTTCACATGTCGGTCAGTAAGAAATTTTTATCTTGCTCACATATCGGCCACCAACCTAAAACCCCTATTCACATTGACTAGACCACTATAAATCTTCAAGTTTGAAAACTAGTCATCGATCTTCTCCTTTCTTGCCTTAATCAAGTGTTTTTTTGCAACAATGATGCAAAACATAAAATTATCAATTTCCATAAGTCCACCTTCACTATACACATCATTATATTAGGTCCACATAGTACTTTATTGCTCCAACAAGGAAACACCCATCTTTGTTCTATCAATGTGCCTATGTCACACCAATGAAGACACCTCAACATATTAGCACGGTGGAGTCCATCAGTCCAAGTCACCGCCACGTGCCTTTTTTCTATTCGTCTTCTAATTGTACATCATCCTCATCACATTGGACCTCACTTCCATGTGCACCTTACTCGGTTCCACATCTGGTATCACACTCACCATGTCAAGGAGACATCTGAAGAAGTCTTATAGACACTGCATGGTCTCATTAACAAATTTCAAAATGATTTTTATTTCAATGTTGAAGAGACATTTCCCAAACTCTTACTGACACCAAATTGTCTTGCCAACAAAAGCCTTCTAGGAGCAGTCTTCATTCACGATCCAAATTTCTTCTTACGAACCACCAAATCATGAACCATTGGAGATGAAGGCACATACCACCATTTCCAACTGAATTCTAGAACTTCTAACCAAAATATTTGAATGGCGAAGAATGTAGAGCATAATACATTCTCTTTGTCACCACCAAATGTATAGATAAAGAAATTTTCACTCTAGTGAACATAACTCACTCAACTGTTCATATTAGATGCTCCAACTTGGAACATACCATCTCTTGACATGACTCTAAATAACTTCCAATCCATATACAAAGATATTGAATATGAAAAAAATGAGGAGGAAACTACTGTACCATTCTTACTGGAGGCTCAAACTTGGAACATAACATACTAGAGGCTCACTCAAATATTTATACCTGAGTACCAAACCATGAGCACACTTGATGGAACATAGATAACACCATTATAGATCTTCTTTCAAATCTACAAGACCTAAAGAAAATCAACAAAGGACTACAAAGCAGATACAATTCTCCTAGTCCATAGATAACCAACTCTACTGGATTAGTTCAGAAACCGATGAACTCAACTTTCACTCTTCATCAAATTAATAGCTGTAATACATGATATATCACCCATTGATTTCCTTGAACAACACTTTAGATTCACATATGGATAGGATCAACATAGTAGAAATGCAGAGCACACACAATGGAGTACATTCTTAACACATACTGGAGCATATTCTAGACCTGCAATCACTTGTGAAATTTCACTGCAACAACCTATACCGTGTTGACATTAATGGCTACATTAATGACACCACCATCATGTGCATTCATACCTACAACACATCATACACATATAGGTACATCACTTGAGAATACAACTAGTTAAGCTATCAGTAATGTCAAAGCCTTTTGCATGATCTACACTTTTGACATCAATGATAGCTATATGCACTTTTGCACTGGATTAACACACTTCTCCTCTAATCCCATTTTGACATCAATGACAACATATTCCAACAATCTCCCCCTTTGTTATTGATGGAAAAAAATTGAATGCTCAAAGATACCAATTGATCATTTCAACATTTGTATGGGTATCATCTTTACTTATACTTATGTTGTTGCTTTCACTAATGCTCCTCTTTGAGAATTTGCATATTTTCTCCCCATTTGACATCAATGGCAAAGAGATTACTACTTCTGAAGGAATTCTCCCCCTTTTTCTTAGATTAGATAGCCTACACAATATTCCTTGCACTCTCTCTCCCATGAGTTTTTCACATGATGTCTCTCCCCCTTTGACATCAATAAGAAGGGGCACATATTTGCACTTTGCTACTCTAAACAAACCAAAGGTGAACTTGTTGCTATTGATCTAGAATTCATGCCAGTAATATCTAGCTACTCCCCCTGATGGCTTACTCCATTTTCTGCATGTACCTAAATGTAAAGTCCACCACAATCTTTGTACCAATTAAAGCTTTTCTTTACCACAATAGCATCTCCTCCTAAGAATGTTCCCCATTCTTTTTGCCTGCTCTCAACCTTACTTATGCCCATGAACACTTGCTCATCCTTTCTCCTTTTCTTCTTCTTAGGTCACCATACTATTGCAACCATCACCTCTTCTTAGCAATGAAAAAGTAACTTTACTCCTTGAACTAATACCAATTGAAAACTACTTTTTCTCTCAAGCCAGTTCTTGCATTCAACCTTTTAGTGCTTTTCTCCAATCAGGTCTGATATCAATTGTAGATTTTTTTGATTCCTGCTTTATGCCAATTGAATCACTTACTTGACACCAACTAGTAATATCATGTCCTAAAACCAATTATCAATTTGATACCAATTGTGAATGTGTTCACTTTGCACTATGTACCAAATGATAACCAGGACTGCATTGTATCAAGTATAACACCGATTTGATACCAATAGTAGCTCCCCCTTAGACCTTGCTTCATTTCTTTGCATAATTGTTCATTTCATCATTTATATCCTCCGCAATCCTTCAAATTATGATCAATTTGGCTTAATCTCAAAGGCTAGTCAAGTAACTTGTAGACCCAAATAGGTTGGACTTAACCATATTGCATTGCTCCACTAATGCTTAAATCATTGTGTGGATCCCCATGGAGATTGGATAGGTCCTATAATTAATTGAATTATGTTCCTTTAAGCTTCACAAGACATGTACTTGCACTACAAGCCAAATAGACTTCACTCAACACTGTTGGATCTACACTGTGAAAGAAAATGATTCTTCTGCAAGTGACATCTCTCTGAAATCGAAACCAAATGCTCTAAATTGTGGTTATGCTGAAGATGATTATGCCTAGATTCTATTTCTAGCTCTATAGCCTCTATCATACAAATGTGGTAAAATGTGGTATTCTCCAAGGTCACTCTCTCCAATGCTCTGCAACTGAATGTTCATTGTCCCAAATAATTTGAATCTTTCAGATGCTCCTGCATCACCTTTATTTTGTAGGTAGGAGGTATTTCTCTTAATAGAGCATCTACACAATTTTTCTTCAATTCTGATACCCAAGGTTGATATCAATTTCTGCAGTTAACTATCCACTTTTGCTAATTTTCTTACACCTTGACAAGAATTTCAAGGAGCAAGAATGTGACCATAAACCTGCAACCATCAAGTCGTTAGAAATTTGTAAAACATTTTTTTCCTTACTTGAACTCTTTCTCCATTTCTATGGATGAATAAAGTACCAATTTAGCTCCCCTGGACTCATGCCCCATCACTACAAATAAGTGATGTAAGGAAGAAGCAGCCTCATGGTGTGTTGTCTGCCAATCCTTCTCTCTCCAAACCATATTGTGCTTCTTCTCTAATATATTATCCTTCTTCTCAATAGCATGCAAAAATATGTTCACTTTAGAGGACATGACATATTCTTCTTTGTATTCTTCCTCTTTCTCTGTAGTGGAGGTCTTACAAGACCTAGTCTACAGTCTTTAGCTATGTGACCCAAGTTGTCACACTTGTAGCATGCCACATGCATATTCCTTATTGGAGCAGATGAATTTATATTTACATATTTTGTACTCCTTCTAGGTGCAACTCTATATTCTCTAGCTCTATGACCATACTAATTACAAGCATGATACTAACCACTAAAACATGGGGAGTACCTGGTCATAGCATTCCTTTGAACTGGATGAGAAGGTCTTCTTTTATTTGACTTCTTTGTATATCTCATCCTACTAAATCTTTCAACATCAGCTCCCTTTGTGTACTACTTTTTCTTCTAGTTTTTAAGAGTTGGTTTCTCTATCTTCATATTTGTTGCATGCTCCTTCAACTTGGTAGCAGTGTCCTTATCTGGTTTCTTCATCTTACTAGTGGTTACTTTAACTAATCTTCCATTTCCAAAGGTACTTTCTCTGGAGTAACTTTTCCAGGCTTCCTCTTTCTTTGTTCAACCTCTTCCTTCTATTTTAACCAATTTTGTTGAGGCATAAGGACTCTTTCCTTTTTCATCACCAAGGTCAATCTTCACCTTTGGTCTGGACCTCAGCCTAGAGGGATTTTGTGATCTCACAAATTCATTTGGTGTCTCGAAGCCACCATTCAACTTAAAGCCTTTATCAATCTGATCCTTGCCCTTTTCTAATTATTTTCTCAATCCCACTATTTTGGTTACAAGACATAATAACCCAGCCAAAATAACCTTGGACAGAATAACTCGGTCACAATAACCCAAGGAAAAAATAACACAGGGTCATAATAATCCAAGCCAAAATAACTCGTGGTTAGAATAACCCATGGAAAAAGTATACTCGTAAGAATATAGAGAAAGGAGAAAAAAATTATAAATTACATGGGTTATTTTGTCCATGGGTTATTTTGACCATGGGTTATTTTTTCTATGGGTTATTATGACCCTGGGTTTTTTTTCCTTAGGTTATTATGATGGGGTTATTGTGTCGAGGGTCATTGTGGTTGGGTTATTATGTCTTGATACCCACTATTTCTTCTTCCAATATTATGCACTCATTTGACTTAGACTATAGTTTGGATATAACTACATCATCTACCCTTCTTGCTTCTTCCACTTGAGTCTTCAAGTAGATCATCATCTGATTAGGATCTTTGATACTCTTATTCAATCTATCTATCTCATTCTGAAAATGCAACTTTTTTTCTTCATTCTCCTAGGTATGTGCAGGATCATGATGGGCCCAAAAGTGGTGATATGATGGGTATGTGTAGGGTATGTGGTTGACAACTTCTTTTTTACCCAAAATTGATTAAATAAAAAGGATTTTTGAAGGAGAATCTCAACTTTCCACCAATATAAAGTATGTTTTACTTTGAATTTAATAAATAATTATTATTCATTTTCTATTTGAATGACGACTAAAGTCCTGATTGATAGGCGGATTAGAAAACATCTCTATCTTTCAAACATTATCACATTTTTTGAATCTAAAACATGTGTCACATTCTATGCTTCACATACTATAGGATTAAAACAAAAATTGAATTTCATGAAGTTTTGACCAAGTTAAGGTGGTTAGACATACAAGTTTTTATGTTTTTTAAAAGTTGTAATAAAAAATTTATAATTAATTATTTACTTGGAAAAAAATTACAAACAAATATGCATCACATCAGGACATGAGTCCTCTACTTATATCTAAAATCTTATAAAAAAAATATTATCATTTTATTGTGGTTAGGGTGGTCAGACAAAGACCTGCTTATTTTTTCCCTAAAATTTAAGTACTACTGCATTGAAATTTCAAATTTTTACCTAATAGATTTTTTTTTTCTTAAATAAACCTAGTAGTTTAGAAACTACATTAAATTTCCTATAGATTCTATTCTTACATATTTTTGAAATAATATAGATAACTTATTCAAATTTTTACATCAAGTTTCCTAACTCTGATTTTTCTAAATTTTTTGCCACTCAAGGGCCTATTTTTTCAATAATGATCTTGCACATACTGTCCTTCAAAATTTTAATCTCATTTAGAGCACGAATGAGTTTTCCTTCAAGATCCACTTCTTCTTCTTCACTAAAGGTTTTAGCTTCTTCATCTTTATCAGACCTCTCAATTTCTTCATCTTTATCAAACCTCTCAGTTTCTTCATCAAAGGTCATTGGAAATGGGTCCACCTCATAGAAACTTCCATGTTCATAATTTGATCTACCATCTACATCAAATGACCCACTTTCTCTTCTTATGTGTAGATTATTTCTACTGTCCTTTTCCTTATCATAATTTTTTACTTCATCATATAAACATTTAGAAACAAAATGATTGTGATTACCTCTATATTTCCTGGGACCTATTCTCAATCTCTTGATGCAATTATCTTGCACTTCATCAAAATTCTCATATTTGGAAGTAGATGCATCTTCATCATTACCTCTTGCTGTAGCTTCACTTGTACTCCAATTTTGAGATTCACTTTCATATTTTTGAGTCATTGCCTTCATTTCTTGTTTACCATCCTCTTCATGCATTTTCTTCAACTTGTTCCAAACTTCATGTGTTGTTTGACAATGCATGACTTTAACCAATATAGAACTTGATAGTCCATGAAGAATTATATCTCTTGCTATAGCATTATCCTCATATGCCTTCTTTTCAACTCTAGTTAATGGTGCAGCAGAACCAATATATCCATTCTCAACTGACCTCCAAATATCAAATCCTATGGATCCCAAATATCCTTCCATTAATAAGCTCCAAAAAATATATCTTGATCCATCAAAGATAGGTCCATCATATGCAAGTAAACTTTCTTGACTAAACATTATGTTCACTCCACTAAGATCTACCCAAACTGATTAAGCTTCTCTTAGGGAACCTATGGCTCTAATACCAAATGTTAGAACACAATGATCTACTGATGGGGGGAAGTGAATCAGTAGATAAAAAAATTTATCCCTTAAAACTTTTTCCCTTAGAAAACTTATGCAGATTACTTCTTTGAACTCTTAATGTGCAGATACTAATATGTAGAGAAATAAACACACACACACACAAGAACATCACATAACACCATATGTATGTGGTGAAGAGTCTAGTTTATGGTTTAATTTTGGTAGAATTTATGATCTATTTGTTGTAATTTTCATGAACCTTGATGTTTGAATGTTGATATTTTCTCAAAACCATAAACATTGGGCCTAATTTTATCTCTGCAAATCTTTAACGACATTGACATGTTATATGGACTATTTGTGTTAATACTACATGTGTATTAATGAATTTTCTTTAAGATAGTTATAGATATGTGATTATTGTGCATACTAATATTGCCATGCAGATATGATTTGAGGCCACTAAATTGAGAAGATTTTGCTAGCTGGTCATTCACTATAACAGATAACAAAGTGGTCATGCAAAGGTCAACAGAGGGAATCATTCAAAGAGGTCGACAACATGAGATTCCTCATGCAAACCAAGTTGTAACTTCCTTGTAAATGATCTTTATTGTTGTTGAGTGAATACAGGCGTTACTGTTGTGCTAAATCTATGTTGCGACAAACATGTGTGACCAGATTCCATGCACACATAATTGCCTCTCTAGTTTCTCTGCTTTCCCTAAAATGTCATCCTCCAAATTTGTGGAGTTGACCACCTTGTTTAGTTAGTAGATTCTTTTCCTATAAATAAGAGTCAGATGCTCCTTCTCAAAAGGTGTCACGATCTGATGATGTACTTGCATTCTTATTTTTTAGTAATACAATTACACTACTCTATTGTACTCATATTTTCTAATGAACGAGATAAAGTTATGTGTCCATGCATCTGATTTTACATTAGTTTTAGAGGATACTCATCCAAGGGGGCTCACTTGGTAAGAGTTACATCCTTTAGTTTAGTTTAGTTTAGTTATTACTTTATGTTTGGTAATTAATTAAGAATCTGGCACTGACTATTCTTGCAACCACTAGAATTCCATTTTGTGGTTGTTCCCGCAGTCAAGGTAGACAGAGTAGTTTCCTATTTGTTTGCTCAAATTTTCATTTTTTTCATGCATTTTAGCTTAGCATAGTTGTTGGTTGATTTTCAACACTTATGTTATTTGTTTTTGAGCAATTTACCTTCATCATTGTTTTTTTCTTAGTTGTAGAATGAATATGGCTACTTTGGATCCTTAGTGCACATTGCGTGTTGACCCATTTCATGTTCACATCCCTCGGTTGACAAGTTAAATGCACCTTTATGGAAATTGGATGACTGTTCAATTTAGATGTCTAATCTCTGAATCATAGCTGTAAGGGCTTAGTTGTTAGATCATTGTAGGAGGCCAACATTTTTTGGTGCTATTGCTAGGGATCGTGTCAAACTAGGGAGTTCTTTAGAGTCATTGATAGTTTTCTTGTTGTACTATTTATGAAATTTGTTCTTATTATACCCCTCATTTAGGAAGTAATGACCTCCCTTATTCTTTACCAATTATTTGTGTGAGTTGGCTGATAGTGAGTTGATATCACATGCATAGAGGAAGGAGAAGAGATGCTTATGGGAGATTCCTTCCTAACAATCTTGATCCATTCTAGCTAGTTGAATATCAAAACCTGCCAAGAGAAGAAGAAGAAGAATATCCACACCCCTTTTTTGATGCATTTTCTGATCTGACTAGCTCTAAAGTTTCCTCTGAAGACCAAAATCAGCTTGAGAATCCCTTTACTTCAGAATTACATCAAGTAGACATGGGTGATGCAAATAGAAACAAACCTAACCAACTGGATTTTCCTTTCCCCATTGCTCATTAGAATGAAGTAGACAACCTCAAAAATATCCTTGCTTCAGTCCTTCCCACGTTTTATGGACTTTTCATAGAAGATCATGATACCTTCTTGTTTGAGTTTGATATACTCTATAGAAGTTATGACTATACCACTGATGCCCATAGGCTTAAGCTATTTCCTACCATTCTGAAAGAAGTTGCATTAAGATGGTTCATGAGCCTAGGTAGAGATACTGTGGAGACATGGGATGACATGAAGACAAAATTCCTTGAGAAATATGAGTACCGCAAGGGAAATGACATGAGAGAAGGTGGAATTTTTAGGATGCAACAAAAGGACGATAAGAGCCTAAAGGATTACATTGCAAGGTTTTTGTTTTTCCTACAAAAATATCCACATCATACACTCAATGAAGACTCACAAAAGTTTTTTTTCCTGAGAGGAATTAATGATTGTTGCACTAATGCTTTCAAGGACCTGATGGGAGGAGGAGATATCTCCCAAGTTCCTTGGGAGGATATCAAGAAGATATGCCAAAACTACTCTAGGGTAGCTTCAAAGAAAGGGAGAGTTTACCAATCTTCTATGGGTAAGTCATCTACCAGTGGAGTTTCAATAATGGAGATTACTCATTTGCTAATAGACTTCAAGCAAGGCATTATAAACAATCTAGCTACTGAACTAGATACACTTCAAGCCAAGAAGAAACAAGAGGAGGTAGAGGCAACATTGGTAGAGTATTTCCCCCATTGTAGACAAAGGAAGAAGGACGACAGATGCAAAATGGTAGCTAATATTGAAAGCAAGCAGATTGCACCCAAGTTCAATCCAATTCAAATTGTAGGAGATCAAGTCTACTATGTTGCACAAAGGAGGCCTTGGGCTCCAAGATAAGGTATGCCACTAGATCCATTCTCTTTTGTTGGGCCATATTTCAATTCTTATTCACCTGGTAACCAATGGAAACACCCATATCCATCCAATTATGGATGATATCCACCTCAATGGAAACAACCATAGGGAAATTGGTAGCTGTTTCAAGGAAATTGGCAGCCACCCCTAGGAAATTGGCAACCACCTCTAGGAAATTGGCTGCAAAAAAAACAATGGAAGGCTGGATAGCAATGGCCAAACCAACCAAATAGCTACATGCAACCACCTTCTCATCCCCAACAACCTACTATAATGCCTCCTACTAATTCAAGCTCAAATCCACCTAAACCTACTTAGCTACCAGCTCAACCCACACCCAATCCAAATAACAAACTACAGTAGCAACATGTATACTTTGCTAATTCAAATCAATTCACTGCATATGTTGTGAGTGTGAGTGATATCCACTTGTGTTCAAGAACTACTATACCAACTCCTTCCACACCCATTATCATTGAGCTTCCTGTGGAAGAAGAGGAGCCTCTGAATACCCCCATTCAACCCAATGCACCTAAAATCCTGAACTATTCCTAGTTAAGTAGACTGAACAAGAACCACCATTTCCTTAGAGATTGGAAATTTCCAAGAAGAATGAAGAAAAGGAGGACACAAATTTTGACATTATAGATTATTTGAATCATATATGTGTCCAGATACCCCTATTTCAGGCCATAAAAGATGTTTCAATATATGGCAAAGCAATCAAGGAAGCATGCCTTAAGAAGCTAGGTAGGAAGAAGAAAGACCCCACTATGGTTCATGTGGTGGAGAAGCTAGCCAACATCATGCTTGGGAAAGTGAGTGTCCCTAAGTACAATTACCCAGGTAGTCTTGTGGTAGGAGTTGTTATAAATGGGATCCAAATAAAGAATGTTCTAATTGACTTGGGGGCAGTAATAAATGTAATGACTAAGGATATAATGTAGCAACTAAATGTTGCAAGCATGAGACCTAATCCTACTATCCTATAGCTTGCTTATAGTTCTAATGTTAAGCCTGATGGTATAGTAGAGGATCTTGTGGTAATTCTAGACTCATGGGAGTACCCAATAGATTTCATGATTCTTTCTCCCAAAGCCAGACTAGGCGGGTATCCCATTATTCTTGGAAGGCCATGGTTAGCAACAACAAATGGATATATTGGATGCAGGATAGGAGACATGACCATATCTGATGGGAAGAGCACAAAAAACTTGCTCTTTATCCTCCTACTCAGCCATCCCATGATGAGGATAATCCGGTATGGCCACATATTGGTGAAGAGGTTGAGGAAGTTAATTATGTGGCACAACTTATGATGCTAGGCAGAATCTCTTTTATGCAACTTAAAGATGAAGATGAAGTATTGTATAACATCACTCAAAATAATTGTGAAGTGGAGGAAGCATCATCTTCTCATTCTGTTGTTCCAATCAGGACACTTTTTCCTACTCTTCCTGCATCCGTTCTTCCTACAAAAATCACTTCCTATAGCCACTCTTCCTACAACCGCTCTTCTTACAACTGGACTTCCTATAGCAATAGGTATGTCCCATACATTAATTCCATATGAACTCAAGGTACCATGTGTTAATGAAGCAACTATGATAGAATTAACTACATAAGTATAGGTGTTGAAAGGAAAATATCTAAATATTAACAACAAACTGAATGAAGAGCAATAGTTGTTGTTGGCAAACTTACTAAGGACCCACCAGCATGCATTTGTGTGGGACTATCATGATATGAAGGGATTGGAGCCTAATATTTGCACTCATAGAATTTACATAAGAGATGATTGCACCCTAGTTAGACACCCACAAAGAAGAATTAACCTACACTAAGAGAAATTGTAAAAGGAGAGCTACAAAAATTGCTAGATGTAGGATTTATCTATCCCATTTTAGATAGCCAGTGGTTATCCCCATTGGTGATTGTGCCCAAGAAGGGAGGGAAATGGCAATTTTTTGTTGATTATAGGGAACTTAATGCTGCCACCAAAATGGACCATTTTCCTTTACCCTTCATAGATCAAGTGTTGGACTCACTTACAAGGAAACATTACTTTTCTTTTCTAGATGGCTTCAATGGCTACAACCAGATCCAAATTGCACTTGAGGACTAGGAGAAGACTACTTTTACCTATCCATGGGGAACATATGCCTAGTCAATACCCCCATTTGGATTATGCAATGCACTTGCAACTTTTTAGAGGGTAGTCATTAGCATATTTTTAGACATCTCTAATGATTGCATGGAAATTTATATGGATGATTTCACCACCTATGGCATTAATTTCAATGAAGCATTGGAGAATCTTAGGAGAGTCCTATAGAGTTGTGAAGATCACAATCTCTCTCTAAACAATGAAAAGTGTTTCATGATGATGTAGGAAGGTGTAGTAATTGGACAGTACATCTCTCACAAAGGAATTCAAGTAGACCCTGCAAAGATTGAGGTGATCACAAATCTCCCCACCCCTACAAAATGAAAAGATGTGAGGAGTTTCTTGGGACATGAAAGCTATTATAGGTGATTCATCAAGGATTTCAGCAAAATAGCAGCACCATTGTATACTCTTCTCACCAAAGATGTTGAATTTCAATGGACAAAATCTTATGACAAAGCATTTTTTGATTTGAAGATAGCTTTGACTCATGCTCCTGTACTCAAAGGACCTAATTGGGAGCTTCATTTTCACATCTATACAGATGCATCAAACTATGCCATAGGACTAGTTTTAGGGTAGAAAGAAGGAGCTATTGAAAATTCCATTTATTTTGTCAGCAAAAACTTGCAAGGAGCTAAATTCAACTATACAGTGACAGAAAAAGAAATGTTGGCAATGATCTACACCCTGAAAAAACTTAGGCACTACATAACAGGCTATCAAATCTTTGTGCACACCAATCATGTAGCCATTATGTATCTCATGAATAAACCCCTGATCACAGGTAGGTTATCAAGATGGTTATTATTGATGTAGGAGTTTGACATAACCATTGTGGATAAACCAGTGAAGGCCAATGTTGTTGCAGATTTTCTTTCAAGGCTGACTACATCAAAAGACAATCAAGCCATAGATGAATCCTTTCCTAATGAGCATCTATTCCCCATCAGTGTGAAAACACCCTGGTATGCTGACATAGCTAATTATCTCTTCATAGGGAGAGTTCCTCCTCACTTCTCTACAAAGGAGAGAAGGGTTCTCATTGAAAAATATTTTCCTTTTCCATGGATTGTTGGATGCTTGTTTTATACTAGACAAAACCATGTCATGAGGAGATTTGTGAGAGAAGATGAGATGTATGATATTTTGCATGCATTCCACAATGAGCCATGAAGAGGAAATTTTGTAGCTAAGAGGATAGCAATGAATATTTTGAACACAATATATTACTAGCCAACACTCCACAAGGATGTAGGAAGGTATACAAGACAATGCGATTGATGTTAGAGGATAGGAAGACCAACCAAATCTGATGAGATGCCACTTTTCCCTTAGGTAGTAATCACTACATTTGACAAATGGGGACTAGATTTTGTGGGACCCATTGATCCTCCATCAAATGGTAAGTCTTATATCTTAGTTTTGCACTGATTATGTAACTAAGTGGATAGAAGTTAAGGCCATGAAGCATGCAAGAGACAATAAGGTTGTTGAATTTCTTTATGAGGATATTTTCACAAGGTATGGAGTTCCAAAAGAGATAGTGACTAAACAAGGGGCTCAATTCACATCAACCCTTGTTGTAGCACTGGTCAATGAGCACAACATAAGACATGGGAAGTCTAATCCTTATCACCCCTAGGCCAATGGCCAAATTGAGGTGAGTAATAGGGAGATTGAAGCCATCTTGACCAAAATAGTGGCTACTCATAAAAGAGATTGGGAAAATAGTCTGCCAGAAGTTGTTTGGGCCTATAGGTCAACTTGGAAGACAACTATAGGCTTCACTCCTTTTGAGTTGTTGTATGGAAAGACAGTTATGATGCCCATGGAATTTGAACATAAGACTCTTAGGACTAGAGTAGACTTTGGGATGGATATCTCTGAGGCACAAAGAGAAAGAATCCTACAGCTGAATGCTTTGGATGAGATGAGGAGAGAAGCCTTGCATCACATAGAGGTAGTGTAGAATCATAGAATCAAGTGGCATGATAAATTCATCAAGGACAAGAAATTTCAACTAGGATATTGGGCCTTGCTCTATGATTCAAGATATTAGGATAATGTAGGAAAATTGTAGAGAAGGTGGCTAGGACCATATGAGGTTGTTGAAGTATACCCCAATGGTGTTGTTTAGCTCACTACTATTGACCCAGATAGATTTAAGTTGCTTGTCAATGGTCATCGCCTCAGATTGTATCACAAGCCAACTTCCAAAGAGGATTTCCTGCAATAATTCACTCAACATGCAACACCCAAGCTTCCTGCAACTGAAAGAAGTGGACCTAGTGTCCCTCCTTTTAGCTAATTCAAGTATGCACTTGTCACAATAAAGACTTACACTTCTATGGGAGTCCACATCTTCACCCATCCATCTCTTCCTTTCTCTCTCTTCCATCACTTCACTTCATTCTACTTCACCTCATTCCACATCATTTTCATTAATTTCTCAACTTATTTCTTAAAAGGAAACTAGTACTTTCTCCACAATATTTGCAATGAATCTTCCACAAATCTAGGTATATGTTCATTACTTGCTATCTATTAATTGTCTTTAGTGCATTCATTTAATTGTTGTGAATTAATATGGACATTCACCATAGCATGGCATTATTCCCTATCCATAACAAATCATCCTTACCACCTCACATGTGAGGAAACATGCTCACATTTAGGTTGGGAGAAAAAAATGTGAGTACTTTTCCCGCGTGCCAGTCCATATTGGTCTACATCAGCAAGTTTAAATAGAGCCAATTTGAATTTTGAGTAAGATAATGACTCGTACGTGTGAGGTGACACCAACTATCACCACCATTTTTCTCCATCATAACCCTCCTTTATTATTCATTTACTACCATTATTGATCCTATCATAATCTTAAGTCACCAAAAGGTAAAATAGAAAGAAAGAAAAGGTAAAACAGAAAAGAAAAATTCAGGCGACATTAGCATTAGAAATTTGGCAGTGTTGCAGGAAGGAAAAATTTTCAGAATGATTGTTTGATTGCAGGTAACTAAATAATGGGATGTGGGTTAATTAGGAATGAACCCACAGTTCATGACGTATTACTGCAGGAGGCACCTTCACAAGCTGAATTCAGGAACTGTGGCTAGTTAGACTATTTCATGAAGCTGAATGGTTTTAATGAAGACATTGCATTAGAATTTTCCTAGACATTGGGGTATGTGTAGGATCATGATGGGCCAAAAAGTGGCAATATTATGGGTATGTGTAGGGTATGTCAATGACGACTTTTTTTTGCCCAAAATAAATGAAACGAAAAGGGATTTTAAAGAAGATTCTCAGCTTTCCACCAATATCAATTATGATTTACTTTGAATTTAATAAATTATTATTATTCATTTTCTATTTGAATTGCGACTAAAGTCCTAATTGATAGGCTGATTAAAAAACATCTATAGCTTTCAAACGGTATCACATTTTTTGAATCTGAAACATGTGTCACATTCTATGCTTTGCATACTATAGGATTAAAAAAATAAAAAATGAATTTGGGTATGTGCAGGATCATCACCGAAAAAATAGGCCCTTAAGTGGCAAAAAAATCAGAAGAGTTAGGAAACTTGGTAAAAATTTGAATAAGTTATCTATATTATTTCAAAAATATGTAAGAATAGAATTTGTAGAAAATTGAATGTAGTTTGTAAACTACTAGGTTTGTTTAAAAATTTTATTTGGTGAAAATTTAAAATTTCAATGCAGTAGTACTTAAATTTCAGGGAAAAAATAAGAAGTAGGTCTGTCTAACCACCTAACACAATAAAATGATAATATTTTTATAAGATTTTAGAGATAAGTAGAGGACTCATGTCCCAATGTGATGCATATTTTTTTGTAATTTTTTCCAAGTAAATAATTAATTATGAATTTTTTATTACAACTTTTAAAAATATAAAAGCTTCGTATGTCATTCACCTTAACTTGGTCAAAACTTCATGAAATTCAATTTTTTTTTTTTTAATCTATAGTATGTGAAGCATAGAATGTGATGCATGTTTTGGATTCAAAAAATGTGATATCGTTTGAAAGCTATAGATGTTTTTCAATCAGCCTATCAATCAGACTTTAGTCGTAATTTGAATAGAAAATGAATAATAATTACTTATTAAATTCAAAGTAAAGCATAATTTATATTGGTGGAAAGCTGAGAATCTCCTTTAAAAACCCTTTTCATTTCATCAATTTTGGGTAAAAAAAGTCACCAGCCACATACCCATCATATTGCCACTTTTTGGCCCATCATGATCCTGCACATACCCATTTCATGAAGCTTTGACCAAGTTAAGGTGGTGGACATATGATTTTATATTTTTAAAAGTTGTAATAAAAAATTCATAATTAATTATTTATTTGGAAAAAATTACAAAATATGCATCACATTGGGACATGAGTCCTCTACTTATATCTAAAATATTATTAAGAAATAGTATCATTTTATTATGGTTAGGGTTGTTAGAAAGACACCTACTTATTTTTTCCATGAAATTTAAGTACTACTGCATTGAAATTTAAAATTTTCACCAAATAGATTTTTCTTTTTTAAATAAACCTAGTAGTTTAGAAACTACATTGAATTTGCTACAAATTCTTTTCTTGCATATTTTTGAAATAATATAGATAACTTATTCAAATTTTTACATCAAGTTGCCTAACTCTGATTTTTCTAATTTTTTTGCCACTTATGGGCCTGTTTTTTCCATGATGATCCTACACATACCCATTGCCTGAGGGAAAAGCCACAGTAAAAGGGTTGGAAGTATTGGCTACTGAAGAAAGAATTGTAGAGGTTACAAGGTTGCCCACCGATGGTGAAAATTACCCATCTTCCAGAGATGCCAGGTCAGCTAAGGCTGAATTTATAGAACCTAGCAACCCTCCATTGAGTGTGGACAAACAAGGTGCAAAAAGAACCTCTTTTCTTGAGCCATGGAAGCAAGTAGTTGTTCATGTTATAAAATATATCACCTGTGAAGGACACTAGTCAAATCTACATTATGTTCACTTTAAACTCTTGAATCACATGAGGCATGGGAGGAGGATGAATTTTCTGAACATGTTTTACCACCTTCTTTCAATCATGGCAACCGAGACTCAAAAAGGTAGGGAAAATTCTATTTCCCACAATTTTTTGATTAAATTGTTAGTTGAGAAGTCTCTACATGATGTATCTAAGATGACTTGGGAAGAATTCATAAATATTGATCAAATTAGACTAGAGCATTTGTGACCTAGGGTTTTACCTCGACCCCATAGGTCTAGCAGGAGATTGAGCATGGTTGAAGCCACTCCTAGTGCTTCAACCTCTGGCACAGGCCCTAGTGCAAACCCTCCTATAGAAGAACAGACCATCGAGATTATCTCTTCTAAGACAGAGCACTTAGACAAAGAAAGTTCCTCCCTAGATTTTAATGATGATGTTCCACTTGGCATCCTAATGAAAACTAGGGAATAGAAGAGAGAAGGAGAAATAAGAAAAGGAAAAGCTAAAAAGTAGCCAGCAGAAAAAGAAGTACCAAGCTCTAGGAAGTAGAAGGTTGACACTGTTCATCCTGTAGCCAAAGAAAAATGTGAAATCCCTCCCAAGAAATCAAGACTAGCTAGGCCATACTTTGATATGCCTCTACAGAAAAGCCCTAAGTCTAGAGAAATATCATAGGGGGACTTAGAAGCTCCAATGGGGGAGGTGAATGTCGAGGAAGAGGACATATTTGAGAAAGCAACAAACATAACACTAGCAGATCTTGTTGATATTGTAGAACAAGTTGAGAATCAAGGATATGAGGAAAATTAGGATTTCCTGTGCCAAGAGATCCTGTAGCATGAGAAAAAATAGGAACAAGAGGCCTTGCAGCTAGAATTGACTGAACAACCTAAATCCTTGCAGCTAGTACTATATGAAGAGTAAGCATCAGTGCCAGGAAAAATGTTGGTAGGAATACATAACCCCCCTTCTTTTTCAATGTACATGGTAGCTATGCATTTATGGAAAGAGATGCAAAGAAGAGAAGAGGAATGGAATGAAGAGAAATGTAGGCTAAAGAAAGAAATTCAAAAGAAAGATGAGGATATTGAAGACAAGGATGCAAAAATTGCTACTTTAAAGAAGAAGGTGGATGATATGATAGCCTTGGTACCCTAGATAGTAGAATGCAGAGCCACTCCAAGGGTCTATGCTTTTCATTTGAAGGATAAATAACTTTCTTTTAAGCTGGCAAGAATTGTCCCAGGTTTGAACCCTTCTATTGAGACTCGTATTGAATTTTTCAATGCTTATCAGATTGATTCCCATGAGATGAAGAATTTTTTGTGTAAATTTTACTTGCACAATTATGTTGTGACTCAATACCATGATTGGAATCCACTATTATTTTTTGGGGATGTCTAATTAAGGGCATTTATGTCCTAGGTACAAAATGAGATCAACTGGGGACAACAATATGGGGCTTATAAGCAATTGGAATCCAACATCCTTGTACCCACCAAGGTTGAATCAAGAAATCCAAGGGACATTTAGAGAGAATGGCATAGAATGCTTCTCAGACCTAGCTATGGTAATAATATTATTCCTTGGATAGAAGTAGTTTGTACAGTGAATATGAGGTGGTGGAAAAAGCAAAAGAGGAAACTATGAAGATATACTTGTCACAAAGATGGAACAACCTAATTGATGAGCTAAAGCAATCTGAGCCCCATTCTATATAGAACTATGTTGTAGCACTTAAAAGAATTGATAGATATATATACAGATTGGGAGGAAAAAAGGACGATTCTAGCTTCTACTAAATTTTTAGCCACCCATCTTGATGTGGCCGGTGCCAAATTACAAGTTTTACAACTATGATATTGCCGCAAAGAGACAAAGATGGAACTAATTGGACAAACAACAAGGGTTATATTGGGATCCTGATTCATGCACAACAACCACTGATGTGGGACAGTTGGTGGTTACAAATTCCAGGGCATTGACTAAGCAGAAGAACAACCCTTCCCCTACTAGAAGACCAACAAAACCTTAGGTTGGGGGTGGGGGGTGATGAGTCTAGTTTATGGTTTAATTTTGGTAGAATTTATGATCTATTTGTTGAAATTTTCATGAACCTTGATGTTTGAATGTTGATATTTCCTCAAAACCATAGACATTGGGTCTAATTTTAACTCTGCAAATCTTTAATGACATTGACATGTTATATGGACTATCTGTGTTAATTCTACATGTGGATTAATGAATGTTCTTTAAGATAGTTACATATATGTGATTATTGTATGTACTAGTATTTCCATGTAGATATGATTCGAGGTCACTAAAGCAAGAAGATTATGCCAACTAGTCATTCACCATAACGGCTAACAAAGTGTTCATGCAAAGGTCAACGAAGGGAAACATTTAAAGAGGTCGGAGGTGGAAGATTCCTCATGCAAACTGAGTTGTAACCACCTTGTAAATGATCTTTATTGTTGTTGAGCGAATATAGGTGTTACTGTTGTCCTAAATCTATGTTGAGGCAATCACATCTGATTGGATTCCATGCATGCGTAACCACCTCTCCAATTTCTTTGCTTTCCCTAAAATGGCATCCCCCCAATTTGTGGAGTTGACCTCCTTGTTTAGTTAGTAGCTTATTTTCTTATAAATAAGATTCAGATACTCCTTCTCAAAAGGTTGCATGATTTGATGATGTACTTGCATTCTTAGTTTTTAGTAATACAATTGCACTGCTCTATTGTACACATGTTTTCCAATGAATGAGATGAAGTTATAAGTCTGTGCATCTAAGTTTACATTAGTTTTAGAGGATACTCATCCAAGGGGGCCCACTTGGTGAGCATTCTATCCTTTAGTTTAGTTTAGTTTAGTTATTACTTTTTGTTCAGTAATTAGTTAAGAATCTAGCACTGACTATTCCTATAGCCACTAAAATTCCATTCTATGATTGTTCCTGTAGCCAAGGCAGACAAAGTATTTTCTTGTTTGTTTGCCCAAATTTTTATTTTTGTCATTCATTTTAGCTTAGCATAGTTGTTGGTTAATGTTCAACACTTATGTTATTTCTTTTCAAGCAATTTACCTTTAGCATTGTGTTTTTCTTAGTTGTACAATGAATATGGCCACTTTGGATCCTTAGTGCACATGCTATGTTGACCCATTTCAAGTTCACGTCCTTGGGTTGACAAGTTAAATGCACCTTCATGAAGATTGAATGACTATTCAGTTTCGATTTCCAATCTATGAATCATAGTTGTAAGAGATTAGTTGTTAGATCATTGTAGGAGGACAACATGTGGAAAACCCAAGATGGGAAAAACCACAATGAGAAATGTTGCTTGAGACTATTGCTCAAATATAGCCTCACAATCCAAATCTTTGTTACAAAGTTTTAGGGCTACAACCCAAGGATGCTACTTTAGAAGTTACCACTTCAAGGATGTAACAACAACCTAGTTTAGGAGCAACAACTCCAAGGAGACTACTATCCCCTCAATTGAGCTACAACTCAGTACAAAGATAAAAATATCAAATATGCATAGATTTGGTTCTACAAAACCTATAATACATCATTACATTTAGTACTCTATTGCACTTACTACAACTCACACTCTGGTTTGAAGCTTCTCACTATAAACACATCCTTCTGCACACAAAACACTCACTGTTCTATCTCTCACTCCTCTCTTTCTTCTCTTCTGCTCTTTCACATATGCTCACCTAGATGATTATCTACATTTCAGTCTAGCTTCTTCACACTCTATCTACAAAAACTTAGTTGTTCATTACTCTATTCAGCTCTCTCTACTTGCAAACAATTAGATCACTTTACCTCTACTACATGCTTCAACCAAATCTAGCTCTATTGAGCTCTACACACAACTGCAACCCTTTCACAAACTTTATCAACTATCTGCAGACCACACACTCATATTTTTCAACATCTAATCTATCAACTATGCTCAGGATATCTTCAATCTGCCTAACTCCACACATCTACAATCTCTCACCTTGAGATTTGCACACCATCCAGTTGTCCAATTCAGTTACTCATCTATTAGGGTTTCTCCTCCAAGTTGTCAATTCATCTCAAGCCTTGCACCATTCATCTAGCTCATCTAATAGAGTCTATTAGACATCTCTTTTGTTGCTCTGGCTCTGCATCATGTCACTTTCTCAATAACTTCTATCATTGAGAGTTTTCCTAAAAATAGTTCTCTCTTTGTCTGACCTCGAAATATGATTTACATTCAATTTCTTCATCTGTTCATTTGATCGTATATGATCTTGATGGATCATATCTCCTTTTTGGCACCATCTTCTTTAAATTTTTACATGTATATCAATAAGAAAATTTGATCTTGCTCACATATCAGCCACCGACCTAAAACCCTTGTTCACACCAACTAGACCGTTGTAAATCTTAAAGTTTGAAAACTGGTTGTCAATCTTATCCTTTCATGCCTTGATCAAGTGTTGTTTTGCAACAAGCATGCAAAACAAAAAATTATCAATTGACATATGTCTGTCTTCACTATACACGTCATTATATTAGGTCCACATAGAACTTTATCACTCCAACAAGGAAACGTCTATCTTTGTTATGCCGATGTGCCTATATCACACCAATGAAGACACCTCAACATCCTACCATGGTGGAGTCCATCATTCCAAGTCACTGCCATGTGCCTTTGTTCTATTCATCTTATGACTGTACATCATCCTCATCACACCAGATCTCACTTCCATGTGCACCTTACTGGTTTCCACATCTAGTATCACACTCACAATTTCAAGAAGACATTTGAACAAATCTTATCAACACTGCATGGTCTCATCAACAAATTTCCAAAGGCTTGTTATTTCAATGTTGAAGAGACATTTCCTAAAATCTTACTGACACCACATTGTCTTGCCAACAAAAGCCTTCTAGGAGTAGTCTTTATTCACTATCTAAGTTTCTTCTTGTGAACCACCAAATCATGAACCATTGGCGATGAAGGCACATACCACAATTACTAATTCAATTCCAGAACTACAGACCAAAATATTTGAATGTGGAGGAATGCGGAGCAAAATACATTCTCTTTGTCACTGCCAAATATACAGATAAGCAATTTTCACTCTAGTGAATATAACTCACTCAACTCTTCATACCGAACACTCCAACTTGGAACATACTATCTCTAGACATGCCTCTAAATAACTTCCAATCTATAGACAAGGATATTTAATGTGCAAGAAATGTGGAGGAAACTACTGGACCATTCTTACCGGAGGCTCAAACTTGGAACATAGCATACTGGAGGCTCACTCAAGTCTTCATAATAGAGCACCAAACCATGAGCAGAATTGATGGAACATAGATAACACCATTATAGATCTTCTTCCAAATCTGCAAGACCTAAATCAAATCACTGAAGGACTACAGAGCAGATACATTTCTCCCAGTCCATAGATAACCAACTCTAACAGATCAATTTAGAAACCAGTAAAATCAACTTTCACTCTTTATCAAACTAATAGTTATAATCTAGGATATATCACCCATGGATTTCCTTGAACAACACTTCAAATTTTCATATGCATAAGATCAACATAGTAGAAATGTGGAGCACGCACACTAGAGTACATTTTGAACACATACCGTAGCATATTTTGGACCTGCAATCACTTGTGTCCTTTCACTATAATAACCTATACTATGTTGACATTGATGGATACATTAATAACACCACCACCATACGCATTCATACCTGCAATACATCATACACAATAGCTACATCACTTGAGCACACAACCAATTAAGATATTAGAAATTCCAAAGCCTTTTGCATGATCTACACTTTTGACATCAATGACAGTTATATGCACTTTTGCACTAGATTAACACACTTCTCGTCTGATCCCTTTCTGAAATCAATGACAACATGTTCCAAAAAAAATATGTTAAAGGTAAAATGAAACAATTATGATGCACCTATTCTTCTACTTTCATTCAAAATGTGTTATAGAAGATAGATTTAAAAATTATTAGAACCAACTATCAAAATGCAGATCTAGAAAGGTTCAAATATTGTGTACCTAACACCAAAGGTGTTTTTTTAGTCCTAACTAAGGACTTAATCACCCTATGGCGAATGGGATCTAGTTAGGGCTTCGAAAAATATGCTTCTAGGATCTATTCTTCTCATTCTGCACTCCCAGATTCTAGTTGATCACTATCAAAAAGTCACAAATAAAACTTGTAGCTCATTTTTTTGTGATTTGACAACTTTCCTTCCAACTTTGACAACTTTTCAACTTTCTTCAATTTTTCTTTCCAATTGATCTTTAACATAAAATCCAAAATCGCCATCAAAGAGAAAAATGTTGTTTTGTTAGGGAATAGGTGTTTTCCTTTGTAAAATCCCATTTTGGTAATTAAACCTTGAAATGAAATAGAAATGCATGAAGTAATGATGAATGAAAAACAATATGTAACAACTCACCAAAACTCAATTGAAACCTTGGAGTACAAATCTACAAACTTGCATGAAGTGGCCTCAATGAATGTAGATCTTGATCATGAAACTTGATTAGAGATAATTCCTTTGATATACTTGAATTGTTCTTGAACACTACATCAAAATATGAGCTCAAACAACATGCATGATGCAATACATCTTTGACATGATGAGATGAATCTTGATTGCTACAATAATTTTCTATAAATCTACCCTTGAATGCCTTACAAATTTCTTTTGAATGCTCTTGAAGTGATCTTGTGAAAATGCTAAGTTCTCATGAAAAACTTCTAGGATTTCTTAGATGAAACATAGTGAAATGACCTTATGTTTATACATATCTTAACATTAATTCTTGAAATTCAAGTATCACAAGCGGACATTGAATTATGGATTTGAAATCATGAAAATACCACCCAAAAAATATCCCAAAGGGGGGTCGTAGGTCTAAGTGAGGACCCATTTTCCATAGGGCGAATGGTTCCTAAGCCACTTACCTAGGAAACACATTTGGAAATGTTAAACAATATGAAAATAGGGTCATAGGACTAAGTGAGGACCCATTCGCCCTATGGAAAATAGGTCCTAGGTCACCTACCTAGGACACATCTTCCAAAGTTGAGTGTTATGAAATGGCATTTATGAATGTCAGGTTTTATCCCTCAAAATTTGTATTTAATTAGGCTTTGATTTGAATTAAAGGGAAAAATTAAGGAAAATTAACCTTAATCAATTAATAAGCCCTATATATAATGTGAAAGTGTAAATATATGCCTTACAACACCCTAAATAAGGCACAATTAAGTTCATTTTATTTAGAAGGGCACTAAAATTAATTTGAATGTGTAAAACACATTACAAAACTAAATTAAGGCATCATTAAGCTCATTTTATTATTAAGTATTCCCAAATTAAGTGTGAAAAATGGATACTTTTTTCCTACAATACACTTCTCAAGTTGATATTACATTGACATCATCTATTGTAGATTCAATTTCCAAAGATGCTTCGAGAGAGCCTTCACTAGTTCATTGCAACAAGTTCAATTATGTATTTTGGATTGAAGTACATTGGGATTAATTTCTACCAGACATATCTTGTTTGTTTGTAGATTCCTTCATTTTGGATCTAGATGACACTGCTAAGGACATACATCTTCTCTTTGAGGACCACTCTTTTTTTCTTACATCTGTTGCTACTTTAGAGTCTATAGTTGCTTCTTTGAAAGCTTCCAATGACTTCTTGTAGCAAAACATCCATACTCTTCTTGATTCGGTTTTATGGGATGATCTCTTGATAGGAGTTTCAGATTTATTTATGGAGACACATATTTCAGATTTGGAGGAGACATTTAAGGAGTTATCTCTCCTTTTTGATGATAGTCATTGCATAAATATTATCAAATTATCATTGTCTTTGGATATTTCTCTATATTATTCTCTAGGAGATTCTAAATTTTCATCTTCAACAATGTGGGCTAGAATGCTCAATTTGATTGTGGCATCTTTTAACATTGACATGGAAATACTTGAGCCAACTATAGAGACATCACACATCTTCAATTTTCTTCCTACATATTCCTTTTGGGACTTGGGATATATCTTTCATATACCTTTGGTTGTGCTTCTTCCTAAGGGGAGGAACATTGTTTAATGATCGTGGACAATCTTCTCCATCCAATTTCGAGCATCTACCATTGGATCTCTTTGGGGGGCAATACGTATTCCTTCTTTTCTTCTCTCTCTTATGTGGGGTTTTCTCTCTCTATTTCTGGGGGGGCGGCCTCTTATTCTTTGGGGGGGAGTTTTATGTGTAAATGAGTACCTAAAATGGCCTCATTTGTTGGGACCCATCATCTTTAACATCCTCTTCAATTATGCTTAAGGGAGGGTGTTGTTGTAGGTTTCTCTTTTTGTAGCGGGTTAATTTATTTTCCCTTAGTCTTATATTTTTCCTACACTTTTATTAAGCTTGCTTAGGATAATAAAGCGATTTTATGACTAGGAGATAAGTGTGTGGTGTCCCCTTCCCTAAAGGGAGGAACACTTCCCTCTTTTGTGGAATCCTCCACTTTTGGTGGTCCATCTCCACTTTTTGTGGTTGATTTCTATTGGTTGGATTTTCCACCTAACTCCTCTCCTAAGTTATATATAAAATCACTACCTAGCTTGTATTTGCATATTCTTGCATCTTTTTACAATCTTTTGTAGTGTATTGATTTAGCTTGGATGTTCTTAATGAAATATTGTCACATTGACATTGCATAATCTCTTGGAGCCCTATTTTGCATTCTATTTTTTTTCCAATTTATGTAACTTTCATTTTCTCTTAAAAATTTCCTTGGGTTATTCAATCTATTTCAGATTTCTAACATGCAAGAGATACTACTTTTTTTTCTTTTTGCTTGACCAACATATTGTTGCATGAAGTTGTGAAAGGAAAGAGTGTTAATGGTTTTTAATATGATTTGATGCTTTTGATGTAATCCACATGATGCTATCTAGGCTCTCCAATACCACATGTGGTCTAGAGTTAATAGTTTTAGGGTTAAGTGTTTGTTGGGATGACTTGGTACATTAAGTTGTTTGTGCCAAGTTTTTGTGGTGTACACAAGCATGGGATTGTGTATAGAGGTTAAATAAGTCCTCCTTATCTCCTAGCTTGGACCAAATTAAATTTACCTTTATTGCAAACATTTTGGAGTTGACTCATATGGTCATTGCATGTTTCATGTTTATTCTTTCCTTATCCAAAAAGGAGAAAATTTTTGATAATTGTGGAAGGTATAAATGAGGGATAAATTGTGTGATCAAGAGGTGTGTGAAAAAGTATTATGTGTTCAATTTAATGCCAAAAGTAGTGCACCAAAGGAACAAGAATGAGTGTGAATTTGTACAGAAGTGTTTGATGTATGGTCAATGTAGTGAGTCAAAAGTAGAAGAGTATAAGTTAAGTCTTGAAGGCAGTGAGTTGAGAAGAGAATGTAAGTGAGTGCCATAGGCAGTGAGCCAAAGGTAAAAGTTTAAGTCTGAGTGTTGGAGGTAGTGAGACAAAATAAAATAAAAGTAAGTGAAGTTCTAAATGCAATTAACCCAAGGTAGCAAGCATGGTGTGAAGGTAGATGTGAATCTAATTCATCAAGTGTTACATTCTAAGGTTACAACATCTTTCTATAAGTGTTGTAATTGGTAGGGAGTTGTGAACTTCCATTAGTTGATGCCATAAAACATATTGTAACTTTTATTTCATTTTTGTGAGGTTGGATTTGAATAGTAGCTCCAAGAAGCTTTCTCACCATGGTTTTTCCATTGTTGGGTTTCCACATAAATTTGGCGTTGTAGTAATATGTTTGTGCTTTAATATTTTATCTAGTTAAGGTAGTAATAAGTTTTGATAGATATATTTTAATTCGATGAAATTCTGAGAAAAGGGGGAATGAATTCAATCAATGTGAAATGATGAAATGGTTTATGATTCAAACACTCCTTTACCTAATTTCATTAGAGAGAGAGAGAAGATCACAAAGAGATAAGATAGAATTTCAACCTTGAGGTGGTTCAACCCTATTTTGGACCTTGGATATCTACTTTCTTATTGTAGAAATGACTAATTTGAAATGCTTTTGAATTATTTAAAGTGCATAAACTAAATGAATTATGTGACTTGACACTTTAAATGCAAAGTTCTATGATAGCAAAAATGGAAATGACAATTTGTAGGTAGATTTGAGAAGGATCTAATGGTGTGAACCTATGATAAAAAGTGGGTTTTGAGTTCTTATCAGGGATTCATTTTCCTAGGTGAGAATGGGTCTTAGCACAGGGGTCCAAAATTAGTTTTTGCAATCCTCTGATCCCAAATCTAAGCTTCTGATTTCTCTAGGTTTCATTCTTAGAAAGCTAGAAATAAAACATTTAAGTGAGGTTTTTGTAGCTTGACAACAATGATGACAACTTATGCAACTTTGTAAAATTTCTCCTTTGATCAGCTTCCAATCCTTCTTCACCTATAAAATTGAACATACAAAGAAAGAAGATTTTATTTTTATTTTGGGGTGAATGGAGGCTTGTCTTAGTCAAACCCCATGTTTGGTAATTAAACCTTGATAATGAAATAATGATAAAATAAAGGAATTGATGAATGAACAAAGCTTGTTACAACTAACCAAACTCTTAATAGTTTTCCTTAGAGGAATAAATTCAAACACATCACTCTACACATTGGATCTTCATTAATTGCATTGATTTATTTATGCCTGAATTCTTGTTTGAATGCTTGAAACATACATCACAATGTTAGCTCCAAAACATGACATGAACATACATTAACCTTGACATGATGATATGATCTTTAATGTTGATGTATATGACTGATAAATTCACTAAATATACTCTTGAATTCCTTGAAGTGCTCTTGAAATGCTCTTGATATGCTCTAACTTGATCTCATGAAAATATTCCAGCTTGAAACATAATGAATTTGACCTTATATTTATAGGTATGTAACTTTAATTTCCTAAAATTCAAATAACACAAGCCGACATGTGAATATAGATTTGAAATCATTAAATTATTTCCAAGAACATAATTTAAATTAGGGACCTAGGTTTAAGTGATGACCCATTTTCCCATGGGCGAATGCATCCTAGGCCACTTACCTAGGACACACATTGCTCAATGATAAGTGTTATGTTATGGAATTAATGAATGTTGAGTTTTCCTCTTCAGGAATTGCAATTAATTAGGCTTGGATTTTGAATTAAAGGGGATAATTAAGGATAATTAACCTCAATTAATTAATGAAGCACTACATATGTGTGAAAGTGTAAAGGGGTACACTTTACAACACTACATTAAGGCACAATTAAGTCCATTTTAATTAATAGGGCCCTAAAATTAATGTAAATATGTAAAATACATATTACAACACTAAATTAAGGCATAATTAAGTTCATTTTAATATTAATTCCCAATTTAAGTGTGAAAAAGGGATACTTTTTCCTACACTACAATTAGCATTGATCATTTGCTACTTTAAAGTAATAGCTCACAGGATGGTATTAGCAATTTCTTTAAAGTGGGGGCATACATTGGCATTATTATTTTTGAAAATTTTGGCATTCCTTATGCTTCATTGTGTGATCTTCTTACTTCTTGTGATGTGTCTTTTTCTTGGTGGTGTCATTGGGTTTGATGTCCTCCAAGAGTGCAACCTTTCTTGGCATATGACTTTCCTCTTAGTGGTGATGCTACATGTTGCATTCCCTATGTTGTGAATCTTTTATCATAGACTTGTCTTCTCTTGGAGACATTAGGAAGAATGTTCCCCAAGTTGAGACCTTTTATGAACTAAGAAAAATCCCTTTGAACATGTTTATTGGCATGTTTTTTCATGTCACACCCCATTATTCATTTACCTATTTACTATTACTATGTTAGGGTAAATATTGCATATGTGAATGTATTCAAAATTCTAATTGGATATATATATATATGATTGTACTTTATTTATCAAGAAAGCATAAATGAATGTTTATTTCATTTGATGTTAATGGAATGGAAATATGGAATGTATGGTTATTGAATTTGATATTCTATCTATGAAATGAATAATGCAAATGTTTCTTTTGATGAACGACTGACTACCATGAAAATGTGTTAAGTTGGATGCAGGTTTAGAATCAATCCTCTGGAAGACAAGGGAAGTATCACTCAACAGAATAACTTGGTGAGGTAACTAGTAACAAAACCTAATTGAGCTTATACACACACTTACTAATAGAATGGTTGAGTCCAGTAATAGTTTTTTGGAATGGGTAAGTTATCGTTTAGCTTGATGTGTTTGCATTAGGAAGGATCTTGATTACTGTTAGGAGTATTCTTGGATTATTTTTAGTGCTTGGTGTATGCGCTTCTTTATATTACTATGATTGATTGATTATATGTACATACATTTAATGTGTGTATGTATATATATATATATACATGTCGATGATAATCCATACACATATAAGAACACATACATGAGAGTACATAGGTAGACGTACCTATGCACACTTATGGACGGGTTTCTTATGAGCATGGTGATATCAAGAGGACAATGTGACATGTATGTATATATATATACATCACACATATATGTTCCTATCAATATGGTAGTATTTTTTTATGTATGTGATTATGTTATCAAATGTGTATATATATATATATATATATATATATATATATATAAGATATGTACATATATATACATGTATTGATATACACGTATGTAATGAAAAATGAAAATGTCCATACGGATATGTCGACATATGTATACATACGTATACATGCATATAGGTATATATATAGGTATATATATATATATAGGTATATATATATATATATATATATATATATATATATATATATATATATATATATATATATATACAAATGATATGGTATATGAAATAATAACTTGATCTTATTCTTCTAAATATCAAATGTATACATATTTATTTGCCAAGGAATATATGTATATAAATAAGTATATATATATTAGAATATATATATACCATTGAATGCTATTTACCATAATAAATATGTATATATATAGCAAGAAAGTATTAAAGGCTTATTCCTATAATATATGTTGTGGTTGATGAAATGTGAAATACAATGTACTATGCAATAGCACTTAAGTGAATATTAAGGTGCATTTATCATTTCAAATAAAGTGTAAAGGAGATACGTGAGATTATAGTCTACAGTGTAGAAAATATTGAAACAAAATTAATGTGCATTGCATATTATGCAATGTACTTAGTCAACGTATTAATAGAAATATAAATGAAAGACATTGAACCAATGTATTGTGTCGATATACATTCCTTGACTAAGTAGACTGAGTATGTGCAACCAAGATATGAAATACCATTTCCACTGTTAAACCATGGGATTGAGAATAGGGAATGTGTTGTAAACTTGGCTCCATATTATGAATTCTCTTATTACTTTAGAAATCTATCTTTCCTAGAAACTAATTTTATATATAAAACATGTGCTTTATGAATTTGTCAAACCTACTATGGCAATCATATGATTGACCTGTTGTATAATTCTGATGACTAACTTGATAGGATTTTTCCACCTTTTCATAGGTAAGCTAAGTCGATTGTTTGTGGCTAAGAAGTGGCATAGAATGATCCATTTTTTATAGCCTTTAGAAGATTGATTTTGAGTATAAATATAGGCATGCCCACCCCAATTGAAACACACTTTTTATCTACAACAATATGTTGCTCCATTTCTACTATAGTTTTTATTGAGTAATTATTAGTTTGCTGAGATATTTTGTGAGGATGTTTTAGTGAGATTAGTGAAGAGAGGTTGATTGTTAACTTGGTAAAAAGAGGAGGCCAAGCTAGGGAATGAAAGAGTCAATTGGATTTAACATGCATGGAATTCTATTTTCTTTCTATTTTATCTTATAAATTTGAAAGATTGTTTTCCTTATACATTTATTTGGATTTGCATTAGTTTGCTTGAAACAAGGTTCTAGTCTATTTGCTTATAAAAGAGGAAAGGTCTTGTCGGTATTTTTTCCATATAAGTGTTTGTATTTACTCCATATTAAGGAGCAATTGATTGATGGACCTATAGTATTATATAATAGGAATAACAAATTGGGAATAGCTTGTTAAGTTTTTTTTTTTGAGAAGTTGTTTTGTGAATTGGAAAGCTTAGGAGTTATACCTAGGGTTAGGTTATCCATTGAAGGGGGCTAACTTATGATTTTTCTTATGTTAATTGGTAGAAATTTCATTAAGATTTTGGAAAATAGAATAGGTAAAATCGAAGGTTAATGTTTACCTATTGAAGGTTTACCTATGCATAGATATGATGGTCTAAAGTTAGAATGAGCTAGGGTAGTTTATGTGAATAGGATGAAGGTTTACCTATGCATAGATATGATGGTCTAAAGTTAGAATGAGCTAGGGTAGTTTATGTGAATAGGATGACTATCACTCGAAGTACTGTGTGAGAATACTTTGGCCAAAGTAGTGTGTTTTCCTTTGGCTCCACTCTCAGTTCACCATGTTCCTTTTTATGCATACTAGATTAGGATTGTAAGGTCTACAAAGTTCTAGTTATGTAGGGCACAACACTAAGCTCATTAAGGTTAAGTTACAAGATTTCTTCACCAATCTCTTCACCGAAGGGTAGGTCCATCTATCCATTGATAGATGTGTGGGGGACCACATATGAGTTTGTGGTTGGCAGAAAAGCACTTGAGTGATGCTTTTGCTCCTCAGCTTGTGATAAAGTTCTATAGAAGATTCTTGGACCATTAGTACATATTGCTTTGAAGCTCAATTGAGCTATGTATGTAACTATTTACAATCTTGGAATATTATAACATGATGATTATAATATTGAAAATGAAATCAATGAGTGAAATTTTTTGTCATTTATGTCCATTCTTTCTCTCTCTATAATTTAAGAAAAAATTTATTGCGATGGTTTGGAACAAAGTTAATTTACTTGGAAGTGAAAACTTAGGAAATTTACTTGCATGAAAAATTGGCATGTTACTGTTCATGAGTGTTTAGCATAACACAAATTTCTAACCTTGTGAAGCTCGAACCTTTTTCATGGCCACCAAGCATAGCACACTTTGCTTGTCTATGGAGCCTTGCCTTGTTTATTCATAGGTGCTTAGCATAACATAGGTTGTTAGGCCATATGGAGCTTGAAGTTTATGTTTTTTTTTGTGGTGCCTTATTGAAGTTATTGAAGGTATAGCTTTGATATGGTATGGAAGCCTAATAAGATTCTCTCATTTTTCACCCTTTTCTATTTTTTTTTTTTTTGTGGTGCCTTATTGAAGTTATCAAAGGTATAGCTTTGGACATGGTATGGGATCCTAAAATGATTCTCATTTTCCACTCTTGAGGACTCACCTAATGGACAGTCGAAGTTCCATTAGCCCATGTGAGTGTGCATGTTATTTGCATAGTGGACAACAAGTTCTACTTCTAAATACTTTTTAGGACAAATAGTTGCTCAAGGTCTGTTCCACATCATGTTGGACAGTTGAGGCTTGATCAACCCTTTTTTCTTTTTACCTTTCTTTGAGTCTTTGGCATTGTATCATTGAGTATCTTGTCATTGTTGCATACATGTGTTTTGACTGTCTATTTTAATGTGAGTTTGATGCAAGGTCATCCTCTCACTAAAGTGGGGGCTAAATGTAGTGACAAAAAATCTTTCCCTTTACATTTTCTCACATATTTGGGCCCTCGTAGTTTAAATGGACTTAATAGTCCCTTAATTTAGTGTTGTAAAGTGTATCCCTTTACAGTTTCACACTTTTTAAGGGATCCCTTAATTTATTAAGTTTAATTATGCTTTAATTAGCCCTTTCATTCATTTCCCAAGTCTATTTAATTACATTTTTTGAAGGGGAAACCCAACATTCATTAATTCCTTAACATAACACTTTACATTGAGCAATGTATGTCCTAGGTTTATGGACCTAGGACCCATTCGCCCATGGGTGAATGGGTCCTCCCTAGACCTTAGGACCTAAATTTAAATTATTTTTTTGTTGGTATTTTAACATATTCAAATCTATAATTCAATGTTGGCTTGTGATATTTGAATTTTGGGAAATTAAGGATACATACCTATAAATATAAGGTTATTTCACTATGTTTCACCTAGAAATTTGAAGTGAGCATTCCCATAAAAAGTTGATAATCAAGAGCACTTTCAAAGGAATTCAAGAGAAGATTTATCATAGTTTTATTATAGCAATAAAGGTCCAATTTTCATGTCAAAGTCTTTTTGCATCATGCATGTTTTTGGAGCTAACATTGTGATGTTGGTTTCATGATCAAATAAAGTATTCAAAGCACTATCTCAAGCAAGATTCAAAGTGTCAAGATCCACATCCATTGAATCCATTTCATGCAAGTTGTATAATTTCATTCAAGGACTTATCCAAGGGTTTGTTGAATGGTAACATAGCATTGTTCATTCTTCATTCCCTCTTTCATGCTTTTATTCATTTCAAGGTTTGATTACCAAAATGGGGTTTGACCAAGGAAAACCCCCATTCACCAAAAATAAACAATTTCTCCCTCTCATTTTGTGTTTCTAGATCTAGGTGGAAGAAAGCTTGAAAATCTCTTGAAGAGTAAATTTGGAGAAGTTGACAAAGTTGCAAAAGTTGTCATAATTGTTGTCATCTCATGAAAACTCACATACAAAATTTATTTCTAACATTCTGACACTACCACTTGGATAAATTGAAAGCTACAGATCAACATCAGAGCCTCCCAAAAGTTGCAAAAAAATCCTAACAATGGACCCATTCACCCCTGGGAAAATGAGTCCCATTCAAACTTTGAAAACTCAATTTTGGTGACCGGTATACATAGCTCTACCCTTCTCAGATCTACAATTTAATTTTTGGTTCTACTTATTTTGATTTTAATATTGTTTTTTGGTATGTGTAGGATCATCATGGAAAAAAAAAACCTTAACTGGCAAAAAATTCAAAAAAAATCAAAGTTAGGCAACTTGACGTAAAAATTTGAATAAGTTATCTCTATTATTTCAAACATATGTAAGAATAGAATCTATAGCAAATTAAATGCAGTCTCTAAACTACTAGGTTTATTTAAATATATATATATCTATTTGGTGAAAATTTGAAATTTCAATGCAGTAGTACTTAAATTTCAGGGAAAAAATAAGAAGTAGGTGTCTATCTGACCACCCTAACCACAATAAAATGATAAAAAAAAATTATAAGATTTTAGATATAAGTAGAGGGCTCATGTCTCGATGTGATGCATATTTTTTTGTAATTTGTTTCCAAGTAAATAATTAATTATGAATTTTTTATTACAAATTTTAAAAAATATAAAAACTTGTATGTCTGACCACCTTAACTTGGTTAAAACTTCATGAAATTCAATTTTTTTTAATCCTATAGTATGAGAAGTATAAAATGTGATGCATGTTTCGGATTGAAAAAATGTGATACCATTTGAAAGCTATAGATGTTTTTCAATCAACCTATCAATCAGGACTTTAGTGGTAATTCAAATAGAAAATGAATAATAATTATTTATTAAATTCAAAGAAAAGCATAATTTATATTGGTGGAAAACTGAGAATCTCCTTTAAAAATTCTTTTTCTTTCATCAATTTTGGTTTAAAAAAAAAGTCATGAGCCACATACCCTACACATACCCATCATATCGCCACTTTTTGGCCCATCATGATCTGCACATACCCGGTTTCAAATTTAATTTGGCATGATTGAGTTGATTTGTTATTTTCAATCTTTCTCCCAAAAGTGCTTGGTGAACCTAACCCACGTGCTTCTGTCATAAGGAAATCTAAAGATCCTCTCATTGAGTTGAGTCACCTATGGGTTGTAAGTTAATTATTTGGGTGGATCTCATTTCCTAATGAAATAGTGAAAGATAGGTCCCTCACCCCCAACATATTTTGGTGACCCTATTTTTCACCTTTTTCAATATTAAATTTTATTTCTCACACAAATGGCCTAATGGGACTTGCATTAAATTAAGAAAATCAATTGGATGTCATAAATTACTTGTAAATTTTCTATATGATTGTGCATCTAGTGGCATTTCAACTTATGTCCTTTTTTATTGCCAAATGCTCAAGGGATTTGTTATTTATGTCTAAGTGATGGTGTAGTACACTTTTGGAAAATTTTCCAGGGTGAAAGTCAGATTAAGGCAGTATGTAGTCTTTTCAACATTTGTGATATAGGGAAGAAAATCTAGGGAAAATTTATGCCAAGTGGATACATCTTACTTATAAGTCAAGATATTTTTTTCCAAATGGTTGTTTTGTACTTCTTTGATGAGTTCAAATGAAATAAGATGGTAAAGAAGTGCTTTACAATGCATCATTATTCTCTCTCATGGGAATTAAATGAGGAAATAAATTCCCCCCATCTCTAGTTGGCTCTATTTAAAGTGACAAGGTGACACTCTCGCCACTCTTCTTGCATTATAGTTGATTGGAAACAGGTTGAGAAATAAGAATGGATACTTTGATTTTTCTGACAAGTTTGAGGTATTAGATAGATTTTGCAAGTACTATCATAGACCACCACCTAAAGGTGATCATGAAACATCCCATAGGAAAGGATTTAAAAGTTATCAAAATGATTATCGACATGGATTTCCTAAAAGAAGCAGAGTGCTATAGGGTGAACTCAAATATCACGTCATGTTTTGTGGATTTCCTCTTGGACCTAGGAGAACTGAAGGAATTGGTGGGTCTCTACTACCAAAATTGTTCAAAAAACACAATCTCAGTGGGCTTGAGGCCACTCTATAAGTAGCATGCTTGGGTTTGATATTTAGAGGCCACGAGACATCTAGTGCATGTGAGATGAGGGTGATGTTGTGGAATTACTTTCATTCCTTAAAACATTTTGCATAGTGCCTTTAGCTCATCACCAAGCACTAGCAAGTATGGGCAGCTACTTTCTAAAAAAGATAAATAATCTAGATCTCATGTCAAATCTCCACTAGAATGTGGATTTTGATGCCACCCCTCCTGTGTTATGAGCACTTGCATCTTAGCCCCTACGAAAAAAATCCCTATCTTTGTCTCACTCACTCTCTTTGGGTAGAGGCTTATGTTTTGTTTTGGCCTCCCTGTATCTTCACTTTTGTCATCCAGGGCAATGTATCTTGTTTTGGCCCCCTACTTGGACATAAATTTTATAAAATTTAGTAAACCTTTTGTATAGTGATGTTGATATATATATATATGTAACTTTGCATCTTTTGTATTAATAATATTCAAGCTTTTCCTTTTATCTAAAATATATACATATTAAATTTCATCTCTATATATTTGATTGTAGTTAACAACTTTGGGGAATGCAATTATCTAATGGAAAGTATTTTTCTCTTATTAGACCTCACCTCCTTTGTCAATACAACTATAAAAATACATTGTATTATAGATAATGATGAATAGAGGAAAGAAAAGGTCTTGTATTTATTACAATCATCCTAGTCATTTTGAGAGCCAATCTTTAGAAAGAAGAAATATATGAACAAGGGTAATAAAAAAAATTAGTATGTGCTGGATATAAGAAACAAGGAGTATTTTAGTTGAGGAAAAACTTCTCTAACGCCTTATTTTGAAGTGTTGCTTCAAGAAATAAATCATGGTATAAAATTATTCTTCATATCAACATTGAGTCATTAGAGGAATGTTCAATAAAAATATATGATATATTGTCTTCCACTTATTACTAGATAGAAAAGTATTTTTTTCAAGCATGTGTGATGGGGAATAGTTCATAGAGAAAATTTTGATTCTAGAAAATCCTGGAGAGATTCCAAAAAGTTGAAGTTAATTGACAACCAAAAAGAAAAACTACTAGCTACAAGCTACAAACATAATCAAAGTCTATTGAAGATATTCAAGAATTCAATATTTTGTGCTTGCATAAAGCATATTGAAGTGCATCATCTTATTGTTTCCTATGATAAAATAAAATTTATGGAGTGTTAGAAATATACTTTATTTGTATGCAAGCTTTTGGATTAAACTATATGTTTTTTGGTCGATGTTTTATGTCACACTCAATAATCCATCACCAAGAAAAGGAACAATTTGGTGAAATGTTGATAGAAAAAATACATAGTTTGTGAACCCCAATCCTATACCTGCACAAATACAAGAAACAAACATAATATTAGATCAAATGCAAGCAAGAATAAGGATTCCTCATGAAATTCATTTAAAAATGCTCAAATAGGAAAGACAATGGAGAAATGAACCAAGAAAGCAATGAAATCCTATTTTAAGATGCAAACTCTCAATCCCACGGGGTTGTTGGTGCCAATTTGATGTGGAAATTGGCCCTTTCCCAACTCCTATGTAAGATTTGATGAAGATTGGTGGATGATTGAAGCTCCTTGTGAAATTTTGGCATAACCTTGCTATGAAACCATGAAAATGATGAACTTTGCTTTGAAATGGATAAAATTAGCTCTCAATGTGAAGCTCGAGTAACTTTTCTCTAAGTTGTGGATGCAAAATACAAAGAGAATCCTTCTATAAATAGAAGAACAAGATCAAGGAATGAGAAAAATGGATGAATGTGGGATCATTCAACATACAATGGGAAAGTGCCACTTGTCAAGATGTGAATGGAGGAAGCTTGAGCACATTTTCGAGAATGTGCAAAGAGGTGGGAGATTCAAATTCAAAAGATGGCTTGAAGGATGAGGTGAAAGGTGAAGTTAATGTCAGATGGCTCAAGAAAAGGACTTGTAAGAGATGTTAAATGCCATGTTTGGAGGACAAGACCTTTTGGGGGAGATTTCAAATTTGAGGAATATTCCATCTTTGATGCCTTTTTTGAATGAAAATAGATGATTTATAAATCAATTAAATTGATTTTCATGTGCAAGTTGCAAATCTAGAGGATTTGATGGATTAAGACTAATTTTAATTAGGATTTGATTAATTTAAAGGAGATTAGCTGATTTGAGCATTTAGATTTAGATTTTTGGATTTAAATAAATCAAAATGAGAGGAATAATGATTTTAGACTTAATTAAATAAGATTTGATTTATTTAATTAAAGAGGATGGTGTTAGCTTTAAATCATATAAAGATTAATTTATTTAATTTAAATGAGATGACTTTAGAGATTAATTAAATAAAATGAATTATTTAATTAAAAGAGGGACTATAGGATTAATTAAACAAAGTTATTTATTTAATTAATAGGAGATGATGACTTAATCAGATAAAAAATGATTTATTTAATTAAGAAATGAAATGTGATGAATTTAATTAAATAAATATTATTTAATTAAATGAAAAGTATAGGAGATGATCCAGGATGAACTAGTGTTAGTAAGATCAAGATCAGGTGTATAGGATCAATTGGTATATTTTCAGTGTCTACATTTTTCCCCTCTTTGAAGTAATGTACTTACTGCGTTGGTTCAAAGAATAAACTGTCTCGATCAAAATTTAAAAATTTTATGATTTTTTTGGATGCCCCACTGCTGCCCTAGCGAATGAACAATTACGCTGGTATACTGTCCTCTCGAGAGATCGATTGAAAAGGTTCAATTTGAGGGTCGATCTCGCGACAAAGAGGTTCAAGATTAGTTCAGCTTGAATTTTTGAGGTAGATAGATTTGATGATGTAGACAGTCATCGGCCATGGGTAGCCTCATGCCTATTTTGATATATTACACACACTTGATCCTGATTTGTACCATGACAGTTACATTATTGATGATATAAATGAGACGATTATGATGTTTATATGTAATGGATGTTATGATGATGTATGGATGAAATGGATGCACATGATAAGATATGATGATGCTTTTATAATTATGCAAATGGATGATAAATGTATGGTTTATGAGATGCTTGGAATAACCAATCTATATTATGCAATGATGAAATGCAATACATGCGGGATGATCAATGTTTCTTATATGATATGATATGATATGCAATATACTAACGGTTTGTGGATGTAGGGTAGATGCATTAGTGATGATTTATGATTAACTATCATAGTACCATGTTAGTGTGAAAAGAAAGAGATAGAAGAAAACAAGAGATTCCAACAAGACATGAGATGATAATGATGATGATTACTTGCTGAGGAGTTGGGATTTTCAAAGGGCCAATTACCTTATGTTTGATAACACACATAGGTATGATGCATCAAGGTATAAAGAACCAAGATGGTGTTGTACCTAGTGCGATGGAATTTGACTCGACAAATAGATAGGAGTATTCTTGTTCACACCTGACATACAGAAACTTTGCTAGGATGCACCTAACAAAGCAAGTATTCACCAAGTTATATTACAAGAACATCCAATAAGCACAACAGACAAAAGATAATGATCAATGCCCCATTCCTTTCTCTCTACATTATTTTGATTAGACATCATCAAGAGGTCATTAGAATGAGCGCAATAAGATAAATCAAAAGAAAAGATCAAGCACACAAACAATTTAATGTTCTTCATACCTCTAGCCAAGGGGATGTGTTTTGTTTAGGATAAGAATCTAAAGTGATATCCAGAATGATGCCCATTGTCAGAACAATATATCATAGAACACGCATTGTATAGGATGATGATGGGTTGATAAGTTGTTTGATAGGCTTTTGATATAAGGTTGATTGACATGTTTGCAAATGATTAAGAGTTTGATTTTGCATTTAAAAGTTTGTTGTTTCGATTTTGATTTTGCATTTGAAGTTTGATTTTGCTGATTGTTATGCTTGTTTCTATTTGTTTTGCCAAAGGATGAAGGTGACGATTGATTTATTATGAGAGAATGTTTATTGCGAGTGAAAGTGAGATGAGATAGATGGATCGATTTTTTCAAATATTTGGTTATTTTTGATGTTTTTTGAAATGTTTTGAGGCTTTTTTTGGTATTTTTGGGTTATTTGAATGTTTTTAGACCTTGATGAAATTTTTTGAATGTTTTTGGATTTTGATGTCTCAGGGGCTGATCAAAGATTAGCCTTGCCTATGTTTAAGCTCAGAGACGATGTAGTTCAGATGACCAATTTTTTGACGTTTTTCTAACTTTTTGAGTATTTTTGGATTTTGATGTGATTTTGGATGTTTTTGGATTTTCACATGATTTTGACAATTTGGATGTGTGTGATCATATCAGTGCTCTATTTTGGGACTTTGTTGAAAACAAAGCTAAGGTTGATTGATTAGATTGATGAATTGATGATGATAACATTGTTGAGGATACACAACAATGCAAGGATAGTGTTAAGAAACACAAGGATTAGGATGGATATCCCAAGATGATAAGGGATTGATGATGATAACATTGTTGAGGATACACAACAATGCAAGGATTTGATTGATCAGGATTGATGATGATAACATTGTTGAGGATGCACAAAAATGTAAGGATAGTGTTAAGCAACACGAGGATTGGGAAGGATCTCCCAAGATGATGATGGATTGATTGGATTTGATCGATTAGGATTTTGAAGCTTGATTTTAGAACAAAATTATTTTGAATGATTTCATACGACATTGAAGTACAAATTAAATGCAACTGATAGTGACTGTTTGGATTGATGTTCGATGAAAGATGAAGCTTGATAAGGAATGTCTTTTCATCAAAATGTGCCATGGGCTAGTGGTTTGGATTCTTTCGCACAAGTGGTTTGACCAATTTGATTTTACATTTGTCAATGTTCAGATCACCACATAAGTTGGAAGATATAGATCAAGATTTATTCCTGAAGCAAGATGTAAATATCTGCCCCTAGTGTCTAGCAATGTATGGAATGTCATGGGTGGATGCTTTGATAGGTGTGTGGATAGATGGATATGCATTATCTTGTGATAAGATAAGGTGTTTGAATAGAGGATGCTCATTTAGATAATGCTTCATGGCTCAGATAACATTGCGTAGGATAGGATCAATGAAAATGACCCATGTCAAGATGTCTACCATAAGCAAATGTAAAGTGTGTACCAAACTTTCATCAAGGTCAAGATAATTTGGACTATGGATACAGATGGATAAAGATGGATTGGATAAATGGTTCATGGATGAATGGATTTATTATGGATGAGATGAATGGAATGTTGGATTTATTATGGATGTGATGTTGGATTTATTATGGATAGGATGTTGGATTTATTATGGATGTGATGTTGGATTTATTATGGATAGGATGTTGGATTTATTATGGATGTGATAAGATTCTTTCACCTAAAGTAGTGCACATAGATGCTCGATTCTACACACGATGCCTATTTGCTATGTTTCCATCATGTTACCTACCCAAAGCGCCACTATAGTGGTTTTCACTAGAGGACAATTTTTTTCTTTACTATTTTCAATCCTTTTTCTGATGTTTTTGGATTTTTATAGTTTTTGATTTTTTTTTGTATTTTTCTAGAAGATTTTAAGCTCATGTTGAATCACCTTGCAGTGTTGATGTACATGCCCTTGTCATAATGTGCCAATGATATCCTACTTGAAGAAGCTGCTTTGCCAAGATACATGCACTTGAATACAACTTTTGAGATTTCTGATTTGCTTTGTTGATACCGGAGTTAACTCTTAGTGTACACATCGCAATAGAGTGCCTTCTAAATCCTTATGATGAAGTGTTGTTTCCAATACATGTTCAATGCAAGAATTGGATATCATGTGTGGAGGCGTGGATGGAGTGTGTTTAGGGATAGGAGATGGATTGGTTGAGAGTTTGGAACCTTTGACTCTCCAAACTTGGGGAGATGAGCAATGATGTGTGGATATGAAAGTGTGCATGGAATTAGGACCAACTGCTTGATATACTTTGTACGTCACTTAAGAAGCCTTCTTTTTCTTTTGTATACATCTTTGATGGATACTTTTCCCATTTTTATTTTGCCCCATAGTTTCTTTGACTAATGGAGTTTGATAAGGATAATCTTTCTTTGTATTCTTTGGTATCCATGTGTATTTGATTTGTCCATTATGCTTCCTCGCTTCTTCTACTTTGATAACATTCCTTGTGCTTTGATTCAAATCTTTCTTTTGACGTTGGTCCCAATTCATGGATGGGGTGATGGGCGGATGAATAGTCATGATGTGGCTGGTTGTAGTATTAGCATCGGTTTCATCATAAGGATTCTTCACACTCCCTATGTTGATGTTTTCCTGAGACATAGTTGCCCCTAGTATGGTGGTAGTGGCACCTTCATTCCTTGATTCTACTTGTTTTGATATGTCTTGTTCAGTAAGCATGCTCTAATAAATGACCACTGTAAATGACATTGTTTCAATTTGTTGCTCTACTAACAGTTTTGGAATGTCTTGTTTTGTTTGACTTATTTCTTTGAGTGGATAATGTTGGATATCTTCATACATGATGTCCTCAGTCTAAATTTGGGATATATCTGATCCTGATGTTGACAACTTAGTTTGACTTTAGGAATCAATAACCTGCTCTTTCTGTGTAATAATATCAAGAGTAAAGGAATATTGTTCTGAATGAAGATCATCTACATGTCCATCCATAGAAAGCATCTCATGGGTAGATGGAGAAGTATGTGCTATGTGGATATGATCATCTTGTATACATAGGAGAGTATCCATTAGATCATTGTAGTAGCTTGGGGATACAAATTCTTGATCTTGAATGATTTTGGAATTGCTTTCGACATGCTTTGGGTCAAGTTCTTGACATGGGTTCATTTCAAAGGGTTCTTGGATATCTTCCTTAGGCATGGGAAATGGTTCAATATCCTCTTGATCTTTGAGTGGACTTGGATCAAATGTTGAGTTGAAGATTCCTTCAATATCTACAAACATGTCTTGGAAAGGACCATTGCTATAATTTGGTGAGAGATGTTGATCATGCTTTGGAATAAATTATTGAGATATGTCCTTTAACTCATTGGATGACATAGAGACATTTTTAAGATGATTATTGGTTGATGGATTGCCAATCCTATCACTAGTGGTTGAATCATGATCATTGTCCCCAACAAACTTTATTATTTTTTTATCAATAAGATCTTGGATGATATTTTTGAGTCGAACATAATTTAATGTCGTGTGTCCCTTTATTTTTTGATACTCACAAAGGTACTTCTCATCATACCAAGGTGGTTTTACCATGGGTTCTTGATAGTTCTCATAGACAGGTATTTTAATGAGATTTTCCTGCACCAACTGTTTCATGACTGATTCGATTGGTTTCCCAAGTGGTGTGTATTTTTTTTTGTTGCCTTGTGAGATTTTACTTTGTGGTGATTGACTTTGGAGATGTGGTGATTGATTTTGGACAACATTCTGATTTGGGATGATGCTTAGATTTGGTAAGATAGGTTGAAATTGAGCATTGTTTTGGTTGGGAATCACATTGCCTTGATTTAGGTAACTTTGATTTTGCATCGTGTTACCTTGACTTGGATCAATACATGGATTCGTTAACATATTTCTTGGACCTTGAACAACATTGGTGTGATTTGCAAATGTATCTATCCCAAAGTTTACCAACTGTGGATTTAAAATGTTCATGTTTGGTAAACTTGGTGTATTCACATTTGGCATGTATGGATTTGGTGGGATAATGTTGTTTTGTTGAAGACTCATGCATTGATTGTTTGGTTGATAGATTTGTAGGTTTGGACTTTGATTTAAATCTACCATTGGGAAAGGTGTTCCAAAATTTAGATTGGGCATGCTCACATTTGTTAAGCCATTGAGGTTTGTAAGAGATAATGATCCCATGTATGGATTGTATAAATGTGAGTTTTGATAATCAATTTGCATTGTAAAGCTTTGATAGCTTGGTTGACTTGGATTACTCATGATGTATGGATCAATCTTATATTCCATGTTCTTCTTATGTTTTGACCATGTTGCAAAAGTGACCTCTAAAGTGTTTAGGACCAATGATGAGATGAAGGATGAAAGGGGTGAATGATATGGGTGTTGAACTTTTAAGACCCTTGGAGGAGATACTAGACTATATGACTTTTGGATTTTTAATTTTGGATTCAATTTGGATTTTGATTTGGATTTTTGATTTCGATTTGATTTTGATTTGGATTTGATAATGAACTCATAAACTCCAAGAGGTTATATTTTGTCTGGAATAAACTTGTCCACAATATGATAATTTAACTAGGTGTATGAGGAAGGATTCATCCACACACTCTTAGCCAAACAAGGAGATTTTGATGTTGATTTGAAGGATTTTACCAAAATTCTAGTATGAATGATTTTTCCAATGGTTCAAAATTTGTTTGTGAGATGGGATTTGATTGATGTTTGAGATGGATGAAATGATTGGTTATTTTGATTCTAAATGAACCTAAGAAGAGCTTTTTTACAAGACCAAGATATTGAAGAACATTATTTTCTCTAAGAGTAATTCAAACCAAAAGACCAATGTTTGCATGAAAACCATATGACCAAAAGATAACAATCACATGTGTGGCGTTCAATTGTTTTAACTTTGCTTAATGAGATTTTTTTTTACCACAAACACCCTCTTGATTAGGTTTCAAACTGAATGTCTATGTCTCAATTTCTTTTCATCCCACAAGGTCCATTATGTGGAAATCAAGAGAATCAAGGTGATAGTTCCCAAGGGCAAGCAATAGCACTTGGATTTTGTCAAAGATATTTGCTCCTCTAAAGGGTTTGAAATTTGATGTTCATGTTGAATGTTTGTTTTCCCAATGTTTACGATCAAGCAAAGTGTTTTGTAACCAAGAACAAGTAAATCCCTATGGTTAAATGAAAGATTGTATTTGTTGAGTCCCTACTTGGACAAGTCCAGCTACACTTATTTTTAATGAATGGTTAGATGCTTGACCCCACTGGCTCCCCTCCACGACACTCACCTATACAAGGTAGCCAAGCGCCAGTACCCATGAAACTCACATGTCATACTTTCCATTTCTACTAAAAATTGTAAAAGTGTGGGGCAGCTTCAAAACGACCGTTCTTGCACTAGCAAATAGATAGGGATTTGGCCTTTCTACAACAAGGGTTTTAATTCAGACTTTTTGTTCGTAGGAGTTGACCCATTGAGGTGAGAGACCATTGTTTCCCTTCTCATTGGAACCAACCATGTGATACTGGCCTTTGTTCTAGTACCCACTTTTATACCCCGGCTGGAAATACTCTTGGTTTTAGAGTGTTACCCGTTGAGTCATTCCCTTGGGTGTGTACTTTTTCCCCAAGGTAGGCCCTCTAAGATAAACAATAGCAAGCAAACATATATGTAACTTGATCAATCTTTGTTGAAAATCAAAGAGAGAATACACATGACAGGTTTGACTCGCACTCGCAAAATGTTTTGTTCAATATTAGTTCCAAAATGAAGTGTGGAGGAAATCACTTTATCCCAACCTAATACCACCAAAAAGGCTTTTGATTCTCAAGATCACCATGAGGCACGAGAGAAGCACATACATCTTTTCAATGGTGTTAGTTTGAGTAAGAAATCACAAAACAAAGTAGCACATGTTCTTTTTAAGTCTACAAAGAAAAAGTGAATTCTTTTTTATAGCACCAAATCAAATGTGGAATTTTCCTTGTCCAATTGTCAGCCTCAAACAAAATTATAAACCTTTTGATTGTTCTTTTTTAAGCCCAAATGAAAATTATATTGTCCTAAAACTTGAAGATAGCAAAGCCTTAAGAATGGGATTATAATTGCTCCCAAAGTGTTTAAAAACACTTGTTACAATCATGTGATATTGCCTTTTCTTTGAAGTCCATGCTCCATGATCCTTTAAAACGTGCAATACAAGCTCCAAATGTTAGATGAAATCAAGAAACAAGAAGATATGAGGGTTAAATAAATGATTAAGCATAAAAACCCTAATATTTAGACCAAGTTTCATTGTGATTTGACATTAGGTGAAAATTTGAAAATTCTAACTCTATCAAAGTTGAGAAACACCTACACCATTGGATAACTTATGAAACTCTAGCCCATTTAAAAAAAAAATCTCTGAAAAAGACCAAAAAATGACTAAGATACAACAATTTTAAGTTTGAGTGAAAAAGCAAGAAAGTCCAATGGCTCTATCTGCATAGGCGTCACTATTTGGAGTTTGAAGCAATGCTATATGGCACTGCTAGACTTATAGCAGCACTATATGGCACTCCTGGACTTGTGAGTGGCTCTGTATGGCACCGCTGGACTTTGAGCAGCTCTGTATGGAGTTTGAAGCAGTGTTGTATAGCGTTGTTGGACTGATAGCGGTGCTATATGGCATTGTTGGACTATGAGCAGTGCAGTTTCCTATATACACCAAAAAATAGAGAAAAAACATAGAATTTGATGAAAAAATGTGATTTAAACTTTTGGTTTGCCCTCCTTCTAGTGCCAAAATGTGAACCCCAATCCTATAACTGCACAAATACAAGAAAAAAACATAATATTAGATCAAATGCAAGCAAGAACAAGGATTCCCCATGAAATTCATTTGCAAATGCTCAAATAGGAAAGACAATGAAGAAATAAACCAAGAAAGCAATGGAATCCTATTTTAAGATGCAAACTCTCAATCCCATGGGGGAGTTGGTGCCAATTTGATGTGGAAATTGGCCCTTTCCCAACTACTATGTAAGCTTTGATGAATATTGGTGGATGATTGAAGCTCCTTGGTGAAATTTCAGCATAACCTTGCTATGAAACCATGAAAATGATGAACTTTACTACGAAATGGATAAAATTAGCTCTCAATGTGAAGAGAGTAACTTTTCTCTAAGTTGTGGATACAAAATACAAAGAGAATGCTTCTATAAATAGAAGAACAAGATGAAGGAATGAGCAAAATGGATGAATGTGGGATCATTCAACATCCAATGGGAATGTGTCACTTGTCAAGATGTGAATGGAGGAAGCTTGAGGACATTTTGGAGAATGTGTAAAGAGGTGGGAGATTCAAATTCAAAATATGGCTTGAAGGATGAGGTGAAAGGTGAAGTTAATGTCATATGGCTCAAAAAAAAGACTTGTAAGAGATGTTAAATGCCATGTTTGGAGGACAAGACCTTTTGGGGGGAGATTTCAAATTTGAGGAATATTCCATCTTTGATGCCTTTTTTAAATGAAAATAGATGATTCATAAATCAATTAAATTGATTTACATGTGCAAGTTGCAAAATCTAGAGGATTTGATGGATTAAGACTAAGAGTAATTAGGATTTGATCAATTTAAAGTAGATTAGCAGATTTGACCATTTTGATTTTGATTTTTGGATTTAAATAAATCAAAATGTGAGGAATAATGATTTTAGACTTAATTAAATAAGATTTGATTTATTTAATTAAAGAGGATGGTGTTAGCTTTAAATCAAATAAAGATTAATTTATTTAATTTAAATGAGATGACTTTAGAGATTAATTAAATAAAATGAATTATGTAATTAAAAGAGGGACTATAGGATTAATTAAACAAAGTTATTTATTTAATTAATAGGAGATGATGATTTAATCAGTTAAAAAATGATTTATTTAATTAAGAGATGAAATGTGATGAATTTAATTAAATAAATATTATTTAATTAAATGACAAGCAAAGGAGATGATCTAGGATGAACTAGTGTTAGTAAGATCAGGATCAGGTGTATAGGATCAATCGGTATATTTTCAATGTGTACATAATTTAATCCAAAAGTTTGCATAGAACTTCATGGACTACAGAAGTCTCATTCAAACAATATACTCTATTTCATAACCATCTCTAAACATCTATTAAATATAAACATATACCACATAGGAAGACATATGTCCATATATTTTACCTATAAAATATTAAAAATCTATTCCAAATTTTCTAAATTTAACATTTATTAAATTAAAATTGAAATTAAACTTCCTCTTCCTAGAAACCCTTTTAGTAGTGTTCTTTTCAAATATAATGCTCATAAAATATATTGATGATGAAATAAATATACACCTTATATTGCTAGGTTATTGGAACAACTTCAGTTAAAACAACATCAACCAAAATAATGTTTTATATGTGCGAATGCAATCGGCAGAGTCAATTCGCTATGAACAAGAGGTCGCGGGATTGTAAATGTATACTTTTTTTCTTGTAGCACCTAGCCAATTAGGTGTAACACTATCTGTTTATTTGAGCCCCTCTAGTGAATTTCACTACATTTTTAAAATTATCCACCACAAATGGATATATAGACCAAACCATCAAACCTTTTTCCTCCTTGGTATATGTTTGTGCATGGTACTTACAATTGGAGTGCATATATATGTGGAGTAACTAGTATTACTACTAAAAGAGATGTTAGCCATAAAATGTGCTTGGAGCTTGTTCAATAGATCAAACTTGTAGTGTTGATCATAAAGATCATTGGTAAACATAACAAAAATTAGTGTAAATCATAAATATCATTGTTACATCTAAAATGTTTATCTTTTTTATTGTTGAGATCACAAAAATTATCTTTTGATTCAATAGAGATAAAAAAGTTACATCTCTATTGATTTACATCATTAGTAAATCATAAGTAATATTTATCTTTTGATTTACAAAAATTAGTAACAATTTGTAGTGTTGATTCAATAGAGATTGTTGCTAAATATAGAATTTTTTATTTTTTTACTATTGAGATCATTACTAGAATTAAAAGGTTATATCATTAATTGTAGAGATAAAATCTAAATTTAAAATCTTGCAGCATTGATTATGGAGATTTATGATAAAAAATTTAAAATGTAGCATTGATCATAGAGATTGGTATTAAATGTATAAAGGTTTTGATCACAAAAATTATTATGAATGGTGAATAATATATTAAATATCATCTCTATAAATTTGACTAGTATTAACAACTTTGGAGAATGTCAATATATAATGGAAAGCATTTTTCTTTTATTAGACCTCGCATCCTTTGTCAATGCCACTATTAAAATACATTCTATTATAAATAATGATGAATAGTGAAAAGAAGATTTTCTATTATTACAATCATTCTATTCATTTTGAGAGGTGATGCTTCAAAAAGAGGAAAGATATGAACAAAGGTAATAAAAATAATTTAGTATGTAATGGATATATGAAAAGAGGATTATTTTTCTTGAGGACGAACTTGTATAAGCTTTAGTTTTAAGTGTTTCTTCATGAAATCAATCATGGTATAAAATTATTTTTCATATCAACCTTGAGTCATTAGGGGGAACGTTCAATCAAAATATAGTATGTTTTCTTCCACTTATCACTATAGAGAAGTGTTTTTGTCAAGCATGTGTGATGGGAAATAACATAGAGAAAAATTTGATTCTAGAAAAGCCTAGAGAACTTCCAAAAATTTGGAGTTAATACATTTTTATTTTTTTTATTGATTATAACAATTCTAAAACATTAGATATTTTTGAGGAACGTGTACACCAAGGTGACAATGAATTTGGTATAAATAAATAAATAAAATGTTAGGACCAAATAATTGAGGAGAGTATCCCTTAGACAATTTTGTCAACTTTTGCAAACAAAAGGTAAGCAAGAGGCAACACACAACTTTATATACTCTACAATAAAATTGAGTAGCTAAGAGAACAAACATGACCTTTCAAGAAAAAGCTAAATCAATGTTGGAGGCTTGTAATCCTGGAAATAAATTATGGGAAGAAGTCATTGATTGTAAATAGGTGTTCAAATCAAGGTTAAAAATCTTATAGCTAAATTGATAAGCACAAAGCAAGACTGCTAGCTACAAACTACAAACATAATCAAAGCCTATTGAAGATATTCAAGACCTTAATAGTTTGTGCTTGAATAAAACATATTGAAATCTAACATCTTATTGTTTCCTATGATGAAATAAAATTTATGAAGTGTTGGAAGTATATTATATTTCATCACTATCTCTAAACATCTATTAAATATAAACACATACCATGTGAAGACACATCTATCTATATATTTTACCTATAAAATATTAAAAAATATTCAAAAATCTTATTAAATTAAAATTGAAATTTAAACTTTCCTTATGAAATCATGCTTCCTCTTCCTAGAAACCTTTTCAGCAGTGTTCTTTTCAAATATAATGCTCATAAAATATATTGGTGTCGAAATAAATATACACCTTATACCTATTGCGAGGTCATTGGAACAACTTCAGTTAAAATGGCGTCGACCAATACTTTTTTTTATTCGCGAATACAGTCGGCAGAGTCAATTGGCTATGAAAGAGAGGTCGCGGGATTGTAAATGTAGGCTTTTTTTCTTGTAATAGCTGGCCAGTTACGTGTAACGCTGTCTGTTTATTTGAGCCCCTCTAGTGAATTTCACTACATTTTTCAAGTTTACCACCACAGATGGATATATAGACCAAACCATCAAACCTTTTTTTTCTCCTCGGTATCCTCCATGACATGCGGACCGTTCGGTTCGGCACATTACGACGGACGAAAAGACAATTCAATAACACTCCAAAGATTCAAAGTGTTTAGGAGGCATATTCTCAGCACTCCATGCCAAAACGTCCAAATAAAAAATATTTTTTATGTTTCGTTCAGTCACTTGAATGGACTGGCTTACACAAACCAGGTAATGAAGAGCCGTGTCCATCTGTGTATGGTCTCTTAATCAGTACTCTACGGAATTTTCATTATTACAACTGTGACTTAATATATTAACATTATTCCACAGTCTACAAATGTGGGCGGCTGTAGACACGTGTGGACCACCACATGTGGAATGTAGTTACCTGCCCTTCACATTAGTCAAATCTAGAGGAGGCAACTGGTCGCAGGTTACTCTCAATCGTTATCAGTGACGATCTCAGCATAAATGAGGTATTAGCCTCCTCAGCGACTATAAGAAACTAAGACTTCTCCAAGCTCTTCACTGTCGACTGATCAATTTAATTTGTGGGGTATATTTCTTGTGCTCCAGAGCAAGCAATGATGACGGCGCATAGTCTGATTGCATGTATTGCCTGGATTTTGTTGAGTTTGAGTAAAGTGAAGGGGCAGCTCAATTCGACCTTTTATGATAGTACGTGTCCAAATGTATCGTCGACAGTCCAAGCTGCGGTGCAAGCTGCAGTCGCCAATGAATCAAGAATGGGCGCCTCTTTAGTCCGTCTTCATTTTCACGACTGCTTTGTCAACGTAACAATTAACTCCTCAAGGCTGCATTTACTATTACGTCATCTGATCTCTCTTTTATAAACTTCAGTAGAAAGCATTTTGAAACGCTAATTTGCTTTTGCAGGGGTGCGACGGATCGATACTGCTCGACGACTCGTCCAACATAACCGGAGAAAAAACCGCTGGTGCCAACAATAATTCTGTAAGAGGATTTGACGTGATCGATACCATCAAATCACAAGTCGAAGCAACCTGCGCTGGAGTCGTGTCTTGTGCAGACATTCTCGCCCTTGCTGCTCGTGATTCTGTGGTCGCGGTAACTACTCTTCTCTTAGAAAACCCTGTATTTGTATTGGAATTATCAGTGTGGGAAGAATTAATGAGAAAGACTGTTGTTTGAGATTGGCAGTTGGGAGGGGCAACATGGACGGTGCTGCTGGGGAGGAGAGACTCGTTGAATGCTAGCTTAAGCGATGCAAACAGCAACATTCCAGCCCCCACATTGAATCTCAGCGGACTCATCTCATCATTCAGTGGAAAGGGTCTTTCTACCCAGGACATGATTGCCCTTTCAGGTAGTTTTAAACATTGGATCTAAGAACTAAGATTCATAGTTAAAGCTCTATTTATGTTTAATGGGGTTGAATGTTTAATGATATTCAGGTGCCCATACAATTGGTCAAGCGCGGTGCACGACCTTCAGAACTCACATCTACAATGAAACCAACATCAACAGCACATTTGCCGCTTCTGTGCAGGCTAACTGCCCTTTCAGTGGCGGAGACGACAATCTGTCGCCCTTAGATGTACAGACTCCCACTACATTTGACATCGACTACTACACAAATCTGATGAGCCAGCAAGGACTTCTCCATTCAGATCAGGAGCTTTTTAATAATGGGTCAGCTGATTCTCAGGTTACTACCTATGCTAACAACCAAACCACCTTCTTCAGTGATTTTGCAGCGGCCATGGTGAATATGGGAAACATAAGCCCTCTCACGGGTAGCAGTGGGGAAGTCCGAACGAACTGTAGGAAGCCCAATTGATTATCGTACACATATCTTTGATTCAGATACTATTTGTCGTTGTAATAATATATTGTTCTCTAGCGAACAAAGTCATCGATTTAAGGTAGGGAGTATTTGGTCTACGTAAAGCTTGACAGCGTACACCAAGAATGGTAGTTATGGGGAAAATAACATTCTGCATTATTGGGGGTCTTTGAGGGAGATAATACATATTATGAGTGGTGGCAAGTATGTCAGAAATTCTAAGTAGAGTGGGTGATAATAGCAGTGCCTCCTTAGTTAATAAAGGGCACTGTTTAGGAATTTCGTAATGTCTGCCAGCACTAAAATATTTATTTGCATCTGTCATGATTTATATTTATCCATCTATTGTCTATAGCGCACTGTTTGCTGTATAATTTAATGGACCATCGTTTACCGTTAAACACGATCAAAATTATTATTATCGTTATTTATATTTATCCATCTATCCATCTATCATCTATAGCGCACTGTTTGCTGTATAATTTATTGTACAGCCTGAGTTGGCCTGTACAGCCTGAGTTGACCTAATGGTGGAGAACTTGTACTTTTGAAAGAGAGGTTACAAGTTCAAATCCTGCAGGGGGTAAGGTTTGCACACCTCATATTGTGGAGCACGAGTTAGGTGCCTCCCTTAGATTTGGGAGTATGAGGAGTCCCATATATATAAAATTATTATTATTATTATTATTATTATTAAATGAAACAAGAATCATTCTGCCTAAAAGTTAAACGGTTTACTCCGAAAATGTTTAAAGGTTTTTAACTCTCCACTTATTATTTTTAAGGAGGGTTAATTTTAAAATGGGAAAAAATTGCTTTGGAATAGGTATTTCACTATAAAAGTATTAAAAATTTTAATAAAAATATTTAAAGGTAAAAGATTAATACATATCTTTTTAAAAATATATTTCTTGCCATACAAAGAAGCTAGTACTTGATTGAAGTATGGTCAGGTGAGGTGTACTTGAGTGGGACCAATAATTGTGAAAGTATTCAAGTTGTTTTTTTAATAGAGCAATTTTTTAATTATTATTTAAATAAAATTAATATTTAAAATAAGGTTTATTGTAAATTAGTATAGATATCTTACATATATTTATTTAAAAAATGTATATAGATATCAATTTGAAGTTATTTTATTTACTTAAAGAATCATTTTATTTTATACATAAGAATAATTTTATTTATTATATATGTGAATACACAAGTTTTATTATATCTACATTGTTTAAAATTTTATATTTATGTTTTCTTATATATTTTTAGTTTGGTTAATTGTTTAAAGTTTATTTCTTCACTTAACTTGTGTCCATTGAATTCAAATAAAAATATTTCAAATTAACAAATTATTATTATTATTTTTTTTTGACTCATTAACGTTCTAAAAAATCATTAACTTTTAAATTTAAACTTTAAAAAATTATAGGTTTTTCCTTTCATTTAATATGTGTGTGTTTTTCATGCTAATTATTCTGAAAATATTATATTTCTCATTTAAATATTAATATTTAAGCATGTAAATGGTTGTCATTGTATAATTTCTCTTGGCATTAATAATAAGTAATAATAAGTTATGTGCTGATATAAATAATATTTTTATATGATAATATTTTAAGATAAATAGTTTAATCAATAATTTTATTTTAGGATTGTGAATTAGAATATAAATAGTAAAAATATAGTTGAATTTATATATTTTAAACAAATTAAATGTGATATTTAGCTATATTTTGGATGGAAAATAATAGTGTAGAAAATGTGAGGAATTTATAGATTCCAATGTATTAAAAAATAGGGCCTTTTCTAAATCAACACCTCAAGATCTACAAAGTGACTATACTTCAATCTAACTCAAATTCATGCTTGTGAAACCAATCTTTACACATGTGGCTCACTATCTTCTACACCTACAAAACTAATTAAACATATAGAAGTAGACCTCAACTAAGGATTTTGTGAACTATTAGGTAATTAATTACTATAATAAATATGCCATGAATTTTTGTACTTGTTTTTAAAGTGGTGTGGTGCCTAAACAGACTATTTAGTATCTTGCTAAGTAGTAATTTACTCCCTTTTTTTCAAACCCCTATGAAAACTAATTCAAAACTTATGAACAATGTGTAAAGATAGCAAGAAGGATACAAGGATGCCTCATATATTGTGTATTAATGTATTTTGTAATAATTTTGTTATGTATGTGTGATGAATACTCTTTTAATGATTCTTAAAAGATATCAAAATGCTTTAGTGAGTTTCCTTTAATACAATACAATAACACATAAATTTTCACTAAATCATCTCACAATCATTTGTAAGAAGTTGGAAAGGTTTATTTAATTTTTTTAATTTAAAAGGTTGAGGTTCAAATCTACAACTTTGAAAAATGACCTAAGTTAATTATATGCCCATGAATATGATCCAAAGTGATGAACGAGAGATCTAGGGATTAGATATATTTCTTAGGGATGAGTGATGATAGGGATAGGTTAGCATAATGTCACGAGCCAAATTTTATGAGAGAATATGTGACTTGTAGACTTTCTATTGCATAAATGACACTTTAATCAAATGGGACCAAACATGAGGGAAGAGGGATTAGATACATGCAGTTTTCACCATCAAATTTTGCCTCTACTTTGATTTAAATGTGAACTATTAAAAAGATATAGATATAGATATGGATAGTGATTCTTTTACTCGCAATGAGAAATATACTGGAAATATGTAAAATAGAAAAATAAAGAAATCAATATCAATTGCACATTTTAAAATAAGAACTAACTACAAGTTTATTAAAGACTATATTACAAAAAAAGAAAATGTCAAAATGATAAGAGCAATAGAATTCATCAAATTAAAAAGTGGTAAAGCTTTAACTAAGAAAATATTTTGATAGTGAAGATATGTTAACGAAATATCCTTCAACATGGGAATGATTATGAGCCTATCTATACAAAAGGTAACTCACAAAATAAATGTTACCTTTGACACATATCTCACCCCTCTAATTAATTACATAAAAATGATGCAAGGGATTGGAAGAAAAAATAAAACCATGTATAATTATGTTGAAACATATAACATGATTAAATATATTATGTGATATGCATGTAAAAACACAAGTAAAATGTGATCATAAGTTCATATATGCAATAATTGAAAGTAAGGTGCCCCAAATATTGCCCCAATGAAATAAAAATAAGATAATGATAGCTATGAATGTTATATAAGAGGGACTGGAAGGGAAAAAACCTATATGATCATGATAAAACATGATCACATGATAAAATATATCATGTGATAATAAAGTAAGAGCATAGGTAAAATTTGATCATGAGAACATATGTTATAATAAGTGAAAATAAGGTCTCCAAATATTGCCCCAATGAAAGAAAATAACAAGATCATGATAGTTTTGATTAATGACCTAAGAGGGTTTTTGAAATGGCCTCAATCTATTTATGATAAAGCTATTGAACAAAAACTAGCCAAACAACATAACTGTATCAAATCTACCAAAAAATGGTTCTACAAAATCTCATAACTAGATCTAAAAGGATGAACACACTTAACTCAAGTACGAGACACATGTTTTTGAAGACCTTTCTTCCTTCTTTAAACCCATTTCCAAGAAAAAGCATCATCAAAATTGATAGAATCAATAGAGGGAGGAGGGGAAACCCTCTCACAATTACAACTTTGGATCAACAAGTGAGGGGACGAATGTCCAACTAGGGAGGATGAACATTGAGTGGAAAAAATAGCACCATTTAGAGGGAACACAACAACACCACACTCCAAAATAGGGGAAGAAGAAAAAATAAGTACATCAAGCACTTAGGTGGAGGAGAGACCACCTCCTCACCAATAATAGAAGACTTAGGAGCCTCATAATATGAAATCTGCAAATGAACTATAAAATGTTCATGAACAACATCCTTCCACCAAGAGGAAGATCTTGAGACCTTAAGACATGGGAAACTAGAAGCGAAATGACCCATGGAAAACCACCACCTAGAATGAAAGGGATTGGCCTCATAATTCAAAAACTAGCTCCAAGTATGACCCAAAACTTGCAAAATAACCTCCATTGAGAGAGTTTTAAACAAATCCAATTCAACCAAAATATGGGTGAAGGTGGTGTCTATGAAGTTTGTAGAAGCATTGTCCAACTTGATGAAGCAACACACATAATTACCAATTTCCACAAAGCTAAAATCGCACCAAAAGTGAAGGGGTGGATTAGGGAGATGAATTAAAATGGGAAAAACATTGAAATATTTGGTAAGGGGAATAAAGAAGGGACTTCAAGGTTATAGAAATAGGGAATGATGCCCCAACACCAAGAAATTCCATCAAGGACAACATCTTGATCCTCCAAAAATTCAAAAGCATAATTTCAAGGCCATGGGGTTGAAGGGGTCTATTGACATGGTAAGGAAACATGTAATGTAAAATTAATTATTTTACTTAAGTTGGATTCCTAGGGAAGTTGCATAAGGAAAGTAAAATAAATGACATTTCATTATTGTCTTATTTTTTAATTTGGGCACCTAGAATTGAGGAATAAGCTAGTGATTTTGGGGAAAATAATTAATGAACATTTAGTTTCTAATTTGGGGTGAATGAGCACAAATTGGTTTATGATTTTGTTCATTTTTCAAAGACATCTATAGAAACAAGGCATTGGATATGGTGCAATAATGTTGGGCACCATATTTGGAAGCGTTTGATGATGAATTTTCAACATATATAGAGGGATTTCAAAAGAAAATTTCTTGGAAATGAAAAAGAAACATTGTGAGGAGCACTTTTTGGTGGCTCACATAGCTGAAACCCTATATAAAATATATCCATTCATAGTTTTAAGAGGAAGAAATCAACAACAACAAGGTTGAAGAAAGTATTTTCATGTTGATTTAGAGGATTGCATGAGAAAAATGTAAGAAATCAGCTTGCCAAGAGGAGAGGATAGAAAGAGGGAGAGTCTTAAAGGTATTCAAAGTAGCTAAGAGAGTTGTAGGATGAAGGTAAAATTATGGTTTCAAAAGAGGAGTAAAGCCAATAAGGTGTGAATGCGTGAGGATTTGAAGACTTGATGGTAGGTGCCTAGAAACCCTTTACTTTATTTTATTTTTGGTCCTTGTTGAAATCCTCAATACATATAATTTTTCTTGTGGAATTGTTTTCTATGAATGCACATATGAAAATCATAATAAATGTATGTTTCATATTTTATTGCAAAATATATATTAATGGGGATTAGATTTCATGTTAAAGTTTCAAGATTGGGTAGTGTGATAAGACCCCCTATCTTATCTAAATCAATTTATGATCTCGGGATTAAAATATCTTTTTTGGGACTTTTTTGTTATTTAGCCATTTCGTTTTACTATGCCAATCATAATATAAACAAAGTAGACTATGTAGAAAAGGTTAAATGTGTACAAGGTGTTTCATCTTTCTACACTCTACTTAATCATCACAATCTTCGATGGTCAAATAGTGAATAACATTTTAAAACTCCATCTCTACCAAAAAGTGGTAATTGATGAACTCCATGCCTTTCTTAAATATTGAATGAACTAGTGTTCATTAAAAGGGCTCAAATTACTAAACGAGTCCCTTTCAATTGTAAGATTTGTAGTGTATCCACAACATCACATACAAGAGTTCTTTGAGCCATTTTAGACTCTCTTTTCTTTTAGACTGTAGGAATCAGGTAGCATGACCCCCTATAAACTGCAGTGCACCTGGTAAACTTTTTAATGTGACCGGTGGTGCTGGCGCGACATTCCCTCCGGTACCACAGGGGTGGGGGAGACTAGACCTCTTGACCAACCTCCTGCAACAGGGAAGATTTAGCCAACCGAGCTAGGGCCCCAACTCCAACCAGTTTAGACATTTCACATAGATATTAATTTTAATTATTTTTCTACTACTTTGTAATAAAGATGGTATTTGTTTCTACAAAGAATTGTGGGTACATTAGTGAGGATATTGGATATGTTGACATTCAAACCTAGAACCTACTTGTAGCTAGTTTGATTTTCCATCACTATGACACTTATCTTTTCATAATGATTTTTTGAAAATTCTATTAAGTTGTTTCAGTTCCAACACACCCTCTAAAATACATTCATATTAAGATCGACTATAATTTTGCATTCCTAATATTCCTTCTATTTAATATGTTTTAAAAACTATTTGTTAAATTTCAATCCACGTTTATTTTTATTTTTTATTTCGTTAAAATTGCGCAGCAGTTTCTTAAAAACCTGGGAATGGTTTAAGTAGATGGCCTCTTAGGTGGAAAGGATTTTTATGATCTGTTTTTCGCCATACATCACACTCACGTGGGAATATTTTTTAATCCTTTTATGGTCGGTCTACGAAGATTCAATATTTGTATACGTTGAAAACGTGAGCCAATATTAAAATTGTAGATAAATGCTTAATTTACACCAATTAGGAATGACCACTATCCTTAAAAAAAAGGATCAAAACTTTTGGAAGGGAGAATTTCACTCATTAATTTATCCACGTGGTGAAACCACGTGTAAGAAAATTACATTTTAGACAAAGTTGGTGACCTTAATTAATAATTTATATTGTCGGTGATGGATAATGTTGAGTTTTCTTCAACGATGGAATAATTTCGCACTCTTTTTTGGACCTAATTGAAAGCGAAGTTGAATGTCTCTATTTTAGAAGATGAAGAAATAAATATAATTGAAATTATTTACAATAACAATGTATACGATGTGCACAATCCAAAATTATGTATAAAAGTTCATAGATGATTATATTTTTAATTATTAATAAGAAATTTAAATTTAAGAGTCAGAGGTCTAGTTCAACTGGCTAAAGCATTCTATTGGTATCAGAGGGTGTGTCGCGCCAACATCACCCTTGACGTGAAAAATGTTTACCAAGCATACTGTAGTTTACAAGGGGGGCTACCCAATTCCTATAGTCTAAAACAAATTTAAATTTAAATTTATTATTTTAAAAATATTTAATGCACAATATTAGAGAAATTTTATGTAACGTAAAATTTGTTAATTATTTTGTAAAAAATATTGTATTTAGATTAATTAATTAAGTATATATGTGAATATATTAAAGTTATGTTCTTAAAACTCAATTTATTATTTTTAGATTGCATATTGATCCGTATAGCGGAAGGGATCTATGACAATTGTTGCGAGTGATTACGAACAAAGGTGTAAAGACATCAATAATGAAGTAACAGGAACATTAATCAGAGAAGATTCAAAAACATAGAATCAAGAGAGAGATGAGAAAACACCGATTTGATTACGGAGTTCGTCCAAGTGGACTACGTCTCCGAGTCGAGCTCAAACGAGTGACCACTCTATTGATATGTTCTGGAATACAGTACAAACTCCACGAGCCTCCTGCTTACAATGTCTTGTAGACTTCCACAAAGTTATCCAAAAATTCTCACTCACACCCCTTGGAAGATGACAAAGAGTAAGGAAAATAACTTTGACTAATACAAGACTATTACAACTCTCAGAACATCAATACATCCAAAAATATTCTCCTAATTCCCTCTAAGAATTTCTCTCACAAAAAGCCTCACAAAGACTAAGAGAAAGGGAAAACAAAAGAATAATGATCCTAATGGATGCTTCATCAACTAATGGATGAGTGATCAACTAATGAGTGATGAAAAATACTCCAAGCCTTCCTCCTTTTATACTTGGAGTTTTCCCAATATGGTAGAAACCATAAAATCTCCAAAAATCTTCCCCATTTACATATAAATCAAAATAAACAACCCCTTAATCTTTCAAATTAATTTGGAGCCCTTCCCTTAAGTTATTCTCGGGCTTAGGTTGTTCATAAGTTTTGATGTTATTCGGGTTTGATTTTAAGTTTGTTTGAAAATAACCTTTAATAGGTTATTTGTTTTGGATTCGGGCTTCACAACCGGTTAACAAAAACTGCGCCCCTCATATGATTGAAAAGCCTGCGTGGCTCACCGGTGAGTATTTATTTTAGGGCCCGGCCGGTTCGGGGTTCAACCCTCGCCGGCAACAAACCTTTAAAACCAAATCTCGGCTGTTTTATAACAAACGAAATCGTCGCCGAAAATCTTGTTGAGGATTTTGTGCGGCCGAATGGTGGAGATGGGCGCTTGTAAGTTGGGGGTTAGGGGATCGAATCCCCTTAGCCCTTTTAATCGGAATCACCAAGGATACAACCCACGGAGAAATAGGAGGCCACCCGTCAAAGGATGATTCGCCGGGAGAGACAGCGCTGGTACCAACTCACTGCCACGTGTCCTTCCATGAATCGCCGAGAAACACAGTCAGCATCAACGTGTCCGCCAAGTCATCCGATGACCCACCTGCTCGATGCCACGTGTCGTTCAATAACTCACCGAAGACTCCACACTGTCGCTGACTCAACTGCCGATGTGTCTACCACCTAGGCGCCACGTGTCGTGATCGGATTCGCTGGAAGAACACAGTCAACATCCATGTCAACTACCACGTCATCCGAAGGACATGTGTCATCATCTGAATGGTCCACGTCATTGTGGAATGATGACGTCATCATAGTACGGAACGACAGTGTCAAGACGCTATTGGTCCACGTCATTATTCGTACGATGACCTATCCGCCCAGTTAGCAGGATGACGTCATGCTGACGTCAGCAACCGTACTTCATGGTACCTTGGTCAACTGGCAACTTTGACTGGCTCTAACTTGCGCACACGACATCCAATTTGCACGAAACGAATGCCATTGGAATCGTGACGACGAGCTCTTTGCGATGATGCCAACTTCGACCAATTTGGTGACAATTAATTTTTCCACCTTTTTCTCGTCCCTGAATGTAGAGTTGACCAACCTTTGACCGAGCTTTGACCGCAATATCTCGGACATACGGACTCAAAATTTGACGAAATGAACTTTGTTGTGATCGTGTCGACGAGCCCTCCGAACTGACACTGCTTTCGGCCGATTCTGAGTCCATCAACTTTTCGTCTCCTGACGGCCTCCTGGTCAAAGGGTTGACCCAACTTTGACTGCGCGTAACTTGAGCAAACGGACTCCTTTTTCACCCGTTCAAGTTGCGCCAGATTCAGAATTCAGTGCTCTACGTGATGGCATTGCTTCCAAGAGAAACTGGAACACTTCAATTTCAGGTCCTGAAGATCCACCTGGATCAAACCTCCCCACTGAAGAACTTTTGGTCCTCCAAAAGTGTATAGTTCCTTGAAAAACATCTCACATTCAACATTTTGCCACTTGCCACAATCTGATCACACTGAACACACTGCCACATCTGCCTGTCGGGGTCTTACACTTCGGCAATGCAGGGATTCACAACTCCTCATGATGCAGTTTAAAAATGGAACATAAAATACCAAAAGCAAGAAGAGAAAACTGAGGATGATAAACCTGTCCCTCGGTGCTTCTTACAGGTAGTTCGCACTCTGCATTTCTCGCCTTCTTCGGGCATGCTTCTGTTGCTCCTTCAATTACTCGAGCACGGATTTGCGCCTCAGCCTGACATATTCCTTCACCTTTGTACTTCGGAACAGCTGATTCAAGGCTCCACCATACAGCTCGGGTCCAACAACAAGGTCACCGACAAATCCTTCAAGAACTTCGTTTGAGTTCAGACTTATCCTCTAACTGACCATCACCGAGTCGTCAAGTTGAGAACATACAAGGTCACTGTTGACCATTCTCAACAACTCTGTCTAAATAAGTGCTCTTCAACTGAAGCTTCGCACTAAAGAAACTGCAAGTACAAGTACTTAACAACATATTTGCAATAAGAAGTTACAAGTATTCTCTTTCCAGATTACAAAACATGGCTTCCAAGAGCCTTACAAATTCTCAATCTCTAGAGAAATACAACTTCATGAAAATTATTACAAACAAGTTTATTCAAAGCTCACAAAATGAAACTAGCTTATCGGCATTATTCATCACACTACAATAGATGTAACAAACACACAAATTGATTTACTAGTTTGAAGAGCGTTGTTCCCAGCTCCTACGAAGCTGTTCAAAGGAATTCTCTTTCACAGGTTGCTCAGGCTGTGGTTGAACTTCTGCTGGGAATGCCTCAGAAGTGGTAGCTACTGCCGGCTCCGCTTTCGTCTCCTCAACTTGCTGATGGTTGGTAGACCTCGATTGACGACGAAGCTCTGGATGCAGCTTCCAACATTTTGCCTCCCAGTGTCCACTGATGCCGCAGTGGTTGCAGAAGTTTCGAGCTTTGGAGGATTGTCCTTCTCCACTGAATCCCAATCCCTGGTGTCGTGGTCGCTTCTTCGCCTCGATCGGATTGGCGATGCCTTGCTCAGAAATGCCAAAGCCTTTCCCTTTGAAGCCCATTTGTCCGAGTAGCTTCGATCCTATGCTCCTCGTGTGCTTCTCGAAGTATCCAAATGAGTCTTGCTCGTCCTCCGTTGACTTCTTCTGTTTGATAGAAGAAGAGGCTTTGAGATAATTACTGTCAGTGTCAGGCAGATTGAGTGTCTGGAGGTACTCCATCTGTCGGCAGTAAGCACACTCTACTGCTCCAGGAGAGTTAGCCCAATCATGGCCACAAGCAAACTTGGCCACTGGCTTTGTCGCTGAAGAAGCTCCCGTACTATCAGGCGGTGTGAGCGGAGAGTATGAGGATGATTTATCCTCAGAATGCGGACAGAAACCACAAATGTGTTCACTTCCAAATAGAGGAGGACTTCTCCTGTTCTGCTCCTCTAAGATGTCCTGCAACCACATTTGCAGTCTTTCTTTCTCCATGTTGGATTCCTCCAACAACCGCTGAAGTTCTGCATTCTCACTCTGCAAGCGCTGATTGGCTTCTTCCAACTCTTGCATCCTGTTAGCCTTCTCCCGATGGTCTCGGTAGAGTTCTTCAACCATGCCTTTCATTGCCATGATATCATCCACCATGGATGGGGTCAATGTCAGCCTGGAAGATTCACCCTTTTCTGATGCCATCTTTGCTCTAACCTCCAAATGTCCACCTGTCAACTTGCACACAGCTTAACAAAAGCAGCAAACTCGCAAGCTGATTAGCAATCACTCCTACAACACTAGCCAAACAAAGCTCTGATACCACTTTGATCCGTATAGCGGAAGGGATCTATGACAATTGTTGCGAGTGATTACGAACAAAGGTGTAAAGACATCAATAATGAAGTAACAGGAACATTAATCAGAGAAGATTCAAAAACATAGAATCAAGAGAGAGATGAGAAAACACCGATTTGATTACGGAGTTCGTCCAAGTGGACTACGTCTCCCGGTCGAGCTCAAACGAGTGACCACTCTATTGATATGTTCTGGAATATAGTACAAACTCCATGAGCCTCCTGCTTACAATGTCTTGTAGACTTCCACAAAGTTATCCAAAAATTCTCTCACTCACACCCCTTGGAAGATGACAAAGAGTAAGGAAAATAACTTTGACTAATACAAGACTATTACAACTCTCAGAACATCAATACATCCAAAAATATTCTCCTAATTCCCTCTAAGAATTTCTCTCACAAAAAGCCTCACAAAGACTAAGAGAAAGGGAAAACAAAAGAAGAATGATCCTAATGGATGCTTCATCAACTAATGGATGAGTGATCAACTAATGAGTGATGAAAAATACTCCAAGCCTTCCTCCTTTTATACTTGGAGTTTTCCCAATATGGTAGAAACCATAAAATCTCCAAAAATCTTCCCCATTTACATATAAATCAAAATAAACAACCCCTTAATCTTTCAAATTAATTTGGAGCCCTTCCCTTAAGTTATTCTCGGGCTTAGGTTGTTCATAAGTTTTGATGTTATTCGGGTTTGATTTTAAGTTTGTTTGAAAATAACCTTTAATAGGTTATTTGTTTTGGATTCGGGCTTCACAACCGGTTAACAAAAACCGCGCCCCTCATATGATTGAAAAGCCTGCGTGGCTCACCGGTGAGTATTTATTTTAGGGCCCGGCCGGTTCGGGGTTCAACCCCCGCCGGCAACAAACCTTTAAAACCAAATCTCGGTTGTTTTATAACAAACAAAACCGTCGCCGAAAATCTTGTTGAGGATTTTGCGCGGCCGAATGGTGGAGATGGGCGCTTGTAAGTTGGGGGTTAGGGGATCGAATCCCCTTAGCCCTTTTAATCGGAATCACCAAGGATACAACCCACGGAGAAATAGGAGGCCACCCGTCAAAGGATGATTCGCCGGGAGAGACAGCGCTGGTACCAACTCACTGCCACGTGTCCTTCCATGAATCGCCGAGAAACACAGTCAGCATCAACGTGTCCGCCAAGTCATCCAATGACCCACCTGCTCGATGCCACGTGTCTATCAATAACTCGCTGAAGACTCCACGCTGTCGCTGACTCAACTGCCGATGTGTCTGCCACCTAGGCACCACGTGTCGTGATCGGATTCGCTGGAAGAACACAGTCAGCATCCATGTCAACTACCACGTCATCCGAAGGACACGTGTCATCATCTGAATGGTCCACGTCATTGTGGAATGATGACGTCATCATAGTACGGAACGACAGTGTCAAGATGCTATTGGTCCACGTCATTATCCGTACGATGACCTGTCCGCCCAGTTAGCAGGATGACGTCATGCTGACGTCAGCAACCGTACTTCATGGTACCTTGGTCACTGGCAACTTTGACTGGCTCTAACTTGCGCACACGACATCCAATTTGCACGAAACGAACGCCATTGGAATCGTGACGACGAGCTCTTTGCGATGACGCCAACTTCGACCAATTTGGTGACAATTAATTTTTCCACCTTTTTCTCGTCCCTGAATGTAGAGTTGACCAACCTTTGACCGAGCTTTGACCGCAATATCTCGGACATACGGACTCAAAATTTGACGAAACGAACTTTGTTGTGATCGTGTCGACGAGCCCTCCGAACTAACACTGCTTTCGGCCGATTCTGAGTCCATCAACTTTTCGTCTCCTGACGGCCTCCTGGTCAAAGGGTTGACCCAACTTTGACTGCGCGTAACTTGAGCAAACGGACTCCTTTTTCACCCGTTCAAGTTGCGCTGGATTCAGAATTCAGTGCTCTACGTGATGGCATTGATTCCAAGAGAAACTGGAACACTTCAATTTTAGGTCCTGAAGATCCACCTGGATCAAACCTCCCCACTGAAGAACTTTTGGTCCTCCAAAAGTGTATAGTTCCTTGAAAAACATCTCGCATTCAGCATTTTGCCACTTGCCACAATCTGATCACACTGAACACACTGCCACATCTGCCTGTCGGGGTCTTACACTTCGGCAATGCAGGGATTCACAACTCCTCATGATGCAGTTTAAAAATGGAACATAAAATACCAAAAGCAAGAAGAGAAAACTGAGGATGATAAACCTGTCCCTCAGTGCTTCTTATAGGTAGTTCACACTCTACATTTCTCACCTTCTTCGGGCATGCTTCTGTTGCTCCTTCAATTACTCGAGCACGGATTTGCGCCTCAGCCTGACATATCCCTTCACCTTTGTACTTCGGAACAGCTGATTCAAGGCTCCACCATACAGCTCGGGTCCAACAACAAGGTCACCGACAAATCCTTCAAGAACTCCATTTGAGTTCAGACTTATCCTCTAACTGACCATCACCAAGTCGTCAAGTTGAGAACATACAAGGTCACTGTTGACCATTCTCAACAACTCTGTCTAAATAAGTGCTCTTCAACTGAAGCTTCGCACTAAAGAAACTGCAAGTACAAGTACTTAACAACATATTTGCAATAAGAAGTTACAAGTATTCTCTTTCCAAATTACAAAACATGGCTTCCAAGAGCCTTACAAATTCTCAATCTCTAGAGAAATACAACTTCATGAAAATTATTACAAACAAGTTTATTCAAAGCTCACAAAATGAAACTAGCTTATCGACATTATTCATCACACTACAATAGATGTAACAAACACACAAATTGATTTACTAGTTTGAAGAGCGTTGTTCCCAGCTCCTACGAAGCTGTTCAAAGGAATTCTCTTTCACAGGTTGCTCAGGCTGTGGTTGAACTTCTGCTGGGACTGCCTCAGAAGTGGTAGCTACTGTCGGCTCCGCTTTCGTCTCCTCAACTTGTTGATGGTTGGTAGACCTCGATTGACGACGAAGCTCTGGATGCAGCTTCCAACATTTTGCCTCCCAGTGTCCACTGATGCCGCAGTGGTTGCAAAAGTTCCGAGCTTTGGAGGATTGTCCTTCTCCACTGAATCCCAATCCCTGGTGTCGTGGTCGCTTCTTTGCCTCGATCGGATTGGCGATGCCTTGCTCAGAAATGCCAAAGCCTTTCCCTTTGAAGCCCATTTTTCTGAGTAGCTTCGATCCTATGCTCCTCGTGTGCTTCTCGAAGTGTCCAAATGAGTCTTGCTCGTCCTCCGTTGACTTCTTCTGTTTGATAGAAGAAGAGGCTTCGAGATAATTACTGTCAGTGTCAGGCAGATTGAGTGTCTGGAGGTACTCCATCTGTCGGCAGTAAGCACACTCTACTGCTCCAGGAGAGTTAGCCCAATCATGGCCACAAGCAAACTTGGCCACTGGCTTTGTCGCTGAAGAAGCTCCCGTACTATCAGGCGGTGTGAGCAGAGAGTATGAGGATGATTTATCCTCGGAATGCGGACAGAAACCACAAATGTGTTCACTTCCAAATACAGGAGGACTTCTCCTGTTCTGCTCCTCTAAGATGTCCTGCAACCACATTTGCAGTCTTTCTTTCTCCATGTTGGATTCCTCCAACAACCGCTGAAGTTCTGCATTCTCACTCTGCAAGCGCTGATTGGCTTCTTCCAACTCTTGCATCCTGTTAGCCTTCTCCCGATGGTCTTGGTAGAGTTCTTCAACCATGCCTTTCATTGTCATGATATCATCCACCATGGATGGGGTCAATGTCAGCCTGGAAGATTCACCCTTTTCTGATGCCATCTTTGCTCCAACCTCCAAATTTCCACCTATCAACTTGCACACAGCTTAACAAAAGCAGCAAACTCGCAAGCTGATTAGCAATCACTCCTACAACACTAGCCAAACAAAGCTCTGATACCACTTTGATCCGTATAGCGGAAGGGATCTATGACAATTGTTGCGAGTGATTACGAACAAAGGTGTAAAGACATCAATAATGAAGTAACAGGAACATTAATCAGAGAAGATTCAAAAACATAGAATCAAGAGAGAGATGAGAAAACACCGATTTGATTACGGAGTTCGTCCAAGTGGACTACGTCTCCGGGTCGAGCTCAAATGAGTGACCACTCTATTGATATGTTCTGGAATACAGTACAAACTCCACGAGCCTCCTGCTTACAATGTCTTGTAGACTTCCACAAAGTTATCCAAAAATTCTCTCACTCACACCCCTTGGAAGATGACAAAGAGTAAGGAAAATAACTTTGACTAATACAAGACTATTACAACTCTCAGAACATCAATACATCCAAAAATATTCTCCTAATTCCCTCTAAGAATTTCTCTCACAAAAAGCCTCACAAAGACTAAGAGAAAGGGAAAACAAAAGAAGAATGATCCTAATGGATGCTTCATCAACTAATGGATGAGTGATCAACTAATGAGTGATGAAAAATACTCCAAGCCTTCCTCCTTTTATACTTGGAGTTTTCCCAATATGGTAGAAACCATAAAATCTCCAAAAATCTTCCCCATTTACATATAAATCAAAATAAACAACCCCTTAATCTTTCAAATTAATTTGGAGCCCTTCCCTTAAGTTATTCTCGGGCTTAGGTTGTTCATAAGTTTTGATGTTATTCGGGTTTGATTTTAAGTTTGTTTGAAAATAACCTTTAATAGGTTATTTGTTTTGGATTCGGGCTTCACAACCGGTTAACAAAAACCGCGCCCCTCATATGATTGAAAAGCCTGCGTGGCTCACCGGTGAGTATTTATTTTAGGGCCCGGCCGGTTCGGGGTTCAACCCCCGCCGGCAACAAACCTTTAAAACCAAATCTCGGCTGTTTTATAACAAACAAAACCGTCGCCGAAAATCTTGTTGAGGATTTTGCGCGGCCGAATGGTGGAGATGGGCGCTTGTAAGTTGGGGGTTAGGGGATCGAATCCCCTTAGCCCTTTTAATCAGAATCACCAAGGATACAACCCACGGAGAAATAGGAGGCCACCCGTCAAAGGATGATTCGCCGGGAGAGACAGCGCTGGTACCAACTCACTGCCACGTGTCCTTCCATGAATCGCCGAGAAACACAATTAGCATCAACGTGTCCGCCAAGTCATCCGATGACCCACCTGCTCGATGCCACGTGTCGTTCAATAACTCGCCGAAGACTCCACGCTGTCGCTGACTCAACTGCCGATGTGTCTGCCACCTAGGCGCCACGTGTCGTGATCGGATTCGCTGGAAGAACACAGTCAGCATCCATGTCAACTACCACGTCATCCGAAGGACACGTGTCATCATCTGAATGGTCCACGTCATTGTGGAATGATGACGTCATCATAGTACGGAACGACAGTGTCAAGACGCTATTGGTCCACGTCATTATCCGTATGATGACCTGTCCGCCCAGTTAGCAGGATGACGTCATGTTGACATCAGCAACCGTACTTCATGGTACCTTGGTCAACCGGCAACTTTGACTGGCTCTAACTTGCGCACACGACATCCAATTTGCACGAAACGAATGCCATTGGAATCGTGACGATGAGCTCTTTGTGATGACGCCAACTTCGCCAATTTGGTGACAATTAATTTTTCCACCTTTTTCTCGTCCCTGAATGTAGAGTTGACCAACCTTTGACCGAGCTTTGACCGCAATATCTCGGACATACAGACTCAAAATTTGATGAAACAAACTTTGTTGTGATCGTGTTGACGAGCCCTCCGAACTGACACTGCTTTCGGCCAATTCTGAGTCCATCAACTTTTCGTCTCCTGACGGCCTCCTGGTCAAAGGGTTGACCCAACTTTGACTGCGCGTAACTTGAGCAAACGGACTCCTTTTTCACCCGTTCAAGTTGCGCCGGATTCAGAATTCAGTGCTCTACGTGATGGCATTGCTTCCAAGAGAAACTGGAACACTTCAATTTCAGGTCCTGAAGATCCACCTGGATCACATATAAATGAAGAGGAAAACATGTATATTTTAAATTTTATTTCTATATTTTATAGTATTTTGTGTTAATATTGTAAATGCATAATGTCAACATAAGTAATTTAGTTTTTTTGACACATTCATTAATCTTAGTACATTTTTTTAGACTATAGGAATCAAGTAGACCCCTCCCCCCTATAAACTGTAGTGCACCTAGTAAACTTTTTTCATGTGATTGGTGATGTATCACAACACACCCTTTAGTACCGCTAGGATGAGGGGAGACTAAATCTCGTGACCTCTTACCTATGATAGGATTATTTAGCCAATTGATTCAAGGCCTTCACCCTATTAATCTTAATACTTAATCCAATATTTTGTTATGCAATTTTTAAAATTCTAAATCATTAGTTACCTATTTCTTAGGATTTTTACCTTTCTCGACTATGTCACACATGTGGTATTATCAACTAATTATGTGGTCTAGTCCTTGAGTTTCAACTCTTAAATTTTCCAATTTCAAGGTGGACAACCCTAGGATATGACTCTCACCCATTGAAAATCACACCAAAAGTTTTAAATTATGCATCTATGGGTTTGTATTCTAGGTCATCATCATAGGTCACTTGTAACGATCCATTATTATAGCATTCACATGTTGGATCATTCATAGTATTAGTTGTAACTTAATCTCAACTTATTTAGTCACAACCTACTTAACAATTAGCATCATATATTCTCTTTTTTATATTTTGATATTTTCAAAATATTCCTACATATTTATTGTCATTATGAAAGTCAAGCACTCTTACTTGTGCATATAGTAGGCCTCCAACAATAATTCTTAGCACCTCCCTAAATCTCAAAGGTAAGTACACATGCATTAGCTAGTAGGTTCTAAAGGTGCCAAAGTTAAAATTCTTTAATGAGAAAATTTTATCAAGGGAAAAGAATTCATTGACTAGATGGCAAGAGAACGTTAATCCACCATCCAAAAATATTAATATTTTTGAGTCACAAGATTCTACCCACTAATTCATTTGCATATTTTAAATTCTAGATCTTTATTATAGAATCTTAGAATCTACATTAAAAGCATATCAATGTCTAAGTATGCCTTAATTTTTTCTTAGCTATTACAATTATTTTCATTATGTACTCAAATTCTTAAATCATATTGATAAAAATATTAGAGCATTATTTAGTGTGACAAATATGCTCATCTTAGCTATTGATGCTCAAAAAGTATGAAACTAGAGACCTACTCTATAAGCATAAAATTGGATCAATCTTGCACGTAGGTGAATAAACCAAGGAATTCCACAAATTAACTTAAAACAAGATCCCAAACCTCTTCCAATGAACATAGAACCAAAATTCAAAGACATAACAATCAATTTTCATGCACAATATTTTCAAAAAATAACTCACAAGAAAAGTAAAACTAAAACCCAAATATAGAATGACTATATAATACTATGTAGAGTTTTGTCCAGACCTTTATTAGAGTACTAATATCAAATTGATCCACACAAGATGAAAAAGAATAGGCTCTTACCTACTAGATGTGAAGTAAAGAATACATGAAATTAGATAAAACAATATATCATTAAGCCACAAATGTGATGTACATATAGAAAAGAGGGAAGACAATATCGACATGATTAATTGAGAAGACTAAGTAATCAACTCCCACTAATAGAGAGTGGTGGTAAGTTTACTTCCTCAAAACTTGCAAGAGGTGGTGAAGTTAATTCTCTCTGAGTGGGACACATAACTAGGCTTAATGCCAACTGTATAACCATGTGTATAATATATAAATGTAGTGTAGTAAAATGCATACCCTTGCATTTTCACACTTGTTTGGGCCCACCTTGCTTTTTTTAATCCTTATTTATGTCTTAATTGGTCCTATTTTACATCCACAAGCCCTATGAATTATGTCTTTTCTAGCTAATCCCGACATTCTCCAATGCATAAATGATAATTTAATGATTTCATCTATGTGTCCCTAATTTTTTGGGTCAAGACTAAATTGCCACCTAGAATATCTTTGTCCCCCTAAGGTCTCAGGACCTTGATTTTGAGGTATCTTAATTGAGCTCCTTTTTGGTGTATGTGCCCCAAGTTTCATGACTTGGGACTAAGACACCACCTAGGGCGTCTTAGTCCTCCATGAGTCATTTTTGGGATTTAATTTTAAATTTTGATAGGATTTAGCCTCTTTTATTTAATGAATTCATATGTCAACTTGGCGCAGTGATGTAATTTCAAGATATTAAGCATAAGTATAAATGCAAGGATCCTTCTCTCATTTCCTACCAACAAGCAATCTAAGCAATCAAGTCTTTTGTGAGAGAATTCATAATAGAAAATTGAGTTCACAAGGGAATTCAAGAGCATTTCTATCAAGTATTTGGAGTCATCATCAAGATTGAAGCATCATATCAAAGAGCTTCTTGCATCATGTGTGTTGTTGTGCTAACATTTGTAATGTAGGGTTTTGATTCAAGCAAGCAATTCAAGTCCATATCCTTTGATTCAAGATACATATCCATTGTAGCCATTTCACACAAGTTTACAGACTTTACAAGGGTTCAGTAAGTTGTAGAATTTCATTTTGTTCATTAATCATTTCCCTTCATTATTCTATTTTATTTTAAGGTTTAATTACCAACAAGGGGTTTGACCAAGGAAAACCCCCATTCACTAACAAACAACAAGTTTTTCCCTTCTTGCATATTTGTGATTGCAGATTTATGTTGAATACTTGAAGATCATTTGGAGTGAAAAGTTGTAAAAGTTGCAAAATTGCATTACAAAGTTGTCATCTTCATAGAAACTGACCTACAGGCCGAACCCGAAAGTTTTAGAACCTGAGATTGGGGAAGAAGTGAGTGAAGATCTTGGACCTCAGGACCACATTCAAAGTTTTCAAAAATTCAAAATGAGACTAATACGCCATCTTATGCATCTTAGTCCTCCCGAGCATATTTTTTAGAGATTCCTTCATATTCAGTTCCAAAATCTGAAGATTTTGCATCTGCCCTAAAAAATAGTAGTGGGACAAAGACAATAGTAAAGGTGTCATTGTCCTCCTAAGCATATTTGGATAGCTTATTTGCATTTCCAAAATCCTTGCAACATTTCCATACTTCCTAGGTACACATATCCCATCTCCCTGTTCCATAATTTCATCATTTGCATCTCTCATTTAGCTTGCATTACTAAGCTTTTTAGGTTGAATTCTTATTTGTCTTTTCCAAGCACTTTCTTGGTGGTGAACCCCTTAAAGCTGAAAGAACCCCCTCCTAGGTTCTCCTCATTGAGAATTGACTCACCTTATGAAGTTGCTAGTCAATCCAATTAGGGCTCCTAGGACATAATTGAATGACCAAGACAAAAAAAAATTTATAATAACTATATCAAGAGGCATAACCTATAGTGGAAACAAGGGAGAAACATTTTATATTGTGACCAAGTGAAATAAAAATGAAAGAACACTATTTAGAACTAATATTTATTAATCTCAATAATTCATGGCATAGTGCAATGGTTAATTCATGGCATTGTTGTTGTTTCCACCAAGGTTCAAACCTCTATTGGTCCATTACAACCACATATATTGTTCCCTCACCAATCTAATACACCCACAAAATTTAACCTTAGCATTATTATTATGGGTGTTCATGTCCTTGTCTTCATGCTCTAAACCCTCACTGGGATGGTGTGCTTGTGGGCTATGTGCCCCTACTAGGCTACTAGGCTCAGATGTTTAGACTATTTATGTTAATGTAGTGTGTTCATTTTAAGGATTAGGTCCCCTATTTTATGGCCTCATCTAGCTCAAACTCAACTAAAAATTCTTGAGGTACCATAAATATTAATCCTTGCAAATGAAACTAAAAGGTATCATACTACCATATATGATTTACTACACTTTTTAAGGTGAAAATAAAATTAAAAAAATTATTTAAATAATTTGATTGGTGACTTCTCCAAAATTAAAATTAAAAGTTACATACAAAGGTAAAACAAGTGTATTACCAAAAAATTACCCTTCAAATAAAAATAATGTAAACAATATAGATAAAATTTGTGTCTATAAATGTATGTAGTTATGTTGAGAGGTGTTGAATGGTGGCATCAAGGATCCCTAGGTTGTGACTATGTGAATGTAAATAGAAAAATTGTAACTTAAGTTTGATAACCATTTACATGTCAACTACTCCATACTTAAAAATAAGCATAATATTGATCTTAATAACATTATATATCTTTAAAAAATCTACCTAAAACACTAAGACATATTAATTTTAATTTAGTTTATTTACTTAAGTGTTATTTTATTTTAATTTAGAATAATTTATTTACCACATATATATATGGAAACATAAATTTTAATTTTTTGCTATGAATTATTTATTCTATATGTGGACATGGAAAAAGTAACCCTTTTACTTTTTCTTGTTTTTTCCCTCCTTGTGCTTATTTGGCTTGATTTCCCCTTGATTTAATGTTGTAATGTAAATTATATATTCACATTAGGTCTTGAATATTCAAATTATTAAGAATTTATGATGTCTTGTGAAGGTGTTGTGAAGTGTTGTAACACATTTCTACAATTTTCTAGACTCTTCTTATTATAATTCATCTAGATATTCCCTTTTTATCCCTTATCAAGTCTTATTTCAAAGTGTTATAAAGTCTTGTAACAAAATTTCACGCTTTTGTAGGTTTGTCACCACTAATTGCACCTTTCTCATGCTTTATTTGGCACCTTTATGCACTTATAGGCCTTAATTAAGTGTATTTTTTAATATAAATCCGACAAATATCATTAAAGGCAACTTAATTCCCAACACCCACTTACATTCCTTGAGTGGGACCCATTCCCCATAGGTGTCAAATGAGTCCCTCTTGGCACAAAATTCAAAATAATTTAAAATTGCTTTTGGGTTTTTATTCATTAAGATCTTAGGTTAGCCTGTGATGTATTTTTTGGAAATTAGGGAATAAGTGTGTATAAATAAGTTCTTTTCTATCCATTTTAACCCCCATTAATCCATTAAATCATCCTTTCATCCACCTAAGCACTTGAGCATCATAACATCATTCAATCAAGCAATTATCAAGCATCTTGGAGTAGCCATGGACATATCTTCAGACTTCTACAACAAGATTTTGGTGAGTTCATGACATGTGCATGATATTTGTTCATCATTCCTTGCTTATTTCATTTCATTTCTTTATCAAGGGTTTGATTACCAAAGTTGGATTTGACCAAGGCAAATCCCTATACTCTAACCCTTAACCATTTTCCCCCTCTTTGTGTGTGTGTTTGCAAGTATTGCAGGAAGATTTTTCGAAGAGATAGGTGTTGAAAAGTGGTCAACAAGTCATCAAAGTTATTCAAGTCAACAAAGACCTAATTCAAGCTTGGAGACATCATTCAACCTATTTTCTACAGTTTTGGATCCCCCAACTCGATAAGAAGACAAGTGCAGATCTAGACCCATAGAGTTGACTTCAAAAATTGCAATTTTTTGTATGACTAATTCACCATCAGTGGTGAATTATTCCCACTACTAGGCTTGAAAAGGTTTTTTCTTTAAATTTTAGTTTCTGACACTCCAAACTTGTTTCAACAGAATTTACCAAAACCTAGATTGATTCACCATCAATGGTGAATGAGTCCCAGTGGTCATCAACAGTGATTTCTAAAACATTCCAAAACTTCCCAGCATCAACATTCTATCTCCAGGTGCACTCCATTCAGTTTCATTAAGTTATTTTTTCATTTGTCATGTTTCTAGTTCATGTTTGCATACAACGTTGTGTTTTCAAACACTTCATGTTTCTTAGTCTTACATACATAATCAATAGTATTTTTCAATTCTATGCATTTACCTTACTTCATTTAGGCATATTTCATCTATATCGCATCCCTCTTTGAGTGTGAACATTGCATTTATGCTCCAATCTTATCTCCTTTTAGGTGAAAAACCCTAGAAGGAGCATAAAGCATTTGGGTGCCAAAATCTTTGTCTACATTTTGGTGAACCTGAATTTAGAGTATTTTTACTTTTGATTCTAAGTGAATTTTCATCCTAGGTTTTTCTTGCAACATCATTGCATTAGGTTTTGCATTGCTTAAACATCCCAGGGTTTTCAAAAATTGCATTAGTGAAAGCATCATATAGCTTTCATTTTTGCATTTCAAATCATTTAAGCACACTGAAGTTATACATTTTCATACTATATTTTCATTTGTGCATCTAAAAAACATCAAATTTCATTTCAAATTTCCAAAAAAACTCAAAAAAATCCATCCTTGATCTCATTCGTCACCCTGCGCGAATCAGTCTAGTTGCACATTCTGCACTCAATTTTCTAGCATTTTCTGGGCATTTGATGTGTTATAGTTTTATGCTATTACGCTATGTCATACTTTCCAGATTCTCTATTTTATTCTCTTTCTTGCATATTAGTTTACTTTTACTCGTTGACATCATGGCCTTTTACTTTACTAAGTTTTGGACATCATTAAAATCCTTAGTAGACATGTCAAATTGTGCCTTTGGAATTGATCATAATGACCTTGAGCTTCCTCATGCTCCTTCAACTCCTCATGAATTTCATCCTCGTGTTTTTGAAATCATTGGATAACATGATGATAGCATGAATAAGTTCTTAAATGAATGCCTTGACAACCTTGAAGCCAATGCAGCCTTTTACCCATCCATGAAGTTACAAGACCTTCCTACTGTCTCACCTCCTAATATGTTTGGTTAACTAAATCCTGAAATGACTGAAGGACCTAAGTTCCCTCTAATAGGTGGACCTATTTCTTCTACACAATGACCTCCTCAACCATTTTATGATAACAAAGTTACAAACACACCAATCAACCTTGAAGAAAATTATGGCAAAGGTTTTACTATATTAAGAAAACAAGGATGTGACACAACAACTGGATATAACATTCATCAACTTTTAGAACAAAAACCAATAGATGAGAACACCATAGGGTTAGGATATCAAGACCCCCCTCATGACAACAAGCCTCTATTTGAATATTGGAGACTTTTGGATAATGGCACAATGATCCTTGATTCCCCTCTTGACTTGAATGTTCTCTTTCCATGTGAACAACTACTACATGATTCTAATGACAAGGATGCTACGATACCCATGGGTCCTCTTCCTCCTTCAATCCATGAAAAAGGTGAATCTAGTAAATGCAAACGACCTTACAAATTGAAAAAACTAAACTCTCCTCTCCATCCACCAATTGAATGTGAAAGGAAACTATAAATGCTTTTAAATAGAGGTCTCATCCTATTACCACCTATGAATAGGTTGGTAATCCATCCTAAAGATTCCAATGTACCTTATTGTAAATACCATCATGTTCTTGGGCACCAAACTGATAAATGTTAGACACTGAAGGACATACTAAGTCAGTATCACTTCACTAATACTGATTGTTATCCTATCATCCCCCAAACACTACCAAACACCACATCATGCAATATTTGTAGAACTTTCCATTCTCACTATTGCATGATCTTTCTCATCATCTATCTTGGATCATTGTTTCCTTAGACTTAGTGGGGGCAAGAAGTTGTTAGCCTTTCCCTAGTAATGCATTTGCCATTGTCCCTTAGTTATGTTATTCATCTTCCGCTTATACCAATTGAGATTGGGAGGTGGATGAATCACTTGATGGTTGACTTGCATTTTCCCTACTAGTCTTTTGCATTTTCTTTCCTTTTGTTTTATGTGTGTATTGTGTTCCCCCATAGTGTGACATTTGATGTTCTTCCTCTCTTTGTACACTTCCTCTATTTGTACCTCTATGCTTCTATATATGTCATACATTTCCTTTTTCCTTTGTTTTATGTTTCCCTTTTGGGGATGACACAAAGCATCGAGATGCCCTATGTCTCTTCCATGTTGACCCAAATGGTCTTTCTTTTTCCTTTTCATCTTTGTTTTGTGTTTTCCTTTTGGGGATGACACAAAGCGAATAGACACCCTATGTCTCTTCCATGTTGACCCAAATGGTCTTCCTTTTTTTTCCTTTTTTGCTTTTGCTTTGTGTTTTCCTTTTGGGGATGATGCAAGGCATGAGACTAAAATGTCTCCTTCATGTTGATCCAAAAGCTTTCCCTTTTCTTTTACCTTTTCATTTTTCATGATTTCCTTTTGGGGACGATGCAAAGCATTGAGATTGCAGTGTCTCTTCCATGTTGACCCAAAATAGAGCTTTCTTTTTCTTTGTTTTTGCTCTCTTTGTGTCATTCTTCCAGTTCTATGTATTTGAGGAATGATGATAGTTCCGAGATCTTTAATCAAAACCTTGTAGCAAAGAACATACTGACCCTAAATCCATAGATCCCTTATGTGTTTAGTGCGTTCCTTTTTTAAGGAAACCCCTCTTTATTTTGTTCCTTTTCTTTCGCATGACACAACCTTACTCATAAACGTATGACTTGGCATAACGACTTTCCATGTTGGCTCTCATGGCTTGTTTCTTTTTATATTTTCTCCTTTGCTACTTTAAAGTAATTTCTCAAAGAACGGTGTATAGAAATTCCTTTAAAGTGGGGGCATACATTGGCACTATTCACTTTGCATTTTTATTTTTCTTCATTCATAGTGTAGCCTTGTTACTTCATACGATATGTTTGTCACTTTGTGGATGACATTGGATGTGATTTCCTTCATAAGTGTGTTCTATCTTAGCACATTACATTCTTCTTAGCCTCCTGATGCGACACACTACATCCACTAAGTTGTGAATATTTTATTCTTTGATTGGTCCTCTCTTGGAGACATTAGGCACAATGTTCCCTAAGTTAAGACCTCACATGAACTAAACTTGCATAACAAAACTTGCATGTCTATGGTGCCATTGCATTTGTTCATGAGTTGTAAGCATATGAAGCTTTGCTTGTCTCATGAAGCATGAAACGACATTGTATTTTTTGGCACCTTATTAAAGTTATCAGGAGGTATAACTTTATTATGGTTGAGCAGGAAAGCCCATTCTGAGGCATGACTTTTCCCCACAACCACCTTGTGGATTTCTCACCTCACAGATAACTAGAAGTTTTGTTGCCCCAGAGTGAGTATACTTGGGCTTTCTCACCTCGAGGACAACCAGAAGTTATGTGGCCCCAGAGTGAGTATACTTAGGTTTTCTCACTCGACAGACAACCATGAGTTTCATCGCCCTAGAGTGAGTACACATTTCTTGTTCCAAACAAATAGCCTAGATCTAATCCACAATGAGTTGGACAGATGAACGAAGCTTTCTTTACTTTCCTTCATTCTTTTTCATCACGTCCATGTGTGTTTCTTTGTGCTTATGATTGATTTACCATGGGATCTTCATCCTAGGGGCTTGATCATCCCTCTTGATCAATTTTGTATCATCTTATCAAGCATTAGTACATTCAAACCCCTCTAGAGATGCATCGCTCTACTTTAGTGTGATTTTGAAGCAAGTTCATCCTCTCACTAAAGTGAGGGTAACCGTGGACACGGAAAAAGTAAACCTTTTACTTTTTCTTATTTTGTCCCTCCTTATACTTATTTGGCTTGATTTCACCTTGATTTAACATTGTAATGTAACTTATACATTCACATTAGGTCTTGAATATTCAAATTATTAACAATTTATGATGTCTTGTGAAGGTGTTGTGAAGTGTTGTAACACATTTCTACACTTTTCTAGACTCCCAGATTATTATAATTCATCTAAATATTCCCTTTTTATCCCTTATCAAGTCTTATTTCAAAGTGTTGTAAAGTCTTGTAATAAACTTTCACACTTTTCTAGGCTTGTCACCACTAATTACACCTTTCTCATGCTTTATTTGGCCCCTTTATGCACTTATCTAGGCCTTAATTAAGTGTGTTTTTTAATATAAACTTAAAAAATATCATTAAAGGAAACTTTATTCCTAACACCCATTTACATGCCTTGAGTGGGTCCCATTCGCCATGGGTGGCAAATGAGTCCCTCTTGGCACAAAATTCAAACTAATTTCCAATTTCTTTCAAGTTTTTATTCATTGAGACCTTAGGTTAGCCTATGATGTTGTATTTTTGGGAAATTAGGGAATAAGTGCTTATAAATAAGTGTTTTTCTATCCATTTTAACCCTCATACATCCATTCAATCATCCTTGCACCCATCTAAGCACTTGAGAATCATAGCATCATTCAATCAAACAATTCTCAAGCTTCTTGGAGCAGGGTGCTACCACAATAGTGGTTTACACTTTCTGGGAGATTCTGATTTTTGCTGAAATCACATCTTTTTAGAAAATATAATGATTTAAGCCTTGAAAATTTCCACTTAAAGGATTCTAATTGAATAGGGTTTGATCAAATCACCTTAGACCAATCACCCTTGGATAGAACCCCACTAGTTTTAAACCATACCTATAATGGAGTCTCCTTTACACCTATCAAAATGCTGATAAAAAACCACTTTTCATTTACCTTTTGGGAGATAAAATGAATTCATTTAAATTTAAATTTTTTTTAAGTGTGTAGTTCTTATTATAAGCTTCCAAAAAGGTACAATTTTAATTAAATTTAATTTGATTATTATCTTTATTTTTTATTTCTTGTGAATGTAGGTTTTTCACCGAAAATCAAACTCTCTGTTCTACACATGTGGAAAAATAGAAGATTATCAAAATTTATTTCTGAAAAATATGAGTGCACCAAATATTGGAGTCCTTGATCCAAAAAAAAAAATTAAATTGAATTTCGATACATACAAAACAAGTTACGCATTATACGGTCGCGCTATGTCTAAATTTTAATTGGTTTGACTTTGAAATTTGATTAAAGAAAAAATATTCAATAAAAAAATATCTAACCAAGTGGAAGCACTAGATATCAGAGTTACATATCTAAATTTGAAAGAATTAGAATTTTATCCTTCATGGAAAAAAATTATGCATTGAAAAATAGGGCTTGACTGATTTTCCCTTGAAAAGATATCGGAATGATGGCATTTCCGTGCTCTAGTGGTCGAGCTAGGGCGCTCGTGCCCTAGCTCATTCTCGGTGGCTTCTTGTTGGTGTGAAGAGGGGGGATCTTACTGCGTTTAGGGTTTTATTTTTTATGTCTTCCTTCCTTCGTTGTTGGCTATCCTTGGCTCGCAGTGGTGATTGCTTTGCTCGTGCTGACTGGTTTGGATGACTTTTGTAATGTGTGTGGTGGAGACCAGGTAGATTCTAGTGTGTTGCTGCCTAGTGTAGTTCGCTCATCCTGTTAGGCCCGTGTGGGGCTACGGTTTTTTGGGTGAGGTGTGGGCGTTTGGTGTGGGATGTGGTCTTTTCCTAGGGTTGTGTGTTGCCCATTTGGGTGTTGGGTATTTCCTCTTGAAGCTGAAGTTGGATCCTTTGAGTTTTTGTGGGTTGTGGGTGGAGCCAGAGGGGTATCGTGTTAACCCTAGTGTGGAATTTTTCCTCTATTCTCTTTTCCTGTGGGTTTGCATGCCCGCTTAGGGTCTCTTTCTGGGTTCATGTCTCAAGGGGAATCATCTGGGGTTAACCCCTTGATGGATTTCCAATCTACTTTTGGTTTGAAATCTCTGACATAAGGTGAGAATGTTTCTGATAATAATTTGTTTGTGCAGGATCAAGAGAAGATTGGCTCCAGATCGTCTGGGGTAGCCTAGATTACAAAGATTAATGGTTGCTTGGAAAGATGTAAGGAGAGACCAAAATTGGTTATCCTGATGGAGTTGATGGCGGATGATATTGAATATTATTTAAAGCACTCCTTTTATTGCAAGTTTATGGGTTTGAGAGTTTCATTGCAATTTTTTGAATCTTGGGCTTAGAGGACCTAGATGTCGGAAGGAGAGATGGAGATTAGAATCCTAGCGAATAACTAATTTATGGTATCCTTTGATTGCATGGCAGATCGGAATAGGATTTTTGAGGGAGGTCCCTACTTCTATAACCAAGTGGGTTTGTTTATGAAGCTATGGCATGCAGGGTTCAATCCGACTAAGGAGCTCCCGAATAGGGTTCCTGTTTGGGTTCGGCTGCCGTGGTTTCCAGTCGAATGTTGGCATGAGGATGTTTTACATTTGGTGGCTTCAATGCTTGGTAAACCAGTTGGATCATCACAACAGACACAATTTAAAAAGGTAATGACTTTTTCCTGTATCTATGTAGAAATTGATTTAAGCATGCCATTACTGGATTCTGTGGAAGTAAGTGCAGGATCATATACATGGGTGTAGCAGTTAGATTATGAAACTCTACCTTTTAGGTGTCGACTTTGTCACGAATATGGACACTTGTAGCGTAGATGCCCTAGGGCTAAGCCGATGGTGATCCAATCTGGCTAACCTCCTCGTAATCCACCTAGGGATGATAAGGGGAAGGGGCCCATTCTGAGCGATGGTACTGGAGAGGATGGATATATCCCTGTCAAAACTCGTAACAAAAATCGAGGGCAGAAGAGGACTCTGGGGGAGAGGCAGGATGATGATACCTTTAACAGGTTTGAGGTGTTGGATGACCTCAGTCAACAAGAAGTGAATCCGGGTTTGATGAACTTGGATCATGGAACTTTGGGTGCAGGTAAGGATGGGCCTCCTATGGAGGCTATGCAAGAGGTGCAAGATACGGGTGTTGGGCAGATGGACACATATCAATAGTTGATTGTTCAGGTTGGATTGGATCCTGTTATTGGAGTTTTGAAGAATGGGGGAGAGGGTTCTCCTTTGCCCATAAAGATTGGTGCGGAAGTTGGAAAGAACTCGTTGGCCTCTTCTCGCTTGGGTATTCTGCAAAAGGACCCAAAGAAAGGGGTTGGTGAGAAGAATCCTAAGCTGGGTAGAAAAAAGGATATGGAAAAGATCAAGTCAACTGGGGAAACTCTAGTGGAGTCGGGGGCAGTCAAGACCCTGGATTCACACTTCTTGGGTAACCAAAAATGATTGTTTTATCATGGAATGTTAGGGGCTTGAACAACGGCCCTCAACAAAAAGTTGTTCATGATTCGGTTAGGAATCAATCTCCGGATGTTATTTTTCTTCAAGAAACTAAATTATCTATGGAGAGTATGTTGAATATGGTACCTAAATTGTGGAAGTTTGGCGAGTGTCAGTGTGTTGGAGCTCTCGGTGCATTCGGGGGGGTGGCTTGCTTATGGAACCCCCAGAGGATTTTCCCCCTCTGGTGGATGTCTTCTAGATCTTCTCTTTCCTTGGTGGCCTCTTGCTTTGTGACTAGAGAGTGTATTCTCCTCTCTAATGCATATGCGCATGTTGATTATCAGGGTAAGCAGCTTCTATGGTCTGACCTTCATTTTGTTTGTAGCCTGGCTCCTCTCCACCCATGGATTTTGGCTGGGGATTTCAACGCTATTGTGGAATTGTCTAAGAAAAGGGGTGGAATTGCTAGATTGGAACTTTCTGCATTGCTTCTAAGGGATAGCATTGTTGATCTCAATCTTATTGATGTTCAGCCCAGTAATGGTCGTTTTACTTGGAATAATAGAAGGACTGGTGAGGATTGTGTTGCTGAGAGGCTGGATCAGTTCTTGGTCTCCTATTATTGGGTTGGTGACTTGTGGTCTACTTCCTCTAAAATTCTGGATTGGAGGGGTTCGAACCACTGGCCTATCAAGCTTAGCATCATCTCTGCTTGGTCATCTCGTTCTTCTTCCTTCAAATTCTAGCTTATGTGGTTACGAGATCCTACTATTTTTGACCAAGTGGATGTGTGGTGGAGGATAGGTAGACCTACTTTTGGTATGGAAATGTATACCTTTTCCAAGCTTCTTCAGTTCATCAAGTATCAACTTAAAAGGTGGAATAGACGATGTTTTGGTAATATTTTTCATGATAAAGTTGTTGCTTAGGAAGAGTTAAATAATATTACGAGATTGATTCGAGAGAATGGGGTTTCTGAGGATCTTTTGAAAGAAGAGGCTAGGGCTCTGAAGGTGGTGGAGGAATGTGAATTACGGGAAGAAGTTTACTGGAAGCAAAAGGCACATGTCGAATGGCTGCAGGAAGGGGACAAAAACATTTCCTTTTTCTTTAATTCTGTGAAGGCTAGGAGGCATGGTAATTCCATTTCTGTGCTGGTTAATGATAGGCGGGATCGTGTGGTCTCATTTCAAGAAATTGCGGTTGAGGCATCGTAGTATTTTGCTACTCTCTTCAGAGAGGATTATCAAGGGGATTCAGTCGAGGAGGAACAGGTTCTTTCTTGTATCCCTCAGTTGGTTCCCAGGGAGGCGAATGAGTATCTGATGAGGGAGATTTCTCTCGAGGAGCTAGAGCAGATTATTTTCCAGATTAAGCATGGAAAGGCTCCTGGCCCTGATGGTTTCCCAATTGAGTTCTTTCAAGATTTCTAGGATATCATAAAGTTAGATCTTCTGGCAGTTGTCCAGGAGTCCCAGAGCAACAAGCACATGTTGTGTGCTCTTAACTCCACTTTCATTGCTCTTATTCCCAAGTGTGAAGGGGCGGATAGGTTAACATAGTTTAGACCGATTTCCCTCTGCAATGTGGTTTATAAAATTATTTCCAAGTTAATGGCTGAGAGACTAAAGAAGTGGCTTAAAGTGTTGATTTCAGAGGAACATAGTGGATTTGTTATGGGTCGACAGATTTTGGATGGGGTTGTTATTGCTACTGAGACCATCCACTCCATGGCCAGTTCTAGGAAGAAGACAATGTTCATTAAACTGGTTATGGCTAAGGCCTACGACAGAGTTATATGGTCCTTCCTGCGGAAGATCCTTGTTGCTTTTGGTTTTTGTGAAGAATGAATCCAATGGGTCATGAGTTGTGTTACGTCAGTATCCTTCTCGGTACTGATAAATGGAGATCATTCTAAACTTTTTGGGGCTTCTAGGGGTCTGTGCTAAGGGGACCCTATCTCCCCGTACCTATTTCTTCTTCTTGTTGAAGGTCTTGGGCATCTGTTGAAAATAAATGTTGGATTAGGTATCATTCAGGGTTGGCACTGGGGTGGAGATTTTCCTCCATAGTCTCATTTGCAGTTTGTTGATGATACTGCCTTGATGGGGTTGGCTACTGTCAAGGAAGCTACTTTTCTGAGGTAGATGTTAGATGTTTACCTTGTGGCATCGGGGCAACTGATTAATGAGTATAAATCTTCTATCTTCTTCTTCAATACGCCAACCTCCATTCAGAGAAGAATTGCTAATATCTTGCGGTTTCAGATAGGGGTTCTCCTTTTCATGTATTTGGGCATTCCAATTTTTGTTGGTCGGCTTCCAAAGGGATCTTGGAAAAATATTATTGATAAGTTCAGGGTGAAATTCAATCATTGGACACATAGATGGTTGTCTTTTGTTGGGTGGGTTCAGCTTCTTAAGTCAGTTGTGCAAGCACTCCCTACTTATAGATGTATGCTTTAGGTGGCTCCGATAGGGTTTCTAAAGGAGTTGGATTCTCTTGAAAGGCATTTTTTATGGGCTGGATGCTTGTCGTCATCCAAGTGGAGCTTGGTCAAGTGGGAAGATGTGTGTAGTCCTAAGCAGTATGGTGGTCTGGGTTTACGACAGTCAACACTGTTCGGTGAGGCTGTGGCTACTAAGCTTTTCTGGAGATGGTGTGTGGAGCAGGATTAGTTGTGGGCCAGGATACTATCTCATAAGTATTTCCCTAGTGCCCCTCGGCATGATCTCCTTAGGTATCCTCTTGGGGGGAAGGGTTCGGTGATTTGGAGTACTCTTCAGAAGGATGCAAGGCTCATCAAGGAAGGTTTATTTTGGATCTACAGACAGGGTTCTGAAGCTTTTTTTTGGTCAGATTCTTGGGATGGTTTCCCTCCGCTTATCTCCCAGTTTCCTCACCTGCTTCCTTTAAGCCAGAGATTTCTTGCGGCTGGTTGGTCTAGGGTGAGTGATTTCAAGTCCTCTTTTTATGGTTAGTTGGAGAGGGCTTATTAGAAGGATCCCACTCAGTGGCCGGATTTGGGGGAAGAAGACGGTGCTAAGCTTAACATGATTCTTTGTAGTAGACGTTGTAGCTCTCTTCTTGAAGAGGATATTATTGCTTGGGCACGCAATCCTAAGGGGATTTACTCTGTTGCTTGTGGCTACCAGGTGTTATTGGCTCAGAAGTTGGTTAGGGGGGAGGTTCCTTGGTGGAAGAGGGTGTGGAGTAAGCTATCATGGCCAAAATGCAATTGCTTTGTTTGGACTTTAGCATGGAATAGGTGCTTGACCTGGGACAACATTCGTAAATGTGGTTTTCAGGGGCCCTCAGTTTGTGTGCTTTGTGGGACTGAGGAAGAGGATTCTTCACACTTGTTCTTCCGCTGCCCCTTTGTTGTGCAGTTGTGGCATTGGTGGTGGGAGGTTTGGAAGCATCCTTGTGTTCATGCTTCCTCTTTGGTGGAATTTTGGGATATTGTGGGAAGACCCCCCTTGATGGCTTCCTTTTTGCAGGAAGTTTGGTATGTTGGACCTACTTTTCTTCTTTGGCAGGTTTGGCTAGAGTGAAATCATAGGATATTTCATAGTGTGAAATTGGTGGGTCAGCAGGTGTGGATGTGTATCTTAGTTATGATACAGGAGTCGGTTGAGGCCAAGAGTGAAGTGGTTTTCCCCCTTGGGAAAGGGGATGCAAAGTTAGTGGATAGATTAGGACTACAGGGGATACATTCTTCTTCTAGTGGTTCTAGGAGAGGCAGGCAAGGGACCATGAGAGTGCAACGGATGGGTAGGTGGTTACCTCCTCCGACTGGAGTTTTGAAGATCAATACTGATGAATCTTCTAGAGGAAATCCTAGACCTGTTGGGATTGGTGGGGTTGGCATGGATTCAGGGGGATCTATGATATTTATTTTCTCTATTCATGAGGGGGAGAAGACTGTTAATCTCATGGAGGGCCTAGCGATTCTTTATGCTATGGAGCGGGCCCTTGCTTTGGGTTGGCAAAAGATTCTTTGTGAAGTGGATTCACAGATCTTGGTTAATCTTTTGAATGAAAGAAAGATGTTTGATATTAATTGGCAGTTAGCTTCGGTTGTTCAGCAGATTCTTCAGGTTAGTTCCAGAATGGAGTTGGTTTCTTTTGTTCATATCCCAAGGGAGTGGAATCGGGTTGCTGATTGCCTGGCGAAATGGGCTTCTGAACATGGTAATGGTTGGAAGGTTGAGGATTGGGTGTAGGTTTCACCTGAATTACGTCCAGATTTGGATGGGTTCCTTGAAGAGGATAGAAGGATTCTGGAAGATAGTTGATTTTGTTTCTGCACTCGTTGTGTTGCTTCTTTTGATTATAGGCTTGTTCCCTTGGTTTTGGTTGTAATGCTCCCTTTTGATTTTCAATAAAGTTTTTACCCGTTTTTAAAAAAAATAAAAAATAAAAAATAAAATTATGCATTATACGGTGAGTCACTTTTTAAAATGTTATTTTTTGAAAAAATCTAATTTTCGAGGGAGATGGAAAAAGAAGTGCAATCTGATTCCAAAAATTTTGAAAAAAATATATTTAGAATGTATAGAAAAAATGCAACAAAACTCTAGTTTGCATCATCTTCAAATTCCTCATGGTTTTTAAAGCCGCTATAGGTGCCCAAAAGTGAAGATTTAGTTAAAAAAATTATTTCAATGTCCAGTTTGGCCAAAAATTGTAAACCACTATTGTGGGATCATCTAACAGCCATTGACATATCTTCAGAATTCTACAACAAGGGTTTGGCGAGTTCATGACATGTGCAAGTTATTTGTTCATCTCTCCTTGCTTATTTCAATTCATTTCTTTATCAAGGGTTTGATTACCAAAGTGGGATTTGAACAAGGAAAATTGCTATACTCTAACCCTTAACCATTCCCCCCTCTTTGCATGTGTGTTTGCAGGTCTTGTAGGTAGATTTGTCAAAGAGATAGGTGTTGAAAAGTGGTCAACAATTCATTAAAACTATTTAAGTCAATAAAGACCTAATTCAAGCTTGGAGACATCATTCAACCTATTTTCTGTAGATTTGGATCCATCAACCCGACAAGAAGACAAGTGTACATCTAGACCCACAGAGTTGACTTCATAATTTTTATATTTTTGGAGGAGTCCCACTGCTAGGCTGGAAAAGGTGTTTTCTTCAATTTTTAGTTTCCGACACTCCAAAATCTGTTTCAACAGATTTTACCAGAACTTGGACTAATTCACCATCAGTGGTGAATGAGTCCCATTGGTCATCAACAATGATTTTTGAAATATTCCAGAACTTTCCATCATCACTGTTCTATCTCCAGGTGTTCTTCATTTAGTTTCATTAAGTTCTATTTTCATTTGTACATCTTTCTAGTTCATGTTTGCATACAACATTGTGTTTTTGAACACTTCATATATCTTAGTCTTGCATACATAATCAGTAGTATTTTTAGTTCTTTGCATTTAGTTTACTTCATTTATGCATATTGCACCTATATCACATCCCTCTTTGAGTGTGAACATTGCATTTTGGCTCGAATCTTATCTCCTTTTAGGTGAAAAACCTTAGAAGGAGCATGAAGCATTCGTGTGCCAAAATATTTGTCTACACTATATATAGTAAAAAATTACTTTATCTTAATTAAAATGTTATTATATTTTTTAGTAATAATGCAATAAATTAGAGAAACCATGTCAAATTATTTTTAAATTTAAACAAAAAAAATGGTTTTCTTTTACTTTGATTTCAAGAATTATTTTATTTTATTTATAAATATCATGTCAAGTTAATATCTATCTAAAGTGATTAATCAATTAATTAGAGTAATTAGATAGACTAAAAAATATTTATTTTAAACATTTTAGAAAGAATAAAAACAAAAATGAAATAAAAAAATTCTTCAATAGAATCTTCAATGGTATGTGGCGACTGATCATGTTATACTGTACACTCTTCATGTATCCTTGCCTGGGTTTGGGGCTAGGCTGGGCCCTGGGTGGGGGTTCGGAGGGGGCAGTCACCAAGAAAAAAATTTCTCCTATGTTTTCATTTCGTCATCGACAAGATAAAAATAACTTTGTAAAACCCTAATTCTAGAAGCTTCTAAAAAGCTTGTTATAAGCGATGGGAGTTGCAGTATAACATTATTCATGAGATTGTAATATGTTTTTGCACTGGATAATAAAATCATTGGATGAGTACAGTTTTGTGGATGTAGCCCATATTGGGTGAAGCACGTTAAATTATTTGTGTTGTCTTTTTGCCGCTATAATTTTTCTGTGTGTTTTATTTCTCTATTTTATTCATCAAATTTACATTTAACTGTTAGATATCTTCCTTCTAACCCTAACACATGGCTAAATAGTCATTGGTTGATATCGTAGATAATAAATCTACTCATCATCAAAGAGAGACCTACATTTGGAAATAAAAACTCAAAAAGGTTCAAGACTTGATTCCAGAAAAAACCATATTCAAAGAGTTTAGATAAACAAGAAAAGAAAGATCATTCATTTTGTCAATTAATGGATTGAATGAAGGTAACTACCAAAGAATAGAATGGAATTCATTTGCATGCTAGAGTAAATCATAGCCTTAGACCAGATCTTTATTTTCGAAATAGAAAAAAATTGTAGGGTCCCAAGTAGCTCAAGTCTTCCACTCTAGATCTACTTCTAGTGATTCTAGATCCCATTATAATGCCTCTTGTTTCCTATTTTAAGGACATAGTGTTAATAGGTAAGCTCAATAGCATTTCTCTTAATAAATCTACCAAATTTAATCGGGTTTCCAAAACTAGATTGTTATAAAGGAGGTCTTAGTTCTAGATAATGTATTTTTTCATTATATAGTTTCTAAGTAAAGGAATAAGATATAAGGTATTAAATAACACATCTCATATTCTAATCTTAGCCTTGGACGATAACATTTGATCCTCTTTCTATAGAATAATAAAAGTTCTTTGATTAAAATACATTTATTTTAACAACAAAATTCTTATTTTAGCTCAAATAAAATAATATTTTATATCTATTTATGAAAATAAAAGGATTCAAGGATCGAAATAAAGAAAGTATTCAAAAATAAAGTAGAATAATGTAGCTATGATAAAAATCCCTAAATAAAATAGGAAAATATTGAATTAAAAAAAGTAAAAAAAGTACTAAGAGTTTATTTTACTAGAATATTAAAGTTAAATTCAAGAGGAACTTGGGATCATATGATGCATCTCTTTGTGCAAGACATCAATGCATCATGCATATGTGCTCATATGACATTGTCATTTGGTACTAATCATTTGAGAAATCTCTAGAATGCTCATCTGGAGTCCTATGATATTCTTAACTTGCAAACACAACAAGATGGAAAAATTGTTGGGGCCATTTAGGGGTTTTCCTTAATCAAACTCCCATTTTTATCTTTTTTTCCTCCATAGACATCCGATATAGGAAATAGAGAAAAATTCTATGCTTTAAATATTAAGTGAATCAAGGATTAAAAATAGTGACAAATATATGTGCTTGATAGTTGTATTAACCCTAGTCTATAGGGAGAACCAACATTGCTTGTAAATAAAAACTGCGATAATAGATTTATTTTATCTCTTCACTAAAGAGATGATCTCATACAAGAAGAGCATACAGTAGAAATCAATGAATAAAATTAATTTTTAATAACAATGAAAATTTTCTTCAATGGAAGTGAACTATGTATTTTATAGTGTATTCCTCTTTTAAGATTCCAAAACTAATAAGTTAAAAAATACAAGAGTAAAGCACTAAGAGAGTGATTGAGAGACCTAGGAATAGTTTGATAGAGTTTCCACAAGGGAGAGATCTATATAGATATTAAAATGAAAAGAGTGAAAAATTCCCTTCTAAATGGAAAAACAATAGGATTTGTTTTCCCAAACGAGAGAGAGAGATGTTACTTTCCCATTCAAGTGTTAGTACATGCATTGCAAGCAAGCCATGTACAAAGTATGCTTTTAAATCTTGAGAATATTTGGAACACAAATATGTCACGTGCTCATCTATGCATCGAGATAATATGGTCATCTAGAAGAATTCTACTAAAAAATTCATATGTTCCCAATAGAATATGAAATATACTATGCTCTTCAAGTGTGAGAAAAAATATTTCTTGTACAACTACAAATATTAAAAATATATTAATAAAGTGTGAACTAAAGTGAGTCCAAAAAATTATGTGAAATTGCACAAATACGTAATTTTTAACATTACACTTTCTATTTGTTCACAATTTACCCCATTTTTGGTTTGTCTAAAAAATATCCCCGAAGAATACATGATCTTGGAAATTATTTGAACTATTGGTAATACACCTAAGATTTTTCAAGAATTTTTTTTTGTGTCACTCGAAAAGTTAGATGCTCGTGCTACATTTTATGTTTTATTAGATGTGGCCAAATCCTTTCGTCCTCTTATGATTCTAAAATATTGCATTGGGGATTGTAAATAAAATGTGTTCTATGAAATTTTTGACCTCATTTGCTTTTAGTGTGAAAAATGTGGTCACCTTAGAGCTATTAATGCTTAGTAAGAAAATAAGAAGATTTTTTCAACTTCAAATTTTTGCACATGATAAAATGGATTATGAGGATTCAAAAATTATTTCTTCTCCTCAAGATAATAATATTTTACCTTCTCGTCTTTAAAAATGCCTGAAAGAAGGAATTAGAAACCTCATGGTTCGTTTGATTATTGAAAATGATCATAATTCTATCAACATATTGGAAATTCAAAATTTCCCAAATACTAAAGATTTCCCTCCCTTTCAATCCAAATATATATTTTAAATGGTGATGTTTCAGCAAGAGAATCCAAAGTTGTGGCTTCAAAAGATAATTCTACTTTCTTGGTAATTGACCCCCTCTTGAAAACGTGACCATTCCTAAAATTTATACAAATTTTCCTTTAAAGGATGAGTTTATTAGAAGATTAGTAAATCTTAAAGATTGGAGTGAAGATCCCCTAGTAGAAGAATAACTCAATGAATTGGTTTATGAAATTCTCCACAAGGTTGGTAGAAGATTGATTAAATAATTTGAATAAGAGGTCTTCAAATTATTTCTAGATTTTTATAAAAGAGAAACTATTTTCCAATCTTATATGGAGGAATTTGATTATGTAATCTGTCTATAAAATAAGAGAGGTGATAAACCAAAGAAAATCAATACTTAAGAAAACATAATTGTAGGAATCTAAAAAACCCCATTTTTGTGTGAATGAGGTGTACTACCTAAATGGTTTCCATCTAGGTCCTATTCAATTTTAATGATGTTTACTTAGGGCGCATATAGGTCATTTAATTTTTGTGTCTTATGTCATATGATTTTGACACTTGTCATAATCCTATGTTGTCGTACCTTCCACCTTGCCCATATATAAGAAAGATTCCTCTTGTAAATTAAATGCAGAGGCCATTATATCTTATCTTGTATATTGCATTAATTGTATAATATAGCATTAATTAATTTCTACTCTCTTCTAAAAGGCTGTTTTTTGTTCTATACGTGATCGTGGTTGCTTGATTCTATTGTGTGATCTATATGACCATTGAATTTGTGCACTTTTTAAAAATGATGGTTACAATAATAGTCTACAAAAAAATCAAGTTCTATAGAGTATTTAGCATTGAATGATTCCTTATGTCACTTCTATGCATCTGTTATCAAAACATATTAGATTGATTTTTTTTTAAATGTAATATATATTGTGGGGTCAGTAATCTTACTAAGTATGAGGCCTTGTGTAGGGTTTTCTTGTGGGTGGTTGCCTAGGGTTGAAGCCACTTAATTTTCCTGCTCACAGGGGCTCATTTCCTCACCACTTATTCATTTGCTACTCTAGCGACATTTTCTTTGCTAACATCATGCCTTTGTTGTACTACAATTGTGTAGTCTCAACACATTAATTGCTTTTAAATGCAAATATATTGAAATTAATTGCATACACATGTACTGAGTCAGTTCATAATGGTGAGTGAAAATGTTGGGAGTTGGTAAACTTTAAATTTAAATATTATGATTAGGGGTTAATTTTGCATGGTGCAAAATTGATATTGCATGCTATGAGGTTAACTTGGGACAAGAACTTGTGAATTTCAATATGAGGAATGAGTGTATAAAAGTATGGATAAACACACATGCAAGAAAATGTTAGTTATAGTGAGTGTACAACAATTAGAACAAATAAAGACATGATAGACTAGAATAAATGGAAATATATGCAAATGAAAATGGGCGAAGAATCAAAGAATGACTTCAACTTTATAGAAGAGTATAACTATTTGTTTGATATGTAATTGTACAAAGGCATCCCATCAAAATTGACCCAAAATCTCTAATGATTACGAGTCTCCTCTCCTAGTACAATTTTGCTTTATATATATTTTTTTTAATAATTTATTATGAACATGTCATTTAGATGGTTATTTCTTTTCTCAAATCAGTATATTTATGATTGTTTCATTTTTGAAGTTACTTATTATTTAAAACTTCTATCTCTCAATTTTATCAATTTTTAACTTTAAAACATAATTTCAAACTACGGACACCTTTTTATAGAAATTAACTATATGTTTTATATATTAATTAAAAAAGGGCACAAAACTGGATGGGAATTGGCATGGATAATATGTAAATAGATTGCAAGAACTCAACCAGGAAAAGTATTGTGAATTTGCAAAAGGTTCATCCATCCACCCGTATTAAGGACACATTACACAACTTGCTTCTACAGCTGCACACAATTACTGATGCTAATGGGGGCTTGAATTTCTGAGTTTTCATTTTCACTTGTCTACAGTGGTTTTAGTCAGCTTTGCTATTGTGGCTCGGAGACATGAATTTCTGAGTTTTCATTTTCACTTGTCTACAGTGGTTTTAGTCAGCTTTGCTATTGTGGCTCGGAGAAATTCAAAGAAGGGGTCCTCAATCTCAAGCTGCTATAAGATGGACAGCGGGCTATTGGCTTCCCCAGTGTTTTCAAGAGATACTTTCAGCACTCCATATGAGAGGAACTCTTCCAGATTGTGTATATTCCTTTACTCTTATTTTGCTGATAATTCATGGCTCATTGTTAGCTGTTTGTGTCTTCTTTTGTTCAGTGGCAACTCCTTGTTGCCGTTGTAATTGCTGTTGGTTTACAGCCATGCTGCTGTTTCGTTTTCACTTCTGGGTCTTTCTTTTTGTGATGTTGCTTCGACCAGCCCTGCTGTTGTTCCTTCTTCGGTATTGGGACTAAGTTCTTGAAGTTTTGCTTCAATATTGTTGCTGATCATTGTAATTTTTTTTTTTCTATTACTTTTTGTCCAATAAAAATAAAAAGTTATGTAGGTGGGTAGAAAAATTTGAGATTCAAATATCTAATTTTCTCAGCGATATTCTAGAAGTTCATTTTTTTATACTTCGATGTTTGTAATTTTTTGTTTTAAACTGTAGATAAATAGTATAGTGCTACCCCCACCAGGAAGGAAGCGTGCCCGGTCGAATCACTTTAATGCCAGTGTCGATGATAGATACGTGTTTATTGCAGCTGTTGAATTTCGGGAATGATTTCAATTTGTGCGTAATTAAAGGTGAAGAGACACATAAATTTTGTCGGCACAAAATTAAATGAAATCTTCCCTCCAGGAAAAGCAAAAGATTGCCCTTACCGTCAATCATTATCACTTCCAAGCTCAACAAGAAGAAACATATTTTTGACCCTTCAAAATGGATGAAAGTGAAATATTCTGTTCCTTAAAGAAATTTAAAATTGAAGAGACATTGTAAAGTAATTTCATGCCTGTAACCCACGTTCTCCTCATTTAAATGCTTTTTAGACGTAGGAATATTGATTGATTAGTGACGTCTATACCTTGTATTTTATGCCGAAGGCGTATCCAATTTGAGAGAGACCAACTTAAATTTGTAAATCCATGGTTGATCTCTCTCCACAACAGCTGGCCAACGATTGAAATGGCCTGAACTGTCGATCTGAAAAGGCAATGCATTTCAAAGTAGAGGACCTCAAGCACATCGTACTCTTGAGGATATTTTGAGCCTCATAAATACGGTAATTAGTTCCCAGCTGCCGCGCAGAACTGGTAATGAGTTCCCCCAAATTCTTCCCTTCCGCTGCTGCTGCAGAGCACGACGAAGCCACTTCACAGCTACCTAAAGTTGAATAAGTCAACTTCGAGAACTTTTGGAGATATTTATCGAAAGCATGAGTTGGAAGCCTCTTTTAGTATAATCACTATAACTTGGGCAGGTTGCCACTAAATCTGATGTAATATATGAAAGCACATCATGGATTAAAAAACTATACAGGATATTTTTCACAGCACCTCTCATAAATGCATTTACGCTTAGGATACAAGTGGTTGACTGGGATATTTTTTATTACATTAATGCACCATGCCTGTTGGCAATTTTTCACCGCCTTCTTTCTCCTACAAATAGAACTGAACTTGCAAAAATAAAAAAACCACAAATCTGCTACATCTACCAACAACGACCGTTCCACAGAGCTTATTAAAAACAAGGATTGCAGAAGAACAGTTTGGAAACTATCAGACATTGAAGAAGAAATCAGGTATCTACTGTGCAGTATTTCCATCATTTTTTTACAAGTACTTGTTTCCAATATCTGTTTTACCAGTTTAAATCTTTCATATTTATTTGCTATATATTACCATAGTTAACTGTTATTAGTTCCAATATCTTTTTTACCTATTTAAATCTTCCATATTTTTTAGATATATCTTACCATATTTAACTGTAATTCTTCCATGAAGTCAACACCCTAAGAATTTATAGTAATGTACATCTAGTTTGCCTGGACCGATGATAGGTAACCATGCTCTTCATATGCACCTGGAGGAAATATACATGAATGTGGTTGTAAATATACCTGCACAGGCAGCGCCATTCTTCTTGAGGTGCGCAGCAACCAAAATCCCCTGCTAAACCCCTCTCCATTTTAGATATCAAAGATTGTTGCCTCTGGGTTCTGCAATTCAGAGCTGTAGAGGGCTTCCATTGAGTTGTTACAAAAGTATTCAGAACAGGAAAGGCATTAACCTGAGCAGTTACCAGAAGCGCAGATTATTGACGACATAAAACAGGAAACAAGGAGGTGATATCAATGAAAGTGCATCCTAAATTCCTCTGATCTCTTCCCGGTATCTCCATATTCAGGGCACGTGGAGGTTTAATTGTTATCATGCAACTGTGGAAGTATATAGAAGACACGTGAGCAGATTAGAGTTAAATGTAGACTGCAAAAGGGTTTAAAAGTCTTTGTTGTCATTCTCAAAATAAACTATTAAAGTTTGGATAAATACAACGCAGGAATAAAAGACTCAACGCCTACAATAGACAAATACAGAAGAAACTAAGTCATTCAAAATAAATAGGAGATGGAAATGCATGATTTGACGAAGCAACCCTAGGAGATGTAAAGCGCCAACAAGGTGCAACGTGGACAAACGTTTGATTCCTTAGCTTGGAAGGCTCTAAATTAGAGTTAAATGTAGATTTCCTGCAAAATTATCAAAAGTACCGTGGGATTTGACAGCCAAGGTAGATATTCTTGTTTGTTTGTCAAATTTATTTTCCTTGGGACGCACCACTAAGATTCTCGCCATATTTTTAGCTCAGTTTACTCTCGCGTTTTTCTTTGCCTTTTATTCGCCTCAAACATTAGGCAAATACGCATGTATTGAAGTGAAGCAACCCAAAAATGTGATTAAAAAAAAACTTTAATGTGCTTTCTTTTTGTATGGTAAATATATTTTATATTAAATGTTTAGGTTAATTAAATTACTAATTACAGAGATATTTTTTAGTAGTCAAATTTTTAATTATATTGAAAATGATGTAAAATTTATTCACTTTATTAAAAGTATTCTTTGTAGGATAAGAATTAATAAAAAAAATTTCTTGCAAAGTAATAGAAACTTAGAATTAAAAGTCATATATCATAGTTTAAAGAATAAAAGTCAATAATTTTTTTATAACAAAGAAATAAAAAACTTAATTAGAATTAAAAGCTATATATCATAGGTGAAATTCTATCTTGTCTAAAATTTATTAGAACTAAATTATATCATGTCTAAATTTTTTAATTTGGTGTTTAAAATGTTAAATTTGGTATCATAATTGATCTAAACATGAATGCATCTTAGAGGGTGTGTTGGAATTGATATATACTTGATGGAATTTGAAAGTTTCCACCATGGAAGGGTAGGTGGCTTAGTGGTGGAAAATCTCACTAGCCACAAGTAGGTTTTGAGTTTGAATGTCGCCTATTCAATACTCTCATTAATGTACTTACAATTTGTTGTAGAAACAAATGTAATCCTTCTCAGAAAATAGAAAAAAAAACCTAATTAAAATTATATAAAACTACCTAAAATAATTAAAATTATGTAAAACTACCTAAAATAGCTATGTGATAATCTACACAAACTAAGATCTTGGGAATGAAACTACACCTTTACACTCTTTAATAATTTGAGCTCCTTCAATGAATGCCACTTCGTTCAATATTCATGGAAGAAATGGAATTCATTAATTACCACTTTTGGTAAGGATGAAGTGTAAAATTACCATTGGCTATTTGACCATTTAAGAGTGTGCTCTATTTAGTAGAGTGCAGAGAGATGGTGTGCACAAAACTTCTCTAAATAGTCTACTATATGTATATCATGATTGACATGGTAACATGAAATGGCTAAATAAAATGAATATCCCCAAAAATAACATTTTAATCCTAAGGTCATAATCATATTCAATATTTTTAAAGAATTTTAATCTACAACTTTATCTGCATTTCCTATCCATATCTTCATATGTTTTTTTTTTATGTTCTATACCATTTTTTTTTTGCACACCATTAAATCTCCAATCAAATTATAATATATACATAATATTTCATTGCTTTTGTCCTCAACATTTCTTACTATGGAGACAAACACTACAAGGATGCAAGAAAAACGTTCACGTAAAAATGAGCTAAACCGCAAACGATACCATGCAAATAAAGATGAAATTAACAAATGAAGATGTGAAGAGAATCAAAATCTTTGTGCTATAGCATCAACATCTGCAGTCTCTCGTCTAGTTAACATGTCCCAACTACAAGAAATTGCACCTCACTCACACAACATAGTTCAACTCAACCCAGATTATCAAAATGCACCCTTCGCCATTTTTTCCATAGGAGTTTTTCTATGCTAGAAATAAATTTTGCTCAAAGTTAGATACCCTATCAAGAATGTCAACTTGTATGGTTTGCATGGAGAGATGTCCAAGAATCAAAACTAGACAGCCAAATGAATTGACTGCTTGTTATAGATGCACATTTGAAAAGAAAGAGAAATGCTTCTCAAATTGGAACAACATGGACCCTGGTGAGCAACTTGTATGCTTAAAATTTCTATCCCAAGTTGAGATGTTTTTGAAAAGGAAAAAATAGGTTTTACAGGGACCTGAAACCACAGAGTTAAAAACAACAAAAATAGAGCAATAAAAGTTCGAACAAACAGACAGCTGTCCCAAAAAAGGAAACGATAGCAAAGAGAGACAAAAGGGTCTAAATAAGGACCGCCAAAAAGCCAGAAACAACTACAGCAACACTACTCCAAGGTGTTCATCAATTGCTCGGCTTCCTTTTCAACTTCACTCATATCCTGTAACCCCTGCTTGAGGATTTGAACCGTGTGTGGAGAAGTAGGGGCCTTCCTCTTCGTATTAGCTCAGGTGCGAGTCGAAACCCCTTCAACAGCAGCTCTGCTACCACCTCTGTCCGCGTCCAAGTCCACGACCAAAGTTGAGGAGATGTTAATAGCAAGGGTAATCCCAATACTTCAAGTTACCTATGCAAGGGGTGGGCAACTAAAATATATTGGACACACTATCTACTTTCCTCAAGATATATCTGTAATTGCATCCTACTTGCCCAGGCATATAAGTGATCTTGATACACTAATAGTTAATAGGGAACAAATCGGCCAACAATAATACAACTTCCATGTTCGTAGAGGATGTGTCCACGAGGCACTTAAATATAATATTTCCAACGACCCATACTACAAGGATGTCCAAATAGATGATCTTGCATTATCCACTTTTCCAGAGTCTTCTACTGACATCTCGAACCTTATTTATGCATCATCTTCAAATCCCACCACTACAAATACAAGCATCGAGGAAACAAGCGACACAAAATATGATCCTATCGACAACAATATGTTGGCAACAACATACTTTGTGTCAAACCTCCCGCATGCATGTATAGAAGTCGAACAAGTGTGCTCTTTGTTACAACTAGGTGTGGGACAACCAACACCAATCATTGCATGGCCACCAATTTCTCCATCTCCTATCAATGAGTACACCACTGAAGGACTATTTTCTATAGCATTCCACACTTTGTTTTCAAAAGGAAAAGTTGCATTCAAACAACACCATATGAAAGAAGTTAAACTGCATGAGTATGCTCTCCATCTTTTAAGGTACCATGATAATCGGTTTGGCCAACACCCCTGATTTAAATACTTCACACTAAATATTATTATGTGACATCGTAGCCAACCAACATCCTTTGTATTTGTTCACAAAAATCTTGAAGGTACCTGCCCTCGACAATCTTCGACCTTCGCCAAAGATTGTAGGACATTCTAGATGACAAACTTGCAGGTCAGCTCATGCGATTTAGTTCATCCATTCATGGAACTCATCCATTTTGGACCCACTGCCGAGGGGAACTCTCTAACATGGTCATTCATATTGGTTTCCCCTCACTCTTCTTCACCCTTAGTGCAGTAGATACAAAATGGCCAGACTTGCATAACATCATGCCTACCAAGCCTCCTACAAATCCTTCTATGGCTTGTAGATGGAGGATCCAAAACATTGTACATAATTCACACCTTACCACATTATACATGCACCACAAGTTTACTTCATTTCGGGAAGAGGTCTTAGAAAAGCTTCTTGGCACATCTGAATATTGGTATAGGTAATAGCTTTCTTTTCTCTTATGGTACAATACACTCATGATTATTCACTAGAAAGTATCCCTTCATTTTTTACAATAGACTCTTATCTTTTAAGTTTGCTAAATATCATATTTTTCGTAGATATGAATGGAATAACAAAGGATCTGCACACATCCATGGTTTTCTATGGCTCCAACAAGCACCTCATATTAGTAGATTACAATGGAATAACCTTCAATCTGTACAGAGTGCACTCCAAACATTTCACTGCTTTGTTCTAGATGATCCTTGTTTGTTGGATACATCAAGGATCTTGTCTTTCAAATGATGAGACCGGCCACCCTAAGCACACACCTACTCGCAATGATCATTGCTTGAACCTTCACAACCCATCTATACTCTCTATCTAGAGGGCCAATGTAGATTGCCAACTTGTATTGTCAATTGATGTTGTCCTAATATATATTGCAAAATATGCAGCAAAAGCTGAACAAAAATTTGAAACATATCATGCAATGTTATCTCACATCTTAACCAATTTAGAATCAGAAATGCCTGCCCCAATAGCTTTTCAAAAAATTCTTACTGAAAGCCTTGTCGATCATGATATTAGTGCCTAAGAAACTTGCCACCTTTTACTAAAATTACCCCTCTCCATATCCAATAGGACATTTATGTCTTTAAATGTTAACCAACACAAATTTCAATGTGTCTCAATCTCATCCACATTAGTTGCCACTTCACCTACATACATTGATACCTACATGGCTTGCCACATTCAATTAGAGGAAATGCCTCTCATTGAACTTACCCAAAAGTGGACCTTCAAAGTGTCCCAAAAAAAATAATGTGGAAGCAGTGCCCCCAACAAGCAATTTTTCGCATCTCACCTAGGTTCACAAGCATCCCTTCAAGACACAAAAAAAGCTTTTATGAATTTTGTTGGAGTAAACTATTTCTATACCACTCATTCTGAAACATTGACATTGAATTTGGCTCCTCCGAACATCAAATTATATCGCAATGGGAAAGGTTCTATTCAACATACAGGCCATGGCACGTCCACCACAAAAAACCAAATCCAACTGAAGAATCATATGCTAGTAGTAACTCGAGCATTGACCATGACTTGCAGGGACAGAACCCTGAAGAATGGAAGGTTCTCTCAAATTTGCACCCAAACCTTCCTATACAGCTTGATGCACTAGAAATGCTTGGTCGATGTGACATTGACATGCACCACAACTGGCAACATACTAGCTTCACCCAACAACAATTGCATCTTGCAACTACTTTCGTAGACTGCAATTGGCCAAGCTTTGAAGTGCATCATGATCTCCAAGAAGACAACCTTACTACTTTCCCTACTCAATAGCAGAAAGCATTTGATATAATTTGGCCTCATCTAGAACCTATGTTCCACTAAAACCACCGCTAAAGCTCATTGTTCAAGGAATTGGAAAATCACCTCATAAAAAAGATAAGGTCTTCCCTCAATAACTCAGCTCCAATTCACGAGTCACCTTTACTACTTGCAACTATAGGTGTTGTTGCATTCAACATTCAAGCATCAACAATTCATTTTTCCCTTCAAATTCCAATAAAAGAAAAGCCCCCCTACATGGCCAAACACTTGCGGCCTTCCAAGAATGCATGCACTTTATTAGGTACATTTTAGTAGATGAGATGAGCTTTGTAGGCCCAAAGTTGCTAGAGCGTATTGACATGCGACTAAGGAAAACATTCTCTACCCACAACCACCTTCCCTTTGGAGGGTGCTCAATTATTCTCTTTGGTGACTTGGGAAAACTACCACTAGTTAAAGATATCCCCATGTATGCTTCTACTTGATATGGTGACACACTATGGCACAACTTCACAACAGTGGTAACTCTAACCGAATTATTTCAAAAAATTGGTGATTCTCCTTCCCAAATTTATTTCTGTGCACTTCTCTCAAATCTGCAGAATGCAGAGCCTACATAAGAAGACTTGGAAATTATAATGCCACACTCAAGTTCACCGCTCAACGCTGTAGAAAAATCTATTTTCTTCTCTTCCATACACCTTTTTGCAACAAATGAAATGGTTTTACTACACAATAAATGTATGTTTTTGTCTTTGGCTACGCTTGTTTCCCTTTCCACTGCAGAGCAACTCAAGGGGTCAACATACACAAATCCAGATGAAGAGTAACTCCAAACTCATATTTTGTTGTCAATTGGCCAAGAGGTCATGTTATGTTCTAATATTTGGGTCAAAACAGGGCTTGTGAATGGTGCACTTGGTCAGGTAAAAGAAATTGTATACAATGAGGGTGAAAAACCACCTCAGCTACCCTTGTTTTTCATTGTTCAATTCAAACATTACATTGGCCTGCCTTGAGACCATAACAATCCACACAATGTCCCCATAACCCTGCTCAGCCATGGGTTGCGCTGTCAAATTCCACTTAAAATGGCTTGGGCACTGACAATACACATGTCACAAGGATTAGCACTTCCAAGGGCCACGGTCGACATTGGGAACATTAACAGGCAAGGCCTTACATTCACTGTTATTTCACAAGTGCCTGATCTAAAAAATCTTCGCATACACCCATCCTTCACGTTCCAATGCTATGCACACATGCAATAAATCCCATATGTTGCATGTCGGAAAAATGAAGAGAATCGATTGATAGTAATGTCAATTTTAAACTCCTCAAACAGTTGAAGTGCATTTCACCAACTACAGGTACGCCACTTTCTAATTTATGGGTGAAAGGTCTTTTGATTTTCTTTTATTAGATTTTACTACCAAAGTGAAATATTATTTTCTTTGAATAGATTTGACATCAGAAAGGTAAGATGACTTCCTTTACATTTATAATTAATTTAGCATTTGGATAATTTTCAATGAAATGATGATGAAGTTTAACAAAAATGTAGAACTGTGAGAAGAGATGGAGCCCTTGTTGAGCACTATTCACCAACTTTTGGGAGTCCCTAATCAGTTCACGCAATTATAATCTAGAAAGAAAGGGCATGGCTTCCACTCCCATTGATGTCAAAGAGTTTCCCAACTCTTATGTCTTCATAATAGACATGTTAGGCCTTAAAAACAATGACATCAAGGTATTTCCCTTTTAAAGCACTCAAACCCTCATTTTCTCTACATTTGGGAAATGAAAATGACTAACAAATCAGATGTTGTGTGTTTGAGAACAAGTGGGTTCAAGTAGAGGATGACAATGCAATGACAATCAGCAGAGAACGAAAGAGGGAAAAGGAGGACAATGTCAAATTCATCAATATGGAGCTCATGGTCGGCGAATTTATTTATAAATTTACCCTGCCTGACGAATGCAATGTGGAGGCCACTTCTGCTAGCTACCAAGATGGAGTGTTAAGTGTTACCGTTCCTAAGCTTCCTCCTCCGGGAACCCAAGATACCAAAGAAAATTGAAGTTAAAGTTGCTTAGCCGCCCACCTTTCTAGACAAAGTTTTTTTGTCTCCATTATGTAAAGCATTCAAACAAATAAATACAACTACTGTGTTTAATACATAATACATACGAAATGTATAATTTACAAAGTGTATTCTGACAGACTTTTCAACATATGTCTGAAACTACAAAGATTAAATTTTTCATCATAAATTGCATTTTTAAGTATAAAATACCTGGACATACCAATGGACAACATGTGTGTGGTTCAAATTTCAATGTAATGATGACTAAATTTGATCCTTTATGTAGCAGGCTTACAAATAAAATGGAGTTCAATATGACCATGTCACAATTTGGTTTTTTTATCTCACATAATTTTAAACTCATTTATTTTTCTATACTATTTCCACTTCATTTTTCAAATGCATTGTTTTAATAAGTTACATACAAATTCTTATGTCACAACCAATATGTCTACACAAAATCAATTAAGCTAAACAATCATTTATATCAAATTTAATTCATTTTTTCCTTTTCTTATTATGTCCATTGTTATCATTTTCAACCACTTATTCGGCGTACCCAATTGCACACCTAAAGTGCAATAGCTAGTTTACTTTTTTTAGCTGGTGGTGGATATGCTTGCATTGCACCACTTAATTGAATATCATTACAACTGGAAATCATTGTAATGGTTATTCTTTTGTCTTGGAATTTGTAACTTTTAGCTATTTAGGCTAGTTATTTCCATTGTTTGTTAATGAATTGGATTGTAATTGTGTGAATTTTTTAAATCAATCTTTGATCTATCATGAAGGTGATATGCATGCAACAAGAGAAAAAAATCGACATAAAAAATTTGTTTAATAAATAAAGTTGACCATCAAATTTAAGACTCACCATCATTTTATGCATAGTAAAATAAAATAAATAAAAAATTGATATTTTTTAATCATTTTTTTAGCATTCAATTTTGATGGATATTTTTTACCGTAATAGGGGCGAGGGGGCCATAGTGGAGCACCCTAACTTTAAGTCTCTCAAAATCTTATGTGAAAAATTCAAATCACTCCCAATTTTTTATAGCAATTTATTTGGCAACTCACGTGCTTCTATATTTCATTTTAGGGTCACATCATGAAATATGATGCCACATCAGCATGCTTTTTGTTGAGGTATCCAAAAAGGGCCAAAAAAAATGAGACTGATAGTGGTGCACCAAGTCATGTTTTATTGGTGCATAGATGTGGCATCACATGATTTGTTAGCTTGTGTATTTTATATATAAAAGGTGTTTTACAATTGGATATTAAGGTGCTCCAATATGGGGCCCACTAAGGACTACTTCTATCTCCACTATTGGACCTCACTCCACTATGGACCCCTCTCCCATATTTCAAGTACAATGAACTTGTTAGCAAGTTGTAAAATGATTATTTTTAATTTGTTTTAGAATGGGACATTGATTTTAAAAGTTGCTTTCAACTTTAATGGTGAAATTTGTAAACTTAAAAGCAAATAAAAAAACATCACTAAAAAAAACTCATTTTTTATTTTTATAATTCTTTACATATTAATTTATGTATTTTAAAGTATATATATATATACAATAATATATATTTTTTAAATAATTTATGAATAACTTAATGTTAAAATTTCGATTAACAAACAAGGTTGACCATCAAATCTAGGCTTCACAATTGACTCTATGTATATCAAAAGCGAAAAAAGGTACTTCCCATTAGTTAATATCATCTTCTTCGTGACTTGACTTTGATGAATATTTTTAACTATAAAATTTTCAAGTAGAATGTACTTATCAACATGTAGAAACTTTCTTTTTTGCTTTTTTGCTTCTAGGTAATGTTGTTTTTTTCTTTTTGTTTTCTACTAGATAACATTGATTTTAAAGGTTGGTGTCAACTTTAATGGTGAACTTTGTGTCCTTAAGAGCTAATTTAGCTTTGTGTTAGTAACAGCGAATGTTTTAATAATTTAATATAAAATAAATGGATTTTTACGTAGAGTTGGATTCATTTTCTTAATTTTTTTCCATCTTTAAATATACACATTCCTATGAATTTATTTGTATTCTTTTCTTTTTTTAATTTTTAATACAAAATAAATTAATTGTTCCTATTACAATTAGATTGAATTAGATTTTATATCCCAATTCTTTTGGATCATTTCTATGAATGCAAGGTTCACCCCTCATCCACAAATTCAATTCCTAGATTTTCAATATTCAAATTTGGATATGTCAAGGTTGTATTATGCATAAAAGTACATTGCAAGAATTTTATATCTATGCAAGTAAATTTGGGGTATGCAATATGATTTTGATATAGGCCTTGTGCTTTATTCTTTAGGGATTGTGTCTTTCAAATACTAAGATGACATTGAACATTTATTTTAAGCTCCAAACTAGTGGATTTAGTGCTAATGTAAGAATAACATTATTCTCTAGTACCTATTTAAGTATATATTATATATTGTTCAAGGCTACACTTGCATTTAATGGTAAGGGGGTATCCATATGGTTGTAACTTCAACTTGGGATGAGTTGAGTAGATGTGATGCATGAAGACACAATAAATACCTTAAATGCTTGAAGATTAATACCACTTATTTATTTATGTTAGTTAATGAAATATTTTCTTTATGTGCTTAAAATTTGCTCCTATATCGATTCAATTTTATATAGACATGTATTTCTAAAATGTCTAAGAGGTTTGGGAAGAAATTTTTGATGTTAGACTACTAAAATGTGAACACCCAATAGTGTTTTAAGGATACAAATGTATTCTATGGAAAAGGTGGAAAATAGTTTTGGTTTATATTGGAGATGTATAAGGATTATTGTTTGGTTCTCCTTCATTGATAGAGAGTTGAGAAGGTGTATTTTACTTGATCAAATATATAGTTTCATAGGTATTTAGGCTTTGTAGACCTTAAAAAAGTCTAAAAACCATGTAAGTTATGGATGTTAAGTTTAGTTTCTCTAAGGGTTGATTGTATGTTTCAATGGATTAGATTTAGTTCTTAATAGATCATCCTTTCTAATATGGTATTATTTTTAATCAATATAACTTGGTGAAAACTTGTAATTTAGTTTTAAGGATTCTTAAGACGTATTTATAACAATATGTAGAATATAGTAGTATCTTGGATATGAATCCTTCAATTATTTTATTTCTTTAGAAGTTTTGATAAATCTATGTTTATGCTGAAAATTGAAAAAGCTAACTTAAATCTATAAACCCAAAATCAAGATTTCCAACACAACATCAATGAAGCCTTTCTTAAATGAAAGCACATGCAAAAACATAAAACTAAACTATGTGAAATCAAACATATGCATTCAAAAGAAAATCAACTCCATTGTTCTCCTATCATCAAGATCTTGATCTATACATTTGGTGCTCTCAAATTTTCACAAGCACAAGTGCAACAAGAGGCTATGATGAATGGACGAGAAGATTGTGTGATAAAAATTCAATGTATGTGTGTATGTGACCTTTCTTTGGCGAGAAGAGAATTTTTTTTATAGATGTCCTCATGGGGTGGATTCATGTTGCGAGAAAGATGTGGGATTAAAGAGTGAAGTAGATAAATGCATATTTTAATCAAATGAAATTAATTAAAATGAGATAAATGATTGGGTTTATGATATAATGTAGGTTTAGAAGCTTAGAATAAAGATGCATTTGCAAATTAATGGATAATTTTAATGAATTAAATGATTTTATGTAATGGATAAAGATTAAATGACCTAATGATTTGTGAAATGATTAAATGGTTTTATGTATTTAAATGATTTAACATGCATAGATATTTTAATAATTAATGAAAATGGAGCAATATGAAATGGATAAATGATTGATAAATGTAGATGGATAAATGCTTATAAATGCATAAATGCTTATAATATGTTAATGATTTGAGTGAATTAATGAATGAATAGAATACGGTATTAAATGAATCAATTAAATAGATAATAATATTCATTTAATTAATAGATGAAAAATAGGATAATTGTGAGGATAATTTTGAGTGTCTACATTTTGCCCCTCTTTGAGACAATGCAATCTGTCATGTTGTTTCAAAGTTCAAAAAGATTGATTAACTGATACATGCCCCAGGGACATCTTGGTAAGGATGATGATAAGGATGAATATGAAACATGATAAGGATGATATTCCCCCTCAAGAGATTGATCGAACAAACTGTGATAAGATTAATCTCTCGATAGATCATGAGGAGAATATTTGATAATTGATATTACATGAGTGGTTAAGCAGTGATGTACATTTGATGAAAATGCATAGTTAATGGGCGTAACTGAACAATTGATGTAAATTATCAGTATAGTTGGATTGATAAGCTGATTAAGATGATTGAGTTGATTAAGCTGATTGAGATTGATGCTAGTGCAAAACAACAATTGATTAATAAATTGAGTGATCAGGGAACATTGTTGTACCATGCTAAAAAAAAATTTGATTGATTTGATATTTGGATGAAAAGATGAGCATCAATTAATCATTCTTTGAAATAAGGAGCATGAAGAAAATGAAACGATGAAGGAAATGGATGATGGATGAAAAAGATATATGAAGGAAATGAAGGTGATGAAGCTTTTTGTGCTTTACAAAGTGTTTTATCATCATAGAGCTTATTATGTTGCAAATTAGTATAAGCATCTAGATAACATGAACATCTAGATGACCTAAATATTGTTTGGATTTTTATTTAGAAGTGAAGCATAAGCATCTAGGTATAAGAAAATTAGATGACCTGAATACTTATTGCATGGAAGACACTATCAAACAAGGAATGCTCTCATCCACACTAGATTTATAGGTCCTCGATGATTTTAGACAACCATGTCTTAAGATGATTCATCCTATGAATAAGAAATAATTCATAGACAACAAACAAGTGAACATGCCCCATCCTCGCCTCTCTAGTTGAAGACATCCTCAAGAAGCTAAAAGACATGCCACCAAAGATAAAATCATAAAATAATCAAATATCGACAAACAAACAGGGATCATGCTTCAATGTAGATTTGATTCTTGTCACAATTTATGTGTTTGGTTGGATTTAAAAAATAGATTGGCAGGTATGTTGTAATGTTTTCTTGATTGTCAATAGTGGTGTGCTTTGATTTTTGTTGAAGTTCAAAGATGCATGGTGATCTAAAAGTGTTACTATTTTGGGATTTTTGACGTTATTCAATTTTATTTTTTTGGATTTTAGGAATATTTTATTTTTTTGGATTTTAGAAATATTTGATTTTTTTGTTTATTTGGAATATTTGATTTTTATTGGATTTTTGGAATATTTGATTCATTTTTAGATTTTCTAAATATTTGATTTTTTGGATTTTGGAATATTTGATTTTTTGATTTTCTAAATATTTGATTTTTTATTTTATTTTCTAAATATTGATTTTTTTTTTGAATATTTGATTTTTTGGATGTTTGAAATATTTGATTTTTTATGTTTGAATTTTTTTTTTTTGGATTTTTTGAATATTTGATTTTTTATGGATTTTTGAAATATTTGATATTTTTGGATATTTGGAATATTTTAAAGAGGGAAAGGAATGAAATGTGATATATGCTTGGTTGAAGAAACTAGATGCCCCACACTAGAGGTAAATGCTACCATGGATAAATAATAGATCAAAATGAAAGATTCATTGCAAAACATGTCACACAAGCATCATATCTCTTGTCGAAAGATGATAATGGTTGATTGATTAAGATGCCATGAATGATTGATTCCATAAGGCATGATGATGATAAGTAATTAGGATTGTTGATTCCTCTAAGTATGATAACATTGATGATTGATTGACAAGAGATATTAGGATTGGATAATGTATTTTAGCTAGGCTCAATTATGATTTACATGACATGATTCGAGGTTGCAAAGGGACATGATGGCCCACCCTGGGGTAGTGTAATCATGGATAAATGATAAGGATGTGGAATATGATGGAATTGTAACACATAAGGATATGAAAGGATATCCAAAGCATGCATTTGTAATTTTTCCCCTAATCTCATCAAGAACAAAGGAAGGGAATGGGACATGGATTTTGATAAGCTAGGAGATATTGAATGGAAGAATGCAAGGATAAGGATAATGAATAGGATGATCAAGATCAACTATGTAAGATATGGACACAATGCCTAAGTATTTTTCCCTTATTCCTCATCAAGACCAAGGAAGGGAAGAAAGGATGTATTTAGATAGAATGGTGGAATATGGATAAGGTGAAGGATATGGTATGGAAGATATGGATAAAGTGTATATGATAAGATGTATGATGTTCAAGAAGATCCTTAACCTTGTCAAGATCAAAGGTGGAAAGGTAAAGGATGAACACAAAGAGGATAATGGATGTATTTAGATATAAAGAGTATATGCATGAAAGGAAGACGGAGGGAGGACTCAAGCATCAAGTTCCATGACTAATATTCCTTGAATATGTGATCTAATAAACCATGGAAATGGGAATTAGACTCATAAATTTTGATAGAATAATGGCATGATGGAAGAAGCTAATGAATTATGCGAAGGTTTGGACTAAAGGAGGATAATGGGGGATGTATGTTGGATAATGGATAGGAAGTTGGAATGCTTGTTGATGGTTATATGGAAGGGTGGTGGAGTGATGGAGGAAAAATGGAGTTTGAAGGTGACAAGTTTTTAGATGGACAATTGGAGGAAGCATTTGGATTAGCAAATTTGGATGCCAATTTAGATTTTATTACTTCTATGAGACTTTTAGGAATCCAAATAGCTTTTCACTTTGTTTTTTTCTTTTTGGGCCTTTGTGGCCTTTGAGATTTTTCTTTTTGCTTTATGGACCTTTGTGGCCTTTGAAAATTTTCTTTCTAATTTATGGGCCTTTGTGGCATTTGAAATATTTCTTTTTGTTTTATGGGACTTTGTATTTTCTTTTGAATTTGGATTGGATTTTCTTGTATTTTTGCATGTCTCTTCGAGGAGATATGTTGATCCTTTGATATATGTGGATTTTGATATGGAAGCTTTTGACATTTGGCACCCAAATTTCTTCCAAGAGCAATGAGATGGGTGGATGGCGATGAATGATATGGAGGTATTATGGATGGGTTAATGCAGGTAGAATTTTGAGAGGGCATCAAGGATGTGTGCCTCTATTGTTCTTGATGAATAGGAGATGGAGGGATGTAGGGCCCCAATATGGATGGAAGGGTTGATGGACTAGGATACTTAGGTTTTTTTTTATTGAATCTAGAATTACAATGGGTACCAATGTCTTAAGTGTGAGGTGTATAACCAAGGCCATGATAATATGGATTTTCTTGGATATAAAGGGGTTCTAGGATACCTTGTTCATGAAGGCCTACTCCTTTTCCTTTGTAGTTCATACTTTGACACATTCGTTTTCCAATGGGATATGTATTATTTATGAAACAAGATGCAAGTCCATCGTGAGGTGGATGTGATATGGAAGGAATAATAAGATCTTGGAGTAAACCACCTTGGATAAAAGTGAGGGAACCCATTTGATAGGTAAGGGGCTCATGGATAGATTGAATAGGGGTGATAGACTCTTGTGGAGGATTTTGATCATGAGGGGAATTAGGATGGATGATAGGATCTTAACATGGGGATGATGGGGTACTTTGATCTTGAATTGGAAAAGGATCATGAGGTGTAGGAGATGGATTAGCTTGCTCTTTATAAGGTATGGAATCATCATGAAGTGGTATGAAATTAATATCTTGATCATGAGAAGTATGAACATCATGGAATGAAAGGGTATCCTTGAATAGAGGTATATCTTGATCTTGATAAGGAAGAGAATCATGAGATTTTGTAGAAAGCATATCTTGATCATCAGATGGTAGGACATCATTGGATATGATGGAAGACTATCATACTCCTGGGATGCAATGGAATCATGAGATGGTATGTATTCATTAGATGAGGTGGAAGGGGAACTTGGAAGGATACTTTTCTCTTGAGATGGAAGGGGATCATCTTGGATGAAACAAAAAGAGATAAGGGGATCATCATGAGGTTCTTGAGAGATGGGATCTTGATCAAAGATTAGAGGGGATTAGAGATTTTTGGTATCATTGGATGGGGTGGAAAATATATTTTGATCTTGATGTGCAAGGGAGTTTGTGCTAGCATGATTTAGACTAAGAGATTGACATGAATCATTGTATACATGGAGATGGTATGATGGGAGAGGATGGTTGGATAGATTTGTTAAATTGGGTGAAAGGCTCATGAGGTTTATTTTGACTTATGGGGGATGAAGATATATGCATGACATGGTAGGATTACATAATATTATTTGTGTTTGAAGACTTCGATTTGGGTTTCTCATTTAGCCTTTGTAGAAAGTCATGAACATTGAACTGGGATGATGTAGTTTTGGGTGAGGATAAAGGCTTATGAGATGATTGCATCACTTCATTCAAATGTTGGGATTCTAGTTTTTTTTCAAGCTCTTTTAAATGATAGTCAAGATATTCTATCCTTTGGTCTCATTCATGGATCATAAAAAATGAATAAGAAGGATAGCAGTTAGATATGTTTGGTTGGTGGTTTTTTTTAAACAAACACAATAGACACAAGGAGATATAATGTGTTTGGGTTTGATCTTGATGAAAACACTTTGAAAACACTTTACACAACCTAAGATTCTCAAGAGATACCACTCACTAGATCCCCACTCTAATTTCTCCAACCACTTAAACAAGGTAGATATCTACAGACTTGGTGGCACTAACTCCCCTCCACGATACTTGCTTCTCAGGCTTACCAAGTCTCAATTCCCCAAAGAGGAGTTTTTTCCTCTACACATGCTTAGTGAAGACATGGGGTGGCTTTAGAATGATCGTTCTAGCAAGTGAAAGGGATTTTGGCCACCATAACAAAGGTTCTTAGTGAATACTCAGGGACATGGCTCCCCACAAGCATCCAACAAGCCACTTAAGGCTTTAATCAGTCTACTAGGGGATCTTATACATTTTACGGTAGATACCTTGTTTTGAGTGACTATATGGCAAGGGAAAAGACCATTGTCAGGAATTGACGGTTTAGTCTAATCCTTTTATATACTGGCCCGAGTGAAAAACCCATTGGAGTTGTTCCCTCTTTTGAGGCAAGCCCCTCTAAAGGTAACAAAAGCAAGACAAGGATGTTGTTTTTGATCATCCAAGAGATTGCACAAAGTGCAAGGAGAGAGAATACACAACACCTTTGCCTCACACTCGCATGGGGTTCACTTTTAAATCCAAAATCCAAATGTGGGGTGTGATTGCACAAATGCCAAGGAAATGCTTTTGATCCTCAAGATCGTTGAATGTTGCGAGAGGAGAGCATACAGACTCGATGATATTTTGCAAACCACAAGACACAAAAGACACTTGTTAATTTTAATCCCGCTTATGATGCCAAAGCAAATACTTAAGTTCTTTTTAAACAAATGAATTCAAATGTGATCTAATATATAAAAAGAAGACACAATGTTTTAAGATTAGATTCTTTGGCAATCGAACCTGCAACACACTGATTAGTAGTTTTAGTCAATGTTCTTCAACAAATGAGAGTTTAAGTTTTTTTTTTTGTTTTTTGATTTCTCAAGTCTCTGACATGTAAACCTGCACAAAAACCAAATTAACAAAATTAGCCCCAAAATCAAAATTTGATTAAAAAGGAAAATGACATTAATTTAATTAACAAACATGACCTAATCTAAAGCTAACAAAATAAAATCAACTTAATTTATTGAATCTAAGTTACTCAAAAATTAAACTTCTCACCTTTAAGTACCTCAGGGTGGTGGAGAGTGTTGAGGTTGCTAGATTTAGCTTGGAGGGAAAGGGTTCTATGATTTGGGGTACTCTCAAAAGGGGTGCCAAGCTTGTTAAGTAGGGAATTTTTTGGATTAGTGGTCAGAATGCTCTCTTCTGGCATGATTCTTGGGATGGACATCCTCCCATTTTTTACTCTCACCCCCATATGTAGGATTTTTGTTAGGTTTTTATGGATGCAAAATGGTGTAGTGTGGTTGATTTCAAATCATAGCAAACCATGGGTCATATTATGGTGTCTAGATGGAAGGATCCCTTGGAGTAGCCTCTTGGGGGTGCAATGGAGAATCGTCAGGAGCTTTCCAAGATTCTTTTGGATTGTGTTTGCAACTCTCTTCCTGGGAATGATGTGCTTTCTTGGGGCCCTAATCTGGAAGGTAAATTTTTAGTGGTGTTTGGGTATCAAGTTTTGGATAAGAAGTTGTTTGGGAGTGATGAGGTTCATTGCCAGAAGCACGTTTAGAATAAATTTGCTTGGCCTAAATGTAATTTCTTTTCTTCATTGGTGGTTCAAGGAAAGTGTCTTACTTGGGAGAATATTTGGAAGAGGGGGTTTCAGGGTCCCTCCATGTGTGTTATGTGTGCTAAGCATGATGAAAGCTTTCTGCATCTTTTCTTCTAGTGTTCTTTTAAAAAAATTGTTTGGCACCTGTGGTGGAATCTCTGGAGCATATGGTGTTGCCATGTTTCTTCTTTGGATGACTTTTGGTAGAGACAAGGACCCTCTCCTACCAAGAGTTATTTTCTTAGTATTTCCTAGATCATTGGTCCTAGTTTGATTGTTTGGCATATTTGGTTGGAGCGTAATAGGCATATTTTCTTAAATAAGAAGTTACTTATTAGGAAGCTTTGGATGAGAATCCAGGAGGTCCTTTAGGAGACTCTAGTTGCTAGGTGTGATTTGTCTGGATTGACTGATTTTGGAGATTTGGGGGTGGCCAATGCTCTCGGTCTTTTGGGAGGTGGGCGAAGTGTGTGTAGTATGAATCATGGTTGGGGTTGAGAGAGGATTGCTCGGGTTGGTTCCTGGTGTCCCCCTAGTTTGGGGGAGTTGAAAATTAATACGGATGGGTCTTCTAGGGGTAATCGCAGGCATGTTGGAGTTGGAGGCATTGGTAGGGACAACATGGGAGTGGTGTTATTTTTCTTCTCCATGTATAGAGGGAAACATACTAATATTATCACGGAGGCTATTGCTATTCTTCTCATGATTGAGCATGGCATTGGCCTTGGATGGCACAAAATTGTTTGTGAGTCAGACCCCAAATAGTTATTGAGATGCTACACAAGCATCATTTGGAGGAGGTGAATTATCAGTTGGCTGTGGTTGTTAGGAAAATTATTTCTTTGTGTTCTTCTTTGAAGTCCATTATTTTTTGCCATATTCCCTGGGATTGGAATAAGGTGGTTGATGGTTTGGCTAGATGGGCTACTGAGAGGATGGATTCTTGGTATGTGGATGATTGGGGCAACCTTCCTAGTGATTTGGCCCATGTTTTGGAGGAATGGGTTATGAAGGATATGAGATGCTTCTTGGGTGTAAATTAATTATTTGCTATGTTTGGTCCTTTGTGAGCTTGTTTCTCTGAGTTTTGTAATGTTCTTGGGTATGTGCAAGATCATGATGGGCCAAAAAGTGGCAATATGATGGGTATGTGGTTGACAACATTTTTCTTACCCAAAATTGATAAAACAAAAAGGGTTTATAAAGGAGATTCTCATCTTTCCACCAATATAAATTATGCTTTCCTTTGAATTTAATAAGTAATTATTATTCATTTTCTATTCAAATTATGACTAAAGTCTTGATTGATAGGTTGATTGAAAAAAATCTATAACTTTCAAATGGTATCACATTTTTTGAATCCAAAACATGTGTCACATTCTATTCTTCACATAATATAGGATTAAAAAATAAAATTGAATTTCATGAAGTTTTGACCAAGTTTAGGTGGTCAAACATACAAGTTTTTAATATTTTTTAAAAGTTGAAATAAAAAAATCATAATTAATTATTTACTTGAAAAAAATTTACAAAAAAATATGCATCACATCGAGACATGAGTCCTCTACTTATATCTAAAATATTATCATTTTATTATGGTTAGAGTGGTCGAAGAACACCTACTTATTTTTCCCTAAAATTTAAGTACTATTGCATTGAAATTTCAAATTTTCACCAAATAGATTTAAAAAAAAAAAACTAGTAGTTTAGAAACTACATTCAATTTGCTACAGATTCTATTCTTACATATTTTTGAAATAATATAGATAACTTATTCAAATTTTTACATCAAGTTGCATAACTTTGATTTTTCTGAATTTTTTGCCACTTAAGGGCCTGTTTTTTCATGATGATCCTGCACATACCCTATTATTATCTATTTAATCAATTCATGTAATAATTTATTCTATTCACTCATTAATTCACTCACATAATTAACATATTATAAGCATTTATCCATTTGTATTTATCGATCATTTATCCATTTCATATTGCTCCATTTGCATTAATTATTAAAATATCTATGCATATTAAATCATTTAAATACATAAAACCATTTAATCATTTCACAAATCAGTAGATCATTTAATCTTTATCCATTACATAAAATCATTTAATTCATTAAATCATCTATTAATTCGCAAATACATCTTTATTCTAAGCTTCTAAACCTACATTATATCATAAACCCACTCATTTATCTCTCATTTCAATTAATTTCATTTGATTAAAATATGCAATTAATGGATATTTTAATGAATAAAGATTTTATGTAATGGATAAAGATTAAATCACAGGGCGGATTGGACTACTTTCTTTATAGAAACAAATACAATGTTTATTACAAAGTAGTAGAAAAATAATTAAAATTAATATCTATGTAAAATGTCTAAAATGGCTCAAAGAACTCTTGTATGTGATGTTGAGGATACACTACAAATCTTACAATTGAAAGGAACTTGTTTAGTAATTTGAACCCTTTTATTGAACACTAGTTCATTCAATATTTAAGAAAGGCATAGAGTTCATCAATTACCACTTTTTGCTAGGGATGGAGTTCTTTGAGGGTATTGGATATGTTGACATTCAAACATAGAACCTACATGTAACTAGTTTGATTTTCCATCACTATGACACTTATCTTTTCATAATGATTTTTTAAAAATTCTATTAAGTTATTTCAGTTTGAACACACCCTCTAAGACACATTCATATTAAGATCGACTAAAATTTCACATTCAAATTTTCAAAAATGTTACAATTTAAATTTAACAAATTTTAAATAAAATAAAATAATTGTACATAATTATATTATAACTATAAAAATTATTTCACAATTTTTTATCATGTATACAATACTTTTAGGGTAATTAAAAGTTTCTCGTGATGCCTAGTGAACCTATGGGTGGAATTGCTAGTTTTAGATAATGGGCTATAAAATGCAGTCCAAAACACCATTCCTAATATTCCTTCTATTTAATATGTTTTAAAAACTATTTGTTAAATTCTAATCCACGTTTATTTTTTATTTTTTATGGTCAGTCTACAATGATTCAATATTTGTATACGTTGGTAAAGTGGGCCAATATTAAAATTGTAGATAAATGCTTAATTTACACCAATTAGGAATGACCATTATCTTTAAAAAAATGATCAAAACTTTTGGAAGGAAGAATTTCACTCATTAATTTATCCAGGTGTTGAAACCACAAGTAGGAAAATTACATTTTAGGCAAAGTTGGGGACCTTAATTGATAATTTATATTGTCGGTGATGGATAATGTTGAGTTTTCTTCAAGGTGGAATAATTTCGCACTCTTTTTTGGACGTAATTGAAAGCGAAGTTGAATGTCTCTATTTTAAAAGATGAAATAAATATAATTGAAAGTATTTACAATATCAATGTATTGATATACGATGTGCATCGTTATTTACATATGTACAATCCAAAATTATCTATAAAAAAGTTCATAGACAATTATATTTTTAATTATTAATAAGAAATTTAAATTTAAGAGTCAGAGGTCTAGTTCAATTGGCTAAAGCATTCTATTGGTACCAGAGGGTGTGTCACGCCAACATCACCCGTGACATGAAAAAAGTTTACTAAGCGCACTGTAGTTTACAAGGGGCTACCCAAATCCTCCAGTCTAAAAGAAATTTAAATTTAAATTTATTATTTAAAATATTTAATGCACAATATTAGAGAAATTTTATGTAAAGTAAAATTTGTTAATTATTTTGTAAAAAAAATTGTATTTAGATTTATTAAGTATATATGTGTGTGATGGAATTAATGTAATTTAAATAGAAAATATATTAAAGTTATTTCTTTAAAACTCAATTTATTATTTTTTGGATTATATATAAATGTAGTGTAGTAAAATGCATACCCTTGCATTTTCACACTTGTTTGGGCCCGCCTTGCTTTATTTATTCCTATTTATGTCTTTATTGGTCCTATTTTGCATTCACAAGCCCTATGAATTGTATTTTTCTAGTTAATCCCGACATTGTCCAATGCATAAATGATAATTTAAATGATGTCATTGGAGTGTCCCTGATTTTTGGGTCGGGACTAAAATGCCACTTAGGGCGTCTTTGTCCCCCAAAGGTCTTGGGACCTTGATTTTGAGAGCACTTGAATAGGTCCCTTTTTGCAGTCTGTGCCCTAAGATTTGAGCCTCGAAACTAAGATGCGACCTAGGGCATCTTAGCCCTCATTAGCTTATTTTGAAGATTTAATTTCAAATTTTGGTGGGATTTAACCTCCTTTATTTAATGAATTCATATGTCAGTTTTGTGTTATATAATTTTGGGATATTAAGCATAGATAAGTATAAATACAAGGTTCCTTTACACATTTTTCATAACATGATAACAAGCAATCTAAGCATCTAAGCATTCAAGCATTCTAGCATTCAAGAGTAATCCATCAAGCATTTGGAGCCATCATCAAGATTCAAGCATCATTTCAAAGAGATTCTTGCATCATGTGTGTTATTGTGCTAACATTTGTGATGTAGGGTTTTGATTCAAGCAAGATCTATAAAGCATTCATTGATTCAAGATCCATATTTATTGCAGCCATTTCACACAAGTTTGCAGACTTTACAATAAGGGTTTGGTGAGTTGTAGCATTGCATGTTGTTCATTCATCATTTCCCTTCATTATTCTATTTCATTTTAAGGTTTAATTACCAACAAGGGGTTTGACCAAGGCAAACCCCTATTCACTAACAATCAACAAGTTTTTCTCCTCTTGCATGCTTGTGATTGAAAATTTAGGGTCAAAGACTTGAAGATCATTTGGAGTGAAAAGTTGCAAAGTTGCAAATTTGTATTTTAAAGTTGTCATCTTCATGGAAACTCACCTACAAGCCAAATTTGAAGGTTTCAAAACCTAAGATCAAAGAAGAAGAAAGTGTAGACATCTAGCCTTAGGACCATATTTAGAGATTACATAAATTATAAATAGGACTAAGACAATAGTAATGGCGTCTTAGTCCTCCTGAGGTCATTTTACAAAAATTCTTCTAGATCCATTTCTGACATTCAAAGACTGCATTTACCCCAAAAAACAACAGTTGGACTAAGACAATAGCAAGGGCATCTTTGTTCTCCCTGGCACTTTTTGGTAGCTTCTTTGCATTTCCAAAATCCTCACAACATCTTTAGAATTCCTAGGTGCATACCTCCTAACTCCCTGTTGCATATTTTCATCATTTACATTCTTCATTTAACTTGCATTGTTAGGTTTTGTGAGTTGAATGTTTGTTTTTCTTTTCCAGGAATTTGCTTGGTGGTGAACCCCTAAAAGCTGAAAAAGCCCCCTCCTAGGTCCTCCTAATTGAGAATTGACTTGAACCTTGTGAGGTTGATAGTCAATCCAATTAGGGTTCTTAAGACATTATTGAGTGTTTGTGTGAGAAGAGTGGTACCATTAGTGCACCCTCCTTTTCCCATACAAAACAATAAATGTAGAGGAAAATATGTATATTTTAAATTTTTGTTTCTATATTTTATATTATTTTGTGTTAGTATTGTAAATGTATAAAGTTAACATAAGTAATTTAGTTTTTTTGACACATTCATTAATTTTAGTTCCTTTTTCTTAGAATATTCAATGGTTGTGGCTAAACAATCACTAGTTGATATTGTTTAGAATATATATCTTCTCATCATCAAAGAGAGGCCTACATTTGGAAATAAAAACTCAAAAGGGTTCAAGACTCGATTCCAAAAAAAACCATATTCAAAGGGTCTAGATAAACAACCAATAAAAAAGATCATTCATTTTGTCAAGGAATGGATCTAATGAAGGTACCTACCCAAGAATAGAAGGGTGATCCCACAATAGTGGTTTACAATTTTTGGCCAAACTGGACACTAAAATAATTTTTTTCTAACTAAATATTCACTTTCGGGCACCTATAGTGGCTAAACTGTGAGGAATTTGAAGATGATGCAAACTAGAGTTTCGTGACATTTTGTCTGTAGATTCTAAATATAGTTTTTACAAAAAAATTGGAATCAAATTGCACCTCTTTTCCATCTCCCTCAAAAACTAGTTTTTTTTCATAAAACAACATTTTTAAGGAGTGTGTGACGCTCACCGTATAACACATAACATTTTTTTCATGAAAGATAAAATTCTAATTCTTTCAATTTTAGATTTGTAACTCCGATATCTAGTGCTTCCACTTGGTTAGATAGTGTTTTATTGAATATTATTTCCTTAATCAAGTTTTGAAGTCAAACCAATTACAATTCAGACATAGGCGAACCGTATAATGCGTAACTTTTTTTGTATGTACATCAAAATTCAATTTTTATTTTGTTGGATCAAGGACTTCAATATCTGGTGCACTCATATTTTTCAAATTTTTTTTATAATCTTCTATTTTTCCACGTGCAGAACAAAAAGCTTCATTTTCAGTGAAAAACCCTATGTTTAATAAAACTAAAAAACAAATAGATAATAAAACCAAAACATATTAAAATTATAGTCGTTGGATAGCTCATTCTGAGGACTACCTGATCCTAGTTGGGTTCATGAAGTCTTCTCCATTTTCATCCTCAACCCGAGCTTCGAAGGGCAAAAATTCTAGTTTTTTTTGTGCCAGAGAGTAGGGAGGTGGGAAAAGAGGGGTTTGCTCGAACCAAGGGGTTCAAGCAAACCCCCTTTCTAAAAGGGGTTTTCATTTATTTTTTTGGCGGGATGGGGTCCACTTTGCATTTAACTAGTTCACACGAACTAGGGTTCATTTGAACCCCAAAAACCAATTTTTTTTGTATGGGGTCATTTTTTGCCATTTTTCCTTCCTCACTCAAATTGTAAACCACTTTTGTGGGTTTACCTAGAATGGAACTCATTCCCATCCTAGAGTAACTCATATCCTTAGGCTAGATCTATATTTTCTAAATAAAAAAATTGTAGGGTCCTAGTAGCTCAAGTCTTCCACTCTAGAACTACTTCTAGTGATTCTAGATCCCATTATGCTACCTCTTGTTTCATATTTCAAGGACATAGTGCTAATAGGTAAGTTCAATACAATTTATCTTAATAAATCTACCAATTTTGAAAACTAGATTGTTATAAAGGAGGTCTTTCTTCTAGATAATTTGTTTTTCATATATAGTTTCTAAGTAAAGAAATAAGAGATAAGGTATTAAATAATACATCTCATACTCTATTCTTAGCCTTGGAAGACAACATTCAATCCTCTTGCTAAGTAGATAGAATAAGAAAAATTCTTTGATTAAAATACATTTATTTTAGCAACAAATTTCTTTAAATCAAACTAAAGAAAGTATTCAATGCTAAAGTATAATAATGTAGCTATGATAAAGTTCCCTAAATAAAATAGGAAAATATTGAATTATAAAAAGTAAAAAAATTATTAAGAGTTTATTTTACTAGAATATTAAAGTTAAATTCAAGAGGAACTCGAGGTCATATCATGCATATGTCCTCACATCACATTGTCATCTAGTACTAATCATTTCAAAAAACTCTAGAATGCTCAACTTGAGTCCTACAATATTCTTAACCTACAAACACAACAAGATGGAAAAATTATTGGGGCCATTTAGGGGTTTTCCTTAATCAAACCCCCATTTTATCTTTTTTCCTCCGCAGACATCCAAGATAGGAAATATATAAAAATTCTATGCTTTCAAATACTAAGTGAATCGAAGATTAAAAGCAGTGACAAATATATGTGCTTGATAGTTGTATTAACCCTACTCTATGGGGAGAACCAACATTGCATGTATATAAAAAATATGATAATAGATTTATCTTATCTCTACACTAAAGAGATTATCTCATACAAGAAGAGCATATGTACAAATCAATGAATACAAATACTTTTCAATAGCAATGAAGCTTTTCTTCAATGGAAGTGAAATATGTATTTTCTAGTGTATTCCTCTTTTAAGATTCCAAATCCATTGAGTAGAAAAACATACAAGAGTAAATCACTAAGAGAGTGATTGAGAGACCTAGGAATAGTTTGATAGAGTTTCCCAAGGGTGAGAGATAGAGATGCTAAAATGAAAAGAGTGAAAAAATCCCTTCTAAATGGAAAAACCACATGATTTTTTTGCTCAAACGAGAGAGAGATGTTACTTTCCCATTCAGGTGTTAATACATGCATTGTGAGCAAGCCATGTAGAAAACATGCTTTTCAATCTTGAGAATCTTTGGAACACAAATATGTCATGTGCTCATCTATGCATTGAGATAATATGGTCATGTCTAGAAGAATAATACTAAAAAATTCATATATGTTCCTAGCAATAGAATATGAAATATACTATGGTCTTCAAGTGTGAGAAAAAAATATTTCTTGTACAACTACAAATATTAAAAATATATTAATAAAGTGTGGACTAAAGCGAGTCCAAAAAATGATGTGAAATTGCACAAGTACACAATTTTTGACATTATACTTGCTATTTGTTCACAATTTACCCCAATTTTGGTTTTTTCTAAAAAAATATCCCCAAAGAATACATGATCTTGGAAATTATTTGAACTATTGGTAATACGCTTAGGACATTTCAAGATTTTTTTTTTGTGTCACTTGAAAAGTCAGATGCTTATGCTTGGTTTTATGTTTTATTAGATGTAGCCAAATCCCTTCCTCCTCTTATGATTAGATAAAATATTACATTGGGGATTGGAAATAAAATGTGTTCTATGAAATCTTTGATCTTGTTTGCATTTAGTGTGGAAAATATGGTCACCTTAGCTATCAATGCTCAATAAAAAATAAGAAGATTTTGTCAACTCCAATGTTTTGCATAGGATAGAATGGATTATGCGGATTCAAAAATTATTTCTCCTCAAGATAAGAGTATTTCACCTTCTCATCTTTAAAAATGTCTGAAAGAAGGAATTAGAAACCTCATGGTTCCTTTGATTATTGAAAATGATCATAATTCTATCAACATATTGGAAGTTCAAAATGTCCCAAATACTAAAGATTTCCCTCCTCAATCTAAATATATATTTAAATGGTGATGTTTTAGCAAGAGAATCCAATGTCATGGCTTCAAAAGATAATTCTACTTTCTTGGTAATTGACACCCTCTTGAGAACTTCACCCTTCCTAAAATTTATACAACTTTTCCTTTAGAGGATGAGTTTATTAGGAGCTTATTAAATCATAAATACTGGAGTGAAGATCCCCTAGTCTATAAGAAGATATTAATGAATTGGTTGATGAAATTCTCCATAAGGTTGGTGGAAGATTGATTGAATAATTATTGTATAAGAGGTCTTCAAATAATTTATAGGTTTCTATAAAAGAGAAACTATTTTCCAATCTCAAATGAAAGAGGAATTTGATTATACAATCTCTCTATAAAATAAGAGAGTTGATAAACCAAAGAAAATCAATACCCAAGAAAATATAATTGTTGGAATCTAATCACTTCCATTTTGGTGTGAATGAGGTGTACTATCTAAATGGTTTCCATCTAGGTCCTATTCAAACTTAATTATGTTTACTTAGGGCACATATAGGTCATTTAATTTTTGTGTCTCATGTCATATGATTTTGACACTTGTCATAATCCTATGTTGGAATACCTTCCACCTTGCCTATATAAGAAATATTCCTCTTGTAAAGTATGTAGAGGCTATTATATATTATCTTGTATATTGCATTAATTGTATAATCTAGCATTAATTTATTTCTACTCTCTTGTGAAAGGTTGTTTTTTATTTTGTAGGTGATCATGGTTGCTTGATTCTATTGTGTGACTCTTACATGGTATCATAGCTTTAAATATGCAAGCAACTCTTTAGTTTGAGAGTTTTTTCACTAGGAAATTTTGTCGCATGCATTTTGGTGTAAATTAGACCTCATCATTCAGTCTAGAAGACTAAAAAACCTATAAATCAATATAAAATTTGATAAGGTTTGGCATTAAAAAGATTTGACCATTTTTGGTACGGGTAACATATTTTCACTATAAGAATTCCATGCAACCATATGAATCCATACAATCTATATGACCATTGAATTTGTACACTTTTTTTAAATGATGGTTGCAATAATTGACTGAAAACAATCAAATTCTATAGAATATTTAGCATTGAATGATTGCTTATGTCACTTCTATGCATGTGTTATAAAAACATATTAGATTGCATTTTTTTAAAATGTAATATATATTGCCAGGTCACAATCTCACTAAGTATGAGGCCTTGTGCATGGTTTACTTGTGGGTGGTTGCCTAGGGTTGAAGCCGCTTAATTTTCCTAGCTCGCGGGGGCTTATTTCCTCACTTCTTTATTTGCTACTCTAGCAACATTGTCTTCACTAACATCATGCCTTTGCTCTACTACAATTGTGTAGCCTCAACACATTAAATGCTTTTAAATGCAAATATATTGCAATTAATTGCATACACATGTACTGAGTCAGTTCATAATGGCGAGTGAAAATGTTGGGAGTTGGAAAACTTTAAATTTAAATATTTTGATTAGGGGTCAATTTTGCATGGTGCAAAATTGATATTGCATGCTATGAGATTAACTTGGTACAAGAAGTTGTGAATTTCAATGTGAGGAATGAGTGTATAAAAGTATGGGTAAACACACATGTAAGAAAATGTTAGTTATAGTGAGTGTACAACAATTAGAAAATAAGTATATGATAGACTAGAATATATAGAAATATATGTAAACGAAATGGGTGAAGGATCAAAGAATGACTTCAACTTTATAGAAGAGTATAACTATTTGTTTGATATGTAATTGTACTAAGACATCCCATCAAAATGAACCCAAAATCTCTAATGATTAGGACTCTCCTATCTCTATGCACTTTTGCTTTATATATTTTTTTATAATTTATTCTAAACATGTGATTTAGAAGGTTATTTCCTTTCTCAAATCAATATATTTATGATTGTTTCATTTTTTAAGCTACTTATTATTTAAAACTCTTATCTCTGAATTTAATCAATTTAATTTTAAAACATAATTTCAAACTACTTACAACTTTTTAAAATTAATTATATGAATAACATTATGTTTCCACAGTCCATAATAGTTAGTGCTCAAGGTTTTTGGATAAACTATGTGCAAATTTTTACATCAATGTTTTAGATCATACTCCATGATCCATAATAGGTAGACCTATCTACTTATCATCCTGATGATAGATCATTGAATATGATCCGAAACGTTGATGTAAAAATTTGAACACAAATAATCCAAAAATCTTGAACACTAATTAACTATATGTTTTATATAATTAATTAAAAAACACACTAGAGGGGAATTTACATGGATATATAAATAGATCGCAAGAACTCAACCAGGAAAAGTTACATAGGTAGGGAGAGGGACCTATAGTGGAGACCCTAACTTCGCGTTTCTCAAAATCCTACATGGAAATTTCATGTCACTCTCAATTCTATACAACCATTTATTTGGCAACTCATGTGCTTCTATATTTCGTTTTAGGGCCACATCATCAAATATGATGCCATATCAACATGCTTTTTGTTGAGGTATCGAAAAAGGCCCCAAAAAAAAGTAAGACCGATAGTGGTGCACTAAGTCATGTTTTCTTGGTGCGCTGATGTGGCATCACATGATTTGTCGCTTTGCATATTTTATGGATAAAAAGCGTTTTGCAAATCGATATTAATGTGCTCCACTATGGGGTTTACTAAGGACTACTTCTATCCCCACTATTGGACCCTGCTCCACTATGGCCCCTCTGCCCTAGGCCACTATAGGGCTCACTGAGGACTACTTTTATCCCCACTATTGGACCCTGCTCCATTATGACCCCTCTCCCCTGGGAAGAAAATTTTGAGATTGAAATATTAGTTTTCTCAGCGATATTCTAGAAGTTCATTTATTTATACTTCGATGTTTGTAATTTTTTGTTTTAAACTGTAGATAAATAGTATAGTGCTACCCCCACCAGGAAGGAAGCGTGCCCGGTCGAATCACTTTAATGCCAGTGTCGATGATAGATACGTGTTTATTGCAGCTGTTGAATTTCGGGAATGATTTCAATTTGGGCGTAATTAAAGGCGAAGAGACACAGAAAGTTTTGTCGGCACATAATTAAATGAAATCTTCCCTCCAGCAAAAGCAGAAGATTGCACTTACCGTCAATCATTATCACTTCCAAGCATAACAAGAAAGAAACATATTTTTAGCGCTTTAAAATGGATGAAAGTGAAATATTCTGTTCGTTCAAGAAATTTAAAATTAAAGAGACATTGGTAAAGTAAGTTCACGCCTATAGCCCACGTTCTCCTCATTTCAATGCTTTTTAGACGTACGAATATTGATTGATTAGCTTGTATTTATTTTTTGGCTGGCAGTGGATATGCGTGCGTTGCACCACTTGACTGAATATCATTACAGCTGGACATCAGTGTAATGGTTATTCTTTTGTCTTGGAATTTGTAACTTTTAGTCTGTTTATCTGCATTGTTTGTTAATGAATTGTTAAGTTTCTAGATTGTAATGGTGTGAATTTCTTAAATCAACATTTTGGATCAAATTTCATGATCTATCATGGCACTGGCTATCCAACTATCAGGGTGCACTATGGGCATCCGATGGCTGTACCTGTCAGCACTGTTCTGTCCGCTGTTACCCGTATTTGTCAGTAAATGTCAGAAACTTACAAAGGCATCACCCAACATCACCAGTTTTAATTTTTTTCTTGAAATTGCTCTAGGCCGCAACCCATATTTATAATTTAACGTAATTTTCTTTTGAACTAGTAATATTATATATAAATTATGGTATGATATAATATATTTATAAATATAAAATAAATATAATCTAATATAATATATCATGTATGATATTTATATATTTTATAATTTAAATTATTCTATTATATAATATATAATATATAATATTTTACTAATATATTATAATATAATATAATATAATATAAAATTTTGTTATTCTAATAACATTATATCATAATAATATATAAAAAGAGCTAGTAATATAATAATAATACTACAATATTATAATATATTATAAATATCATATATAATAAGAGCTAGTATATATAATAAAATAAAAGAAAAATAATAGATGTTATGGAAGAATAGGGGTTCATAGTAAATCACAATTTTGCATGATAAAGATATTTGGGTGGCAGTTTTGAAATTTTGCTCGATGGATAGTTGGTGTGGATTGTTGTATTTGTTTATCATCGACGATCATAGAACCTTTTTGATCTGGTATATTGCTTATCAACGACTGACATATAAAAGTTTTTGCTCTCGCCTGACAAGATGTTGTACCGGGAAACATTAGGCTTTAAAAGATTAATTTATGGTATTAGAAGCAATTAACAAACATTGCAAATTCAAAATGTCAAGGTTAAGTATGTAATGCAGTTGTGGTAAAACTTGCAATATGATATGCAAGAGTAGATCCTTTTTTGGGTTTTATACTCAAATTATGTAATTTTTCTATTTGGGTGATAACCAGAGGTTTTCTTTCCAGATTCTTTCATTACCGGTATGCCCTTTGAATCCAGAATATGTAATTATAAATTAAAATAATATATATAGTGGCTTGTCCGCTTTTGCAAAATAAAATAAAATATTATAATATATTATAAATATCATATATAATAAAAGCTATTATATATAATAAAATAAAAGAGCTAGTATATATAATAAAATAAAATAAATATACTAAGAGGTCTTTTATAATTTATATTATTATTATATAAAATTTATAATAATGTATTATTATTTATATATATATATATATTATTATTATTTCAAAATTTATTATATATACTAGTAATTATTATAATATATTATATAAATATCATATATAATAAGAGTTATTTTAAACATAATTTTTCTTTTATTATATATATATATATATATATATATATATAGAAATAATGTTATTTCAATATTTCAATAAATATACTAAGAGCTCTTTTATATATAATTTTTATTTTATATATTATATATATTTTTATTTTTCTTTTCTTTTATTATATATACTAGTTCTTATTATATATGATATTTATAATATATTATAATATTGTAGTATTATTATAATATTGTACTATTATTATTATATTGTAATATATTAGTAAAATATTATAAATTATATATTAATATAATAATTGAAATTATAATATATATAGATATCATACAAGATATATTATATTAGCTTATATATATATATATATTATCATACCATAATTTATTTATAATATTACTAGTTCAAAAGAAAATTAAAATATGGGTTGCCGCTGTGAGTAAGTAATCTACAACAATTTCAAGGAAAATATTAAAAGTGAGTGATGCCAAGTGATGCCTTTGTAAGTCTCTTACATTTATGACAAACACGGGTAATAGCGGACATAGCAACACTGACAAGTATGGTCATCAGATGCCCATGGTGCATCTTGTTGGATAGCTAGTGCCATCCATCATTAGGGTGATATGCATGCAACATGATCCATCATCAGGGTGATATGCATACAACAAGAGAGAATCCTTGAATCGACATAAAAAAAATGTTTAATAAATAAGGTTGATTGTCAAATTTAGGTCTAGAAATATTTTTATGCATAGAAAAATAAAATCTAAATATATTTGATATTTATTAATATCATTTATTTAACATTCAATTTTGATGGATATATTTAACATTAACATTTCAAGTACAATGCACTTGTTAACAAGTTCTAAAATGATATACTTTTTAATATTTTTGTTTTAGTAGGGGACATTGATTTTAAAAGTTGATTTCAATTTTAATGGTGAAATTTGTACACTTAAAAGCTTTTTTTTTTTTTAAATGACTAAAGAAAACTCATTTTTATTTTTATAATCCTTTTACATATTAATTTATGTATTTTAATATATATATATATATATATATATATATATATATATATATATATATATATATATATATATATATATATATATATATATATATTTGAAAAATAATTTTAAATGAATAATTTAACATTAAAATTTTGATTAACAAATAAGGTTGACCATCAAATCTAGGCTTAACAATTGACTTTATGTATATCAAAAGCGAAAAAAGATACTCCCCATTAGTTAATATCATCTTCTTAGTGACTTCACTTTGATGAATATTTTCAACTATAAAATTTTCAAGTAGAATGTACTTATCAACATGTAGAAACTTTCTTTTTTGCTTTTTGTTTTTAGGTAACATTGTTGTTTTTCACTTTTTGTTTTCTACTATATAACATTGATTTTGAAGTTTGACGTCTGAAACTTTAATGGTGAACTTTGTGTACTTAAGAGCTAATTTAGCTTTGTGTTTATTTGAGAGAATGTCTTAATAATTTAATATAAAATAATTGGAGTTTTACGTAGAGTTGGATTCATTTTCTTAATTTTTTTCCATCTTTAAATATACATGTTCCTATGAATTTATTTGTTATTATTGCTATTTTTTTTTATTAGATTGTGTCTAAATCATCAATGTTTCGAATCACACTCCGTGATTCATCATTAGGACAAGAGAGCAAAAGGATCATTTTTAAATTTATTTGTATTCTTTTAATTTTTTAATTTTTAATACAAAACAAATTAATTGTTCCAATTATAATTAGATTGAATTAGATTTTATATCCCAATTCTTTTAGATAATTCATAACAAGGTTGAATCCTCACCCACAAATTCAATTCTTGGATTTTCAAGATTCAAATTTGGACATGTCAAGGTTGTATTAAGCATAAAAGTACATTGCAAGAATTTTATTATCAACACATAGATTTGGGGTATGAGATGATTTTGACATAGGCCTTGTGCCTTATTCTTTAGGGATTGTGTCTTTAAAATACTAACATGACATTGAACATTTATTTTAAAGCTCTGAAATAGTGGATTTAGTGCTAATGTAAGAATAACATTATTCTCTAGTACCTATTTAAGTATATAATTTCTATTGTTAAAGGTTACACATGCATTTGATGGTCAGGTGGTATCCATATGGTTGTAACTTGAAACTTGGGATGAGTTGAGTAGAAGTGATGTATGAAGACACAATAAATACCTTAAATGGTTGAAGATTACTACTACTTATTCATTTATGTTATTTAATTAGATTTTTTTCCTTATGTGTTTAAAATTTGGTCCTATATGGATTCAATTTTATATAGAAATATAATTCTAAAATGTCTAAGATGTTTGGGAAGAAAATTTTGATGTTGGACTACTAAAATGTGAACACCCAATAGGGTTTTAAGTATACACATGTATTCTATGGAAATGTGGAAAATAGTTTTGATTTATATTGTAGATGTATAAGGATTATTGTTTGGTTCTTCTTCATTGATAAAGAGTTGAGAAGGTATATTTTACTTGATCAAATATATATTTTCATAGGTATTTAGGCTTTGTATACCTTGACAAAGTCTAAAAACCATGTAAGTTATGCATGTTAAGTTTAGTTTCTCCAAGGGTTGGTTGTATGATTCAATGGATTAGAGTTAGTTCCTAATATCATCCTTGCTAAAATGGTATTATTTTTTATAAATATAGCTTGGTGAAAGCTTGTAATTTAGTTATGAGGATTCTTAAGACATATATTTATAAAAATATGCAGAATATATGTAGTATGTTGGATATGAATCCTTAAAATTTTATTTTATTTATTTAGAAGTTTTGAAATATCTATAAAGTGCATTATATTTTTGCATATAATAGGTCTTATGTGAAAGTAAGTGTGTTCTTACTTATTGTTCTTAGCTATTAGATCTGTAGACACCCAAATGTGATCACTCCCATATGATCAAATTTACCTCTTTATTCATCAATTCTGTCAATACTAATTTATTTAATTAATATTAAACTTCCCACATAAGACTCTTAAAGTATTTAATTTAATAATTAAACACTTTATCTGGTGCCTTTCTCCTCTCTAAATTAAATAAATACACCAATTTATTTAATTTAGTCATTCTAATCTTTTGAATTAAAATCAATTAAATTTTTTTTTTCTCCCTCCTTGTCACATCCTCCATAATCCATCTCTAATTTGAATTAATTTAATTCATATTTAGGATGTGCATCCTCTTAATCAAGGATTAATGTCACATCCTCCTACATTTGCCACTTGTCTCTAATATTCCATTAATTATCATAATCAAGTATTTGCACAACTTTAATCAAAGTCATTAGCCACTTTTGGCACCACTTTTTAGTCAATCTTTCCATTTGCCTTTTTGGGCATTTACCCTCTTTCCTATGTAAATTTTTAATTCACTTTTATTCATCCTAGGTCTCTCTCCTCCCCATGTGAATTTTTAATTCACATTTTATCTTTTCAAGTCTTCTAGAACCTTTGACTTGTCACCTCATGCACATGTGACCAATTCCCACCTTTTTGGAGACCCTCTCTTATCCATTAGATTCTCCTATGAATGTGAATTTTTAATTCATATTTATTTCCCCAACCACTTTCTCTTTTCCCATGGATATTTTTGAGAAATTCCAAAATTCTTCAAATGTCATTTTCACTCCCACTTGGGAACAAGAAGTTCCTTTTTTGAGGAAATATTCTCACTCCCCAAGGTACTTGGAAGGTACTTGTCCTTCCTCCACATCATGTACCTCCCTTCCACATCATCTACACATCATCTCACCCTTAGCCCTCTCACATTCCACATGTCAAAATGTGAGGGCTTGTAAGTCCTCAACTCACCTTAGCCCTTCATCTTGACTTTGTTGGATAAATCCCAAACATTGAATTCTCTAGAGAATTCAAGTTTCTCTATAAATACCCCATCCTTTAAGGAATTTGGGAGACTTAGCCATTTTGCAACTAAATGCTGCCATTTTGTGCACTCATCTAGCCATCAATTTCATCCATTTGCATCTACATTCAAGCATATAGTTAAATCTTGAATTTAGTCATTTCAAGAGCCATCAAGGAGCATACAAACAACATCAAAATCAAGGGCCAACCAAGGAGTTTCAGCTGCAAAGGGGAGGTATATCTATTTGCAATCATTTTACACTCTTTCTCTTTGCATTTACTAATTTCTTAGGCTAATCTTGAGGTGTTTCTTTATGTTTTTCCATGGCATTTTAATTGCTTAGAAAGGGTTAGACATTTTGATATCACATTTTTTGGCACGCCCGGTGGGACCCATAAGCGGGTTCCTATATTTCACGTTTGTTGTTGTTAATTTTTTTTTGTAGGAATACGTCATAGAAGGGTGACTACACACTCCTGGTTACCACAAAAGGGCGACTGCGCCCCTGATTTTCCACAGAAGGGCGACTGTGCCCCCTGATTTACTGCAGAAGGGAAATTGCGCCCCCTGATTTTCTGCAAAAGAGCGACTATGCCCCCTTTGGCTAAAATTTTTGTGCTAACACTTTTCTACAGAAGGGAAACTACGCCCCCTTAGCTAAAATTTCTATGCTAACACTTTTCTGCAGAAGGGCGACTACGCCCCCTTGGCTAAAATTTATGTGCTAACACTTTTCTATAGAAGGGCGACTACGCCCCCTTGGCTAAAATTTTTGTGCTAACAATTTTCTGCAGAAGGGTGACTGCACCCCCTGATTTACTGCAGAAGGGTGACTGCACCCCTGATTTACTGTAGAAGGGCGACTACGCCCCCTAATTTACTGCAGAAGGGTGACTGTGCCCCCTGATTTACTGTAGAAGGGCGACTGCGCCCCTAATTTATTGTAGAAGGGTGACTATGCCCTCTTGTCACTGCAAAGTAACACATTTTGGAAGGTAAAATTGTCATTTTAGCTTTAGTTTTTGCTTTTTTTAGGTACTAACCCCCTAACATTATTTCTTGCAAGGATATTGGTGTTTTTGCTAACTTTTTGCAGCATATTCTTGTGAAACTGATGAAGAAAGCGAGATAAAACAACTAACAGTTGCTTGTAGGGCTATCCGTTTGCTCAGATTTTAAAACTATCCTTGTTGTTTTCGTTAATCTAAGAACATAGTCTAAATAGGGGGGAGTAATACTCATTGCTTGTTGTGTCTATCTTTTTCTGTTACCCAAAGGGAGCATTAGCTTGTTTTCGCTTTCCCCTTGCACTTTGTGTGAGTCTGGGGAGTAGTTGGAAACGATTAGTGCTTTCTTTCTAGTGGGACCTGCTTGGGGATTTCATCACCCCAAAGGACGATTCCAACCACGCGTACCAACAGGGTATATAAAGGGGGGAGAGCGAAAAATGTACCCCAATCCAGTCACGTCATAATTGGCAGAGCATTGAAGCTAGGGTGATACCTAGATAGACATGAAGATTTGGTCTGAGCCCTTCAATATCTCGCTAGGGTTCCTGACTCATGCTTGTGACAGGCTGGTGTTCACGATTGTGCCTCATGTACCAAGAGTATATCGAGGACTCCCTAGACACCTTGTGTATCCTAGATTAAGACCTCTTTGGCCATACCCTTAACACTAATAATAGGATTGTGTTTGTTTGAAAGTGTTTTCTTGTGAGAAACTAGTGAAATTTTTGACAAATTGGCCTTATTATTGTCATTTTAAAGTCCTTTCCATAGTCATTTTCATGAAACCAAGTCCCTGATTTTCTGTAGAAGGGCGACTACGCCCCCTGATTTACTATAGAAGGGTGACTGCACCCCCTGATTTACTGCAGAAGGGGGACTACGCCCTTAATTTATTGCAGAAGGGCGACTGCGCCCCTGATTTACTGTAGAGAGGCGAATTTGCCCTCCTAAACACCTGAAATCACCTTGTTTGGATCCGTTTAGCCTCCAAGCCATCATTTAATCATTCCCAACCATTATCTCATCATCCCAAGCCTCCGTTTTGTCATTCTAAGCCTCCAAAAACCTCCACTTGATCAATTTAAACCTCCATCTTATCGTTCCAAACCTCTGTTTAACCATTCTAAATCTCCATTCATTCTCCACAATCATCCTCAATCCATCCGCTCATTTTAAATTTCCCCATAATCCATTTGAAAGTCCATACCATCACCTAGCGAACATCAAGATTTTATCATTTACATCACCAAACCCATATCTCATAAACACCACACATAATCAAACCACCTTAACCGTGTGTTATGAAGTGGTTACCCAAATTGACCATAGCACTTGAATTTGATTATTAGTCATTAACTTCAACCCAAATCAATTTACTTCCATCTTGAGGTGAATTCAGTGTCATAAGTTATCATCCTCAGCCAAAATCAATCCATTTCTATCTTAAGGTGGATTCGGTGCCGTGATCATCTTCTTAATCAATCAAAGCTCTAGGTCACTAAGGGTAACTTTCTTTGATTAAACTCAGGGTCTCTCACATCTTTCATCATCCAATCATACCCATTCAATCATCCAAATCTATCAAAACCAATCATTTGATCAAATTATCCAATCAATCAAATCACATCCGTTCAACCAATGCAATCCTATTGATCTTAATAATCCAATCCAATTCAATCAAAATCCAATCTAGCCAATCAAAATCTGATCCAATCGAAATCCAATCCAATCCAATGCAATATATCCAAACAAAATCTGATCTAAATCCAAACCCCATCAAAATCAGATCTCATCCAATCACAATCAAATAATTTGTCAAAAAAATCTTTATAATCCACCCATAGCACATTTGCATACCCGTTCAAACTAGGTCACAAGTTAAGAGACAAATGGAACAACAACAAGGTCAAAATTCGCAAGCGAACATGTCTCAAGACCTTAATAACAATACAAATCCCACCAATGGTGCAAATATTGGTCAAGATCCTAACAACGTCCCCCAAGATCCTCATAATGGTACTTCATCGCACTCCAACACTGAAAATCAGAACAAATCACCACACGGTGAAGAGAGTATGGCTAATCAACCCGAAATCATGCTTGAGGAACATTTTAGTAATCCCACTAATGTGCAAATGACTGACCATCTATTTGAAAAACATGGGGAAGAAATTTTTTCCCACCTAATTAAGAAGGGTGTCAAACCCCCCTCGGGTGTTGACTTGTCCAAATATAGGAGTTCCACATCTAATGTACTCCAAGGTTCAAAAAATGCACCAGAAGGTTTGTACTTCCCCAATGTTCCTCCAGTTGAGGGTTGGCATCAACCTGAATTTGGCAATGTTGTTCTTTATCATGTTAACCACCCCCCACACACTCCAATCTTAGTTATGGGAGGTCCTCAAATGCCTGATCCCAATAATCCTTTTGCCTATGGTATGCCACAAAAATGTTCCACAACCTGCGCCATTAACGCTAACAACACCACCTCTTTCGAATCGACCTACAGTCAACACTGGGGGTGCCCCCTTTACCACATTGCTTCCACCTCCTGGGGCCACAAATCTACCATCATCTTCATATACATCTCAACAGCTTCACCAATCCAACATTCCGCCTCAATTACCTCCACAAGGCACATCCCAGCTGAACGTTCTGGGTGGTACCCAACAACCCCCTTTACAAAACGCTTCTACTCTACCTCAGCCATCTCATCAGCAACAACCCATACATAATGCTTTAGTCTCTTCACAACAACCACCCTACCAACCACAAGGAAATCCATCCTGACCTATCGCTCAGACCATATCCCCCTTTCTCGCATCCATTTTGTGTCCGCAGACTCAACCACAACACAACATCCCATCTCGACCCATACAACAGTTGACATCACAACAACAACCCCCTCAACACTACTACTATCATAATCAGTAGCAATTTCATCAACAACCACCTTATGTGACCTCCCAACAATCACAACAGTACCTTCAACACCAACAAACCAATGCGCAACATCCCATCCAAGCTCCTCAACAGCTTGCCCCACACTTTTATTAAACAAATCCGTACTATACCCCACAACAGCAGCCCCCGTATCAACAAAATCCCCCGGCTTACTAGCAAGGCCTGCATGTCATCATCCAACTATCCAAATCTATATTTCAACAATCTGATGGTCTCTCAGCAAGATCCTTTATCATCCTATCATCAATATCCCCCCAACCCGCCACCGACCTACTCGGATTTGTTGGAAATCAAAGCCGCTTTGAAGAATCTTCAAGCTGGGGATGGCAAACAATCGTTCAAATTTGAAGACATATGCCCATATCCATTTGATCCATCCATCTCATTGATCCCTTTCCCTAAAATTTTTGAAATGCCAAAGTTTGACAAATACAGGGGGAACAAAGATCCTAAGGCCCACTTGCAGGAGTTTTACTCCCAGTTTCAAGAAGTTATGCACAATGACAACTATCTCTTGCACCTGTTTCCATGAATCCTAGCAAGCAATGCCCTAGAGTGGTTCATGACCCTCGAGAAATGATCCATAAAATATTTTGCGGACCTGTCGAAAAAATTTGTCTCCTACTTCTCCTTCAATTTGGAGGACACTGACACCTTAGACCTTCTCAGAGAGAAACAACGTGAGGGGGAAACATTTACTAGCTACCTCCAAAGGTGGTGTGTGCTAGCAAGCCGAATGAAAACCTCTCTGAAAGAGAAGGACATGGTCACTCTCTTCGTGGAGAACTCTCATCCTGACATGGCTCATAACTTTAGGTTACATTGTGTCACCACTTTCATAGAGATAGTGGAAAAGGGACCTATCCTTGAACGTGCCCTTGTCACCAAAGGGCACATTAAAATACATGGCCATGATAAAGAAAGGTCATTTGGAGATAAGCCACATTTTTGGAACAAAAACAAGAATGCAGTGAATGACGGTGTGACTGATACTAAACACGTCCAGGTGGCTAACACATCCCTGAGACAGCAACCCTCCATACCTAATGCCATATATGTACCGTAGGGGGCACCTCATCCTCCTCAACAGTCAAATCAGAACAACCAAGGGAACACTAAGCCCCAGTATGCTCAATTAGGGGAACCCCTGAGTGTTGTCTTCAATAAATTGATATAGATCAATTATCCAATCACATATCCTATCACCAAGCCACTTGACGAATCCAAACCCAAGCCCTCATGGTTTAAGGAAAATGAATATTGTGAGTTCCATAAAATCAAAGGACACTCTTTGAATAAATGTCAGTGTCTAAAAAACTATGTCCAAGATCTCATTGATCGAGGATATATCAAGGTTGACACCATTCAAGCCTCATCATCCAATGCTCAATTGTAGATATATCAAAATGCCTTTCCAAACCATAATCAAGGCCTGAGCACCTCCAACAGTAATCCTAAAAACAATAGCACAAATAACGTGAGCTATAAGAATGTACCCCTCAATTACGAGGGTATTATTCATTACATTGAGAAGGTAGAACCTCATGTATCCATGATACATGTCAAAGCCAAAGACCCTCAGTGTGCTGTTACTACACGACGAGCCCGCATCACTGTCCCTGCGGCCTCCACACTCACCCAATCAACTCCTGTAAGCTCTCAGTATAACATCCTTGATCACTTAGGAAAGACCCCTTCTCATATCTCCATTTAGGATTTACTTAAGTCTTCCCTTGTACATCAAGAAATCCTGAATAGAGCCCTACATGAAACCCATGTACCTAATGACATTGATCCTACATGATTCCAAGCTTTGGTAGGACACCAAGCTTTATCTCATCAACTGCACTTCAGCCAAAACAATATGCCAAACATCAATGTCAATCATAATTGCCCCTTGCATATCAAAGTCATAGTTGTTCGTCATAAAATAAAAAGAGTCATGGTAGATAATGGCTCTACCCTCAATTTGTGTACTCTAAAATTCATAAAATAGGTGGGGTATACTCAAGTAGATTTAAGTAATCAGATCATCACAATCAAGGCCTATGATAATGCAGAAAGGAATTCAGAGGGAATTATCAGTCTTCCTATCCAAGTGGGACCTATGGTTCAATACATTACCTGTCATGTCCTCGATCCGGACTTGCCATATAATCTCCTCCAAGTTGGTCGTCCATGGCTCCATGCTATGCAAGCCGTCCCCTCCACATACCATCAGTTCCTAAAATTCCCAATCAACGGACAAGAAGTCACCATCTATGCTGACCCCCAACCATTTGAATATTGCCATGCTTTAGAAGTGTCATTTCCCCATTTACATTATTGTCTCGGGGTTGAAATGGGGGCATCCATGTCATCATCCGCTAATCCAACCTCCATCATGACAACCACTCCACCTTCCACCACTAATCCTATAGTCACAAAAGTCTAGATCATTGATAAAGGGTGTGGTGAATAAGAAATGCATACTGCTCTTAATGTAGTGACCATGCCCCCGTCACCACACGAGTATGGCCAACCTTCACATGCTACTCCAAAGGAAGACAAGACTATCACCTTTAGTGGTAAAAACATCCCTACCACCACTTTTAGGTCCCCTAGTATCAAGATAGATGCACCAGAAGAAGATATAAGTCAATGGGTATACCGAGAAGAATCCCAACCATATCCCCCTCTAAAGGAATATTTTCAAGAAGCATATCCTTGGTCAGCTAAGTTTGCAGAAAAATATAACTACCAAGGTAGAGGCCTAGGTAAAGAAGAACAGGGGCAGTTGCAACCTATTGATACATCAAAGCTGCCAAAGAACATAGGCATCGGATATGATAAAAAGCAGAAAGGCCCTACAACATCGTCTAATACCTCCAATAGTGTTTATGTGGACAATGGCTCATTGGAAGACATACCCGAGGAAGAATCCATCATACATGCATATGATGACGTCGATCACACTAACCTATCATCCATGTTCGAATGCCTATCTGTCTGCACCATTACCCTATCCCTTCGCCACCCTAAGTTCATTGATTGGGACCTGCGTACTAGCACACTTGTCAATATGTCTATGGATACATATGTCAACCTCATGGGATTGGGGGAGGATGAACACTCTAGTTGCAAAAATAAGAACAAGAAAAATAAAAAGCGGTTAGCTAGTGAAAACTTCCTTGAGGCACTTCCTGACCTTAAAAAAGTAAAAATAAAGGACGCATCCGATGGCAAAAACCTCAAAGAGGTGCTAGAGGATGGAGATGTTCATCTTCCCCTTGTGGAAACTTAGTTTTCTACACGATCATCCATCCTAATTGAAGAGACTCAAGAGGTTAATCTGGGTATTGCTGAAAGTCCTAAATTCACCTATGTAGCTAAATCACTCTTAGATCCCGAATATGTAGTCATTGTCCAGTTGCTCCAAGAGGGTGTTGTTAACTTTTCTTGGTCATATTCAAACATGCCAGGCTTGGATCCCGCTTTAGTGGTCCACCATCTTGACGTTCGCCTTGATGCCAAGCCTGTCAAACAAAAGCTCCGCAAGATGCTCCCACAGGTAGCATTATTAGTGAAGAAGGAATTGGAAAAGTTACTAGAAGCAGGTTTTATCAGACCAATTGACTACTCTAAGTGGATCTCCAATATAGTACCAGTTGCCAAACCAAATGGAGATATTCAGATCTACATAGACTTTAGGGACCTTAACAAGGCCTGTCCAAAAGACGACTTCCCTTTGCCTAACATTGACATGTTGGTCAACCTCACAGCAGGACATGAGATGCTCTCCCTTATGGATGGCTTCTTTGGTTATAATCAGATTTGAATTGCACCTGAGGACCAACATAAGACTGCCTTCACAACACCTTGGGGTACTTTCTGTTACAATGTTATGCCCTTTGGTCTCAAAAATGCGGGGGCAACATATCAGAGGGCAATGATAGTCATCTTCCATGACCTCATCCATATCATCATGGAGGATTATGTTGACGACTTGTTAGGAAAATCCAGAACATGAGCTGAACATCCTACTGTCCTGAAAAAGATCTTTGAACGATTAGAGCAGTACAAGTTGAGGCTAAATCCAAAAAAGTGTCTTCGGGGTTACATCAAGAAAATTGTTGGGTTTTATCGTCTCCCGAAGGGGTATTGAAGTGGATCCCGCCAAGGTGAAGGCTATCCTAGACATGCCACCCCCATGCAATCTGAAATAGTTAAGAAGTCTACAAGGGAAGGTGCAATCCATTCGTCGGTTCATAGCCCAGCTCGCAGATAAGTGTCAACCATTCACTCATCTCCTGAAAAAAGACTCCACCTTTTGATGGAACCAACAATGCCAAACAAGTTTTGATAAAATCAAAGAATACTTAGCTCATCCTCTGATCTTGATGCCACCAATTCTAGGGAAACCTCTCTTGCTGTATATCTCTACCACTTCAGTCACGTTGGGGGCATTGTTGGCACAACATGATGAGTCATCAAAAAAGAGGATGATCTACTACATTAGTTGGACATTGGTCAGCTACGAATTAAACTACTCCCCCATGGAAAAGGCCTGCCTTATGCTAGTCTTCAGCACATAGAAATTATAACATTACATGCTCAGCCATCCAGTCAAATTAATTGCTAAAATTGATCCACTGAAGTATTTGCTATCTAAAACCACTCTGACTAGCCGCATGGCCAAGTGGGTCATGATCCTAAGTGAATTTGACATAGAGTATGTGGAGTGGAAAGCCATAAAAAGATAGGTCATAGCTGATCAGTTAGCTAAGGCACCATTAGTAGATGCTTACCCTCTAGACACTGAATTCCCAGACGAAGAAGTTTACACAGTTACAGAAGCACTAGCTTGGACATTGTATTTTGACAGTTCCTATACTCATAATGGATCAGGCGCAGGGATTTTATTAGTTACCCCTCAAGGTGACTACATTCCAAAATCATTCAGGATAGCATTCCTGTGTACAAACAATATGGCAGAATACGAAGCTCTCCTCACCAGCCTCCAAATTGCAAAGCAGTGGCACATAACTCATTTAAAAGTCTTTGGTGATTCTTTGCTAGTCATTAGGTAGGTTAATGATGAGTTCCTCACCAAAGATGATAAGTTATTACCCTATAAGCACATGGTGGATGATTTCAAGAAATATTTCACCTCTATACAATTTGAACAAATTCTTAGGGTACGGAATAAAGCAGCTGATGCAATGGCCACTATCGGCTCCCTGATTGACATGCCCAAAGATCAGAAAGAATGTGAGTTCCTTGTGGAACAACTTTTAATCCTAGCATATGATATCCCCGAGACTGACATGGTGTGCGAAATTGTGGGTCCCACTTCCCCATGGTACCAGGACATACACCTACCTCCATGATAATATTATACCCCTAGATCTTACATGCAATCAATGTAAATACTTTGTTCATCGCTCTTCTCAATACATTATCGTCGATGATATGCTTTATCGTCACAAATATGATGGAATCCTCCTTAGATGTCTAAATGAGACTGAAGCCCACACTGCACTAATAGAAGTACATAGTGGTGTTTTTTGGAGCTCATTCAAATGGTATGGCTTTGGCCAAATGAATTCTCCGAGTTGGATATTATTGGCCTACACTAGAGCATGATGCTTTTGAATTTGTGAAGAAATGCCTTCCCTGCCAACAACATGCACATTTAATTCATGCTCCGGCACAGGATCTTCAGCCCCTCCTAGCACCATGGCCATTCTCTCAATGGGGTTTCGACTTGATAGGCAAGATTTACCCACCATCATCTGACGGCCATACATTCATAATTACCACCACTGAATACTTCACTAAGTGGGTGGAAGCAATACCACTCTCACAAATCACCGGTATCCAAATCTCAAAATTCATCCCTTACAATATTCTCTGCAGATATGGTATCCCATCCACCATCCTCTCTGATAATAGAAAACCCTTCAAAAACCAAGCCATGAAACACCTCTACGACACCTTTCATATCTAGCACCATTGGTCAACGCCTTATTACCCCCAAGGTAATGGTCAGGTAGAAGCAACCAACAAGACCCTTATCCACATCCTTAAAAAGGTTATCAATAACACTGGATGAGATTGGCACCTCCATATTCATCCTACCCTCTGGGCATATCGCACATCCATCTGCACCCTGACAGGTGCCACCCCCTATTCTTTAGTATATGGTGTTGAAGCCGTCTTTCCAATTGAAGTTGAGCTCCCATCACTGAGGATTTCTCTAAAGAATCTTATTAGCGAAGAGGATGCTCGTGTTGCACGACTTGCACAACTGGAATTGTTGGATGAATGAAGAATCAAGGCCTATGATCATCTGCAAGCATACCAAAACCGCCTCAAATGTAATTACAATAAAAAGGTTCATCCGCGACAATTCCAGGTTGGTGAGCTTATTCTTGAGGAGAACCAACGCACTCAACAGGATCGTGATAAAAAGGAAAAATTTGAGGCAAATTGGTTAGGGCCTTATATCATAGCCACCAAATATGGATTTGGGGTATATAGGTTGACTACTCTTGGAGGAGAGCACCTTGAAGAGCCCATCAATATCATGCATCTTAAGAAGTTCTACACCTAAATCCACTCGGTAACCCCACCTAATCAGGAAAAAATCAAATAAAAAAATAAAAAATAAAATATCCAAAAAATAGTAAAGAGAAATAAATCTGTCCTATGGTGAAAACCACCTCTTGGGGGCACCTTGGATAAGTATGGATGGTGAAAACCTAGTAATAGGCCTCATCCGTAGAGGGCTTAATCATTATCTACTTGACATCCTAATTATTTTATGCTTTCATCCACACTATCGTCCTCACCCATCTCATCCTAGGCCGCTTGGTATATATTGATTGAGCATTGGATGACCCATCTAGCCTATCCCCCATCCTGAGCTTTTTAGTATCCCACTTTGAGCTTATGTCGTTCATTCCCTTTGTCGGTCAGTCTGTGTCATTGTGTCGGTCTCCATCTAGATCTCATCCTATCGCATCACTCGTCGAACTACGTTTCCCCTACGCTGTCACGTAGGCAAGGTTGATCATTTGATATGCCCCCAGGGTATTTTGACCATCACATGTTGGTCGTCTATCTTCTGTCTTCATTTTCCTCTTTCCACTTTATCCATAGTCTTTTCATGAACTACGAGGGCTTTGCACTTTCACATAGGAAAGGCTAATCTCTGATTGGCCCCCAAGCCCCTAGGTCTGTAGGATGTGTCAGTTTGTGTCCTTATTTGGCTTGTTATTCTCAAATAAATCCTAATATTATCGAAATATTTGGTTAATGAAAAATATCTGGCGTCAAACTAGGTCATTCTAGTTTAGTATCCATCATCGGTCTCAACAGGATGCATCCTTCCTAGTAGACCTCATCAATCCCATCCATCCCCTTGATCCTATGGCAAAGGACATTTTGTAATTGATTGTGATCTTTTAATTTTATTTGTCATTTAAAGCTCACTATCAACACTTGTCAGGGTCACCTTGATCCATCATATCATGGTGTGCTTTAACTCATCTACATAGGCGCTTATCTTAGTCTTTTCTTTGTTGTTGTCTTCTCGGTTGTCCCACGCAGCACCCACCAAGATCCCTAGGGTCTTGTATTACGTTGGGGCATCCTTGTGTGTTTGTGGTTATCCGAATACCTGGCCCGACCAAGGTCATCATGCCCTTGGGGTATTGGGGTAGCCTTTCTATTTGTTGTGTTTGTTTCATGCATTGGATGCCAACTCACCTTGGTCTTATATGACAGGGTATTCGGTATTTTAGGCTATAGCAAAAATCAGTGCTCCAAAGAAGGCAACTCATAGTAGGATTGCATCTCATCATCCGTTGCATTGCATTCACCCGATGATTTTGGTTGTGCAAATACTTTATCCCGCTCTCTCCCATTCTTCTCAGGATACTAAAAGTTTTTGACAGGTGACAAATTACATCCATTTTTTTTACAAATTGCTATATACCCATCTTCCACTATCATCTCAGTTCTTATTAACACTTATGACTATGTGTTATTTCCTTTCATCATTAATTCACTATAAATTATAAAGGCATTATCACATATTAGGTTCATGTTATTAACCACACATACATCACCACCTACATCACAACATGTTAGATCCATGCATGCATGGCCACCTGCATCACAAAGTGTCAAGCTTCTAGTACATCACATCCTGCATATATAAAATGTTCATACAAAATCCATCATATACATACATAACAATAAGTCAACTAGGCATCCATACATATAAGTCATCATAGATACAACATGTGCACACATCATATCACCATGCAAATATCTCCATTAATAAAATCATCCATATTCCACAAAGTACATAAACCCAATCATCCACATAAGTATCTAGTATCATAAACATGTGCATAAATAAACCAACATATCCATCCACATAAGCATGACTTATCATATACATGTGCATACATCAACTAAATCACCCATCACAAAAGGAAACATACTACATAGTGTCAATAAGAACTGTCCCATGTCATAATCAAAGTAATACAATGTGTGTCACATGTCCATCATACATCAAAATCTATCATATATCCATCACATAATAAAATACAAAATCCAGAGATATAGAACATCCCTGATCTCTGTCGATAAATCCTACATGCTCCACCCTGCATCTGTCAAAAACTCAGTAACCTATCACCTCCCGAATGAGCTACCCACATCTGACCTCTGTGGTGAATCTAGTACTGATCTCCTGCCTGGTGTAACACCTGGTGAATCACTATAACCTTGGGTCTATGTCCCCAACGACTGGGATGGTGCTGACATCTATGGTGTCTATCGTGTATACTAGAATATCCGTTGGGTTGGGTCTGGAACTGCATGGTAGTACACGGCCATCCAAAATCTTTCCTCCCTCACATTCTCCTCTCACTCCACAACCTGAACCCGAGCGAAATTTCGCTCCTGACGATATCTATCCTGATCCCTCGTGATCACTCTCCTCTCCTGCTCCCAGGCCTCCTAGGATAGGCGTAACTACGCCATCTCTGCCTGAACCCGATCTCTCATCCACCTGCTACACACTACCTACTGATACATGATCTGTCATCCCTATTGACTCCCCTCTGGCCTGTAATATAACGGTCTCTGCCTGTAGTCTGTCACGGTCCCAACTAACAACAAATAACTCATCTCGTATCCCCTGTATTATAGCCTACAGTCCCACTCTCTCCCTCCCCATCACCTCTACCTGTGTGGATAAGAGGTCAACCATAAGTCTATAATCCCTCTGACCTGCTACTAGTGCTCTCAATAGCTCGACTCTGAGTCTGATCACATATGCCTCTGCTACCCTCACCTCTGATCCTGTACTCTGAAGCCTCTCCATCTCCTCTCTCTCCTCCTCATCTCCTTCCTGAGGTAATGACTCCCCTTTGTCCATCTCTCCATCATCCTCCCTACTCTTTCCTCAGTCTCACTCCCACTATCATTCCTCCTACACCCTCCCCCATCTCCTACTCTCCATCCTCCCTCTTCTCAGTCTCCTCTCAGACTATCCTGCTATTCCTCCTACCACCTCCACGGTCTACCCTCATTACTGCTACTTCCCTCTCCTCATGACCTCCTAGCTATGCTCGTCACTCTCCTTTGTCGTACTACCTCCTATGCTAGTCTCCACCCTCCACTGTGTATCATCTCCACCTTTGACTCCTCTTATCCTCCTGCATCCGGCTCTCGACCTATCCCACCCTCCTATCGTATTGCCTCTCTCTCCTCCATCTCTGCCCTAGCCCTCCTCCACTGTCTCCTCCTCCTCCTCGCTGGTTGTCCCACTGCCTCCATCCTCTCTCCTCCCCTCTACGCCTGTCCCCCCATCTCTCTAGCCCCCTGGCGCTCATCCTCTGATCCAAATCCTATGGCTCCTATAATAGGAACCAATGGTGTTGTCCTCTCCCATCGGTGGTTGCGCAACCACCGATCATATCATACTGTCACTCCTACATCCCCCACTCCAACACATCTCCTAGGGTAGGGTACTTGCACTGTCGTCACCCACGCTACTCTGGCCTCCCTCGGCCTAATCACGGACCCCCATGGTCACTCTCTGGTGAGCCGACGAAACCTTCTCAGAGCACCTAGAATATCCTGTGTGAGCCCAAACTGTCTCCCCACCCTATCTGGTTGATGCATCTCGACTATGCGTAGTAGAATCCCAATCAGAACACACTAACTCATAAAGTACCCTCTATGCCTCTCAGTCTGCTCCCTCCACCCCCTGAAGTTTCGATCCATATAAGGTCGCCATACTATGTCTCTCTTCTGCAAATCATCCATCGTCCTCCTCCATACCTCCATACCTCCTGACCTCCTATGCCGCAAAATCTAGTGCCTGGCCTCTCCATACCCCCATGCCACCAGCTCCCTATCATCCACATCCCCCTCCCTCACAACAATCGGTCTCATCACCATAATATGCTCACATGCCCACACCTGTAGAAGGGTCGTGTGTGTCAAACTCACTATATTCTGGTAGAAAATCATATGCATATCCCTATACAAATGGGCCAGGACACAAGTACCCCACGCAATCTGTCCCTCACGACACTCAACAATGTGTCGAATTGCCTCCATAAACCTCAGACTACAATACCACCTGCTACAATCTAGTAACAATATCCCACTAATGAGACCACATAGAAATAAAGGTAGAGGTGGTACCCCAACTGTCAAACATCTATCTAGATCCAACTACGGACCCTGTAGGGGCAGGTTGACGTGTCCAAATAACACCATCATAGTATTCTCTAACTCGGCCCCTCTCGATACCACATCACTAAGCGGTATCCCTGCTATAGACAACTTTAGGATGTGCCATACATCCTCCAGTGTCACTGTCATCTCCCCCATCGGCAAACAAAATGTCAATGTCTCTGAGCTCCATCTCTCTATCAAGGCCGTCAGCATCGCTCGATGCACCCTCATCACTAGCACCTATAAAAAGTGCAATAAACCTACATTCTCTAAAGCCGCATGATCCAAGCCGGTCATCGCTGCTACAGTCACTGTCAATACCTCCAACAGTCGCTCATGTGTCCGTAACCACACAAATCCCTGCATCCACACCACCTGATTATTAGTACACAATCTTCCCGAACTCGGGACATCTTTTACTTACCTCTTTACTTTTCTTTTCTTTCTTTATCCTCATCTTTCCCCCATCAGGGTGGTCTCTTCTTTTTGGCCTCCGTGGTCCACCCTCTTTACCCCCAGTTCCTTTTGGGGCGCACTTCCCCTGCGTTGGGGTGAGCCCGCCCCAGCTTGGGGCGAGTCCTCCCCCCCTGCCGGGCTGACTCCGCCCCAGCTCAGGGCATGTCCGCCCCTGCGGGCAAGCCCACCCTAGCACGGGGAAATTCCCCCCTGGCGACTCCGCCCCAGCTCGGGGCGTGTCCGCCGCGTCGCCCTTGTTGGGGAAATTCCGCCCCCTGCCGGGGCGAGCTCACCCCAGCTCAGGGAAGATACACCCCTCTGTGCAGTAGCCTGCCTTTTCTTTTTCCCCCCTCTCATATCCCCTTTAACTTTTTTTTCCAACTACCTAAACTACCCATTTTTTTATTTCACCCCGCCCACAATACCTGCCTTTTACATTTTCATTAACTATTATAAAAACATGCTAAATGATTAAAATACATGGCATGATTTTTCTTACTCACCTGGCGGGGCACTGCGCAGTGAGTCCACCGTCTCTGCAGCTTGTCCGCTCAGTGAATGATCTCAGTATCATAATCATGCGACATCGTTGCTCCGTCTCCTCTCCCTCTTCTCTCATTTTTTCTCAATTGCTACAATCACAATAAGACAAAGTAATTCTTCAAATTACCGTTTAACCCTTCTTTCCCCCTTTTTTCAAATAAAAGGTATTTTTTACCTTTTATTTAACTTTTTTTTCTCCCAACTAATCCCCTTTTTTGTCGGAGCCGCCATTTACAAACCGTACATCCAATCAACTCCGTTCAAAAGTCAAAGTTGCTTAGTTTTTGGCCCTCTATCCAATGGTATCTTCCATTTCTTTCTATCAAGAAGTCGTCCGAGGCCCCCTTGTTTCTTCCCCAACCGCCCTCTCGAGGGGGCATACCATATCATTTTCTTCCATCCATTTGAGGCAGGCACTAGGAAATCCCTCTCCTTTTTTTCTCTCCTCTTGGATAGCTCATTCAACCTCTTTTAGGCTAGAGCATCAATCCCTGTCACTTTCTTCATCACCGACATTTTATTTTTCTTCGAAACATTTTTAGTTTAACAATATTTCGAAGAGGGGCAAAATGTAGACACTCAAATGTGATCACTCCCATATGATCAAATTTACATTTTTATTCATCAATTCTATCAATATTAATTTATTTAATTAATATTACACTTCCCACATTAGACTCTTAAAGTATTTAATTTAATAATTAAACACTTTATATGGTGTCTTTCTCCTCTCTAAATTAAATAAATACACCAATTTATTTAATTTAGTCATTCTAATGTTTTGAATTAAAATCAATTTAAAATTCTTCTTTTCTCCCTCCTTGTCACATCTTCCATAATCCATCTCTAATTTGAATTAATTTAATTAATTCATATTTAAGTTGTGCATCCTCTTAATCGAGGATTAATGTCACATCCTCTTACATTATCCACTTGTCTCTAATCTTCCATTAATTATCATAATCAAGTATTTGTACAACTTTAATCAAAGTCATTAGCCACTTTTGGCACCACTTTTTAGTCAATCTTTCCATTTTCCTTTCCGGGCATTGACCCTCTTTCCTATGTGAATTTTTAATTTACTTTTATTCATCCTAGGTCTCTCTCCTCCCCATGTGATTTTTTAATTCAGATTTTATTTTTCCAAGGCTTCTAGAACCTTTGACTTGTCACCTCATGCACATGTGACCGATTCCCACCTTTTTGGAGACCCTCTCTTATCCATTAGATTCTCCTATGAATGTGAATTTTTAATTCATATTTATTTCCCCAACCACTTTCTCTTTTCCCATGGAGATTTTTGAAAAATTCTAAAATTCTTCAAGTGTCATTTTCACTCCCACTTGGGAACAAGAAGTTCCTTTTTTGAGAAAATTTTCTCACTCCCCAATGTACTTGGAAGGTACTTGTCTTTCATCCACATTATGTACTTCCCTTCCACATTATCTACACATCATCTCACCTTTAGCCCTCTCACATTCCACATGTCAATGTGTGGGCTTGTGAGTCCTCAACTCACCTTAGCCCTTCATCTTGACTTTTTTGGATAAATCCCAACCATTGAATTCTCTAGAGAATTCAAGTTTCTCTATAAATACCCCATCCTTTAAGGCATTTGAGAGACTTAGCCATTTTGCAACTAAATGCTGTCATTTTGTGCACTCATCTAGCCATCAATTTCATACATTTGCATCTACATTCAAGCATATAGTTAAATCTTGCATTTAGTCATCTCAAGAGCCATCAAGGAGCATACAAACAACATCAAAATCAAGGGCCAACCAAGGAGTTTCAGCTGCAAAGGGGAGGTATATCTATTTGCAATCATTTTACACTCTTTCTCTTTGCATTTACAAATTTCTTAGGCTAATCTTGAGGTGTTTCTTTATGTTTTTCCATGGCATTTTAATTTCTTAGAATAGGTTAAACATTTTGATATCACAAGATCTATCTATCTGATGAGTAAACTAGAATAACATAACTTGCTAGTCTCATGGGACCTAGTATTTATCATTTTACATGGACACCTAGCATAACACAAATTTCTACCCACATTTGACCTATCATTTATCATTTTATATGGACACCTAGAATTGTTAGGATTAAGGTGGCATCCACCTTATAGATCCTATGTCATGGTTTTGGGTATGTGTAGGATCGTCACGGAAAAAATAGGCCCTTAAGTGGCAAAAAATTCAGAAAAATTAGAGTTAGGAAACTTGACATAACAAATTGAATAAGTTATCTATATTATTTCAAAAATATGTAAGAATAGAATCTGTACCAAATTGAATCTAGTTTCTAAAATACTAGGTTTATTTTTTATTTTTAAATCTATTTAGTGAAATTTTGAAATTTTAATGTAGTAGTACTTAAATTTTAGGGAAAAAATAAGAAGTAGGTGTTTGTCTAACCACCCTAGGTAACCACAATAAAATGATAAAAAAAATTATAAGATTTTTAGATATAAGTAGAGGACTTATGTCTGGATGTGACACATATTTTTGTAATTTTTTTCCAAGTAAATAATTAATTATGAATTTTTTATTACAACTTTTAAAAAATATAGAAAACTCGTATGTCTGACCACCTTAACTTGGTCAAAACTTAATGAAATTCAATTTATTTTTTAATCCTATAGTATACGAAGCATAGAATGTGACACATGTTTTGGATTCAAAAAATGTGATACCGTTTGAAAGTTATAGATGTTTTTCAATCAACCTATCAATTAAGACTTTAGTCATAATTCAAATAGAAAATGAATAATAATTATTTATTAAATTCAAATTAAAGCATAATTTATATTGGTGGAAAGCTGAGAATCTCCTTTAAAGACCCTTTTTGTTTCATCAATTTTGGGTAAAAGAAAAATTGTTAGCCACATACCCTACACATACCCATGGGTGAAGCCACAATAGTGGTTTGCAATTCAAGTGAGGAAGGAAAACTTACAAAAAATGACCCCAAAGCAAAAAAACTAATTTTGGGGGTTCGTACGAACCTACTGGTCTGAGCAAAGCCCTTTGACTTTTGGCCGCAAATAAAAAAACCAAATGCATAGCAAAGGGGTTCGATCGAACCCCCTTGAAGGGGTTCACTCGAACCAGTGTTCGACAGAACCATGGTTTGAGAAAACCCATTGGGGTTCGGCCAAACCCCTAGGGGTTCGTTCGAACCCCCCTTGCCCCTTATCCCCCTCCCGAGACACAAAAAAAGTCTAACTTTTTATGCTTTAGAGCTCGGGTTGAGGATGAAAATGGAGGAGTCTTCAGAAACCCATTTGGAATCAGTTAGTCCTCGGAATGAGCTATCCAACGAATATAATTTTAATATCTTTTAATTTTATTATGTAGTTGCTTTTTTAGTTTTATTAAACATTGGTTCTTCACCAAAAATGAAGGTCTCTATTCTGCACATGTGGAAAAATAGTAGATTATAAATTTTTTTTTGGAAAAATATGAGTGCACTAGATATTGAAGTCCTTAATCCAACAAAAAAATAAAATTGAATTTTGATACATACAAAAAAAGTTACGCATTATACGGTCTCACTATGTCTAAATTGTAATTGGTTTGACTTCGAAACTTGATTAAAGAAAAAATATTCAATAAAAAAATATCTAACCAAGTGGAAGCACTAGACATCAGAGTTACAAATCTAAATTCGAAATAATTAGAATTTTATCCTTGATGGAAAAAAGTTATGCGTTATATGGTGTGCATCACTTTTTTAAAATGTTGTTTTATGAAAAAGACCAGTTTTCGTGGGAGATGGAGAAAGAAATACAATCTAATTCCAAAAATTTTGAAAAAAAAAAATTAGTATCTACATACAAAATTTGATGAGACTCTAGTTTGCATCATCTTCAAACTCCTCATGGTTTATCAATATAGGTGCCCGAATGTGAAGATTTAGTTAAAAATAATAATTTTAGTGTCCAGTTTGGCCAAAAATTGTAAACCACTATTGTGGGATCACTGCCATCATATTGCCACTTTTTGGCCCATCATGATCCTACACATACCCTTCCAACATCCTTGTAAAGTGTCTCCAGGCACTTAGGGTCTATTGGGAAAATATTTTGTAACATTAATTCTCACTATTGTTTGTAATATATTCATATAAGGTGATGGGTCTAGTAGTAGTGGTAAAGGTGAGTTGTGGACATAAATATTTAATATTGTTTTACCCACATGTGGAAACCTAGAATGAGATAATAAACAATAAGGAAAAGGAAAAATGTGTGACTTTTTGGATTGTCCAAGTTGGAGCTTGGAATGAGACAACAGGTGCCTCTTGGTATTCCATCATTTATTGTATTTAATATAATGTTTATCTTCCATGTTTGGGTGCCTAAGTTGGAGATAAATTATTGGAGCCAAAACTAGTGCCCTTTCACATTTTAAGGAGGTATTCCAAGGCTTGGGAAAATTTGGAATGAAAGGTCATCTTTAGGAGCCTTTTTTCATGCTTAAAATGTCTTCACAAGTCTATAAAGTTAACATCTTGGATGTAGAAAACATGTGCAATAGTTAAATGTAGAGTTCCATTACACAGGTACAAGGATAAGTGGAGGAATAAAGAGGTTGTTCATAGGTGCATAAGTGCTTCCGTGGTGGAGGAAAAGAGGCTAATGGAAGTGATGTATTGTAATCTCATTTGTTTCAAGATAACACATACTTGGCCTCTCTTCGTAGTGGAGTTTTTTTTCACGCAAAGGTTTCTCCAAGTCAATCTTGTGTTATGTGATGATCTTGTGTTTTGGATTTGTGCCTCATTGCTACTATCTTGTGGTGATGTTATTCTTTATATACTATTTTGATAAGTTCACATAAGATAGTGTTAATAAGAATGTTATGTTGGCTTTGTTTGGCATCATGAAGAAGATGGATCTAGTCATGGTAGTTCCATATTAAGGAAACTTAATTTTTTATATTTTCATATAATTTTTAGATTTTCATGTTTTTGTGGTCCAAGCCTTGTATCTCATCCATTAAAGTCATATTTGGATATATATTGAATTTCACAACAATTTTTATTTAAACCTATTTATTTCTCATCATTTGGTATCAAAGTTGAAGGTTAACTAGGTTCTGAGTATTCCTTCTTTTTTATTTCTCATCTTGGAAAGTTTGTGGGAATTTTTTAGAAGGAATTGGAGGTTTTTGAAAGGCTTTTGGGGCTCAATGAATGTTCTATGGGTTAACTTTTTTTACATATCACTGGGATTGGAATCTATGGATATTGTTAATGTGATCTATGTTGGGCATTGGAAGCTCATGATTATGAGTCTTTATGGAGTTGGCTATGTCTTGGTAACTTGGAGATCTTGTTTGAAAATATGTGTGTATCCTCTTGTATGGTGGTTTTTCTCCTTTACCTTGTGGTCATGTGCAGTGAGAAGCTGTTCATGTTGGATGGGTAGAGACATCTTGATCACATGGAGAAACACCCTCGGTTCGGACTACAAAATGGAGTGCTTATGTTGGATTCATGATTTTAGCCTGGGATACATGAAAATTTTGAAAATGAAGGTAATATTGTAGTTTAAAACTTGTAAAACCATGAGACTATAGATCTAATTAAGTGTTCTTCGTCACAATTCTTTGTGTATGAATAATCTATTTAGATCAACTTTACCAATTATAAAAAGACACAAAATATTTTAAAAGAATGAGACAAGGAGATAGAGTGACACAACATATACATGGAGAAAACCTTTCGGGAAAAAACTCTACCAAAATCAATAGTGCTTGTATAATTTAACCTTAGAACAATATTACAATAATACTGTATCAATCCTTGATTGATATGCTTCCTTTCCTTTAACAATCCTTCTTCACAACCTGCAATTAACTCTCATGGATCTCTCATACACTTTCTACAATTAATTGAAAATAATATGAGCATACATAAACTCATAAGATTTGTACAATACAAGAGAATAAAGCTCCTCACAAAAATCTATGCCTAGATTGGGCAAGTAGAGTTCCACAATGTAATATGAAATCAAACCAAAGTCTTCCTCAATTTAGGCGCCTCAAACTAAACAGTTAACTAAAATTTGGTCAAGAAGATATCACGTAAAATTCACCTCAAAGTTAGTGCCCAAGAATGGGCCCACTTGACTGAGCCTTGTAAATATATTCTCATGCAAAAGGTGTTAACTAAAAGATGCCAACTTGGGCACCCCCAATTCAATCTTAGTTAACTAAAACATATCTCTCCACCAATTCATGCAAACATTATGCATGATTGATCATCCCAACCTAATTGAGAGTATCCACCTATTATCTGTCATGCAACTTAATTCAACTCAACTCAACTAGCATTCAACTCAAAATAACTACATGCAACTAAAGATAACCGAACCATAACTGAAATGACCTGCACTGAACTGAACTAAACTGAACTAAACTGAACTAAACTAAACTAAACTAAACTAAACTAAACTAAACTAAACTAAACTGAATTGATACTAAATTGATACTAAATTGATAGTGCCACTCCACTCATGTAAATATCAATCCCTAATTTTTAGGATCAAAACATGCATTACTGAAGTGTTATCAATCCTCCAAATAGTTAACTAAAACAAGGTGGGTTCCACCTTCCATGTGCGTGCCCCATGTGCTCCTATCTTGTAGGATCTCTTCTTGGATGTCCCCACATGTTCCTATCATTCAATAATAATCACAAATTCCAATTTACATGTTCATTTCATTCAAATTTAATCTCTTTTTAATCCTAGTTTTGGGGAACACTTTCCAAGGACTTAGGAGATACATGAAATATGTTTATTATTACAATTAAATGGCATCCTATTCACAACATTCTCCCACTTGGTAGTATACATTGTAATTATTCTAAACAAGGAATCATTATTATAAATCAAGTATAGGACTCAAGGCTAACGGCCTTCCTACACCAAGAGAACTTATCTATAAGAACTATTTTCGTAAGATAATTTGCATCATTGATCAAAGTGTCAACATTCTTGATCAATACCTTCCCACTCTCAACCTTTTCTCATACAAAGTGATACTAAACATCAACATGCTTAGTATGAGCATGATACATACTATTTTTGGCTAAAAAAATAGCACTCCCACTATCACATTCAAGTCTAATTTTCTTGCAATTAAAACCAATACCTTTCCCAAGTCTCTATAACCAAAATAACTCTTTAGAGGCATGTGTAACAGCCATGTAATCTACTTATATGGTGGAAAAAGAAACCATGGGCTGCCTCTTACTCATACAACTAATTGCAGCTCCAAACAAAGTAAATATATAGCCACTTGTCGACCTTCGACTGTCTAGGTCTCCTACCCAATCTGAATCAACAAAACCCTCCATGTCCAATGATTTGTGCATAATATCAATATCATTAGCACCATGATACACCAAACAGTATTCAGAAGTACCTCATAAATATCTAAACACCCTCTTAACATAAGTCCAATGTTCTTTACCAGGGTTAGACATAAGTCTACTTAGAACTCCCACTACTTGGACTATATCTGGTCTTGTACAAACAATTGCATACATCAAACTACCAACTGCACTAGCATATAGAATTTCAAACATTTCCTCTTGATCAAAATCAAGTTTAGGACCCATGTCTAAACTTAACTTCATGCCAACTGGTAAAGGAATATTAATTGGTTTACTATTATGCATGTTAAACCATTTCAAAATAGTATCAACATAGTTGATTTGACTTAAGAAAAGCTTTATGTTACCTCTATCTCTATTGATCTCCATACCAAGGATATATTTTTTAGCCCCTAGATCGTTCATCTCAAATGTGCTAGAGAGTTGTGCTTTCAATTCTTTGATCATTACCTTGTTGTTACTAATAAACAACATGTCATCAACATACAAGATAATAATTAAAAGCTAGTCATCAATAAATTTTATGTAAACACAATGATCTTCCTCACTCCCAACATAACCAATTTTCAATGCAAAAGCATCTAACTTCTGGTACCACATTCTAGGTGACTGTTTCAATCCATATAAAGATCTCTTTAACCTGCAAACCAATAATACTTTTCCTTTTACAACAAAACCATTAGGTTTCCTTATATAGATCTCCTCATCAAGATCCCCATGTAAGAAAGCAGTTTTCACATCCATTTGCTCTATCTCAAAATCATAAGCATCAACAATAGATAAAAGGAATCTAATAGAAGTTAATTTAGCAATAGGAGAGAAGATTTCATTAAAGTCAAATCCCTCTCTTTTGGAGTAGCCTTTGGATACTAATCTAGCCTTTTACCTTTCGAGATTACCATCTACTCCAATTTTCTTTTTAAAGATCCATTTACAACCAATGACCTTTCTTCCTTTGGGAAAACTCTCAAGATCCCATGTGTCACAAGTATCCAAGGAAATCATTTCCTCATGCATAGGTTGTGACCAAAGCTTGTTCTTATTTGAAGACAAATCTTCCATGTAAGATCTAGGTTCATCATTAGTACTCATCAAAGAAAATATACAATGGAAATTAGGTGGGCTATACCTATCAATGGGATTTTTTTGTCTTGTGGATATTCTCAAAGAAGGTTCTTGTTCCTCAATATGCTCATCATGAGTGTCTATCTTAGAACTCTGTGAACTCTCCTCATCCAATCCATCCAATTGTTCTTAAACATGTGCATCTTCATGCTTCTTAGTATTTGTCTCAAAATGCACTGTTCGAGAAGCATCCTTCTCCTTTGGTTGTTCTTCTCTTGTATAAAATCTAAATTCCCTGTAAATCACATCCCTAGATATGGTAATTTTTTGGGTTAGGGGATTCTGAAGCTTGTAACCTTTTACATTTTCACCATAACCTATGAATATGCATTTCTATGCTTTTGGATCCAACTTAGACCTCTTTTCTTTAGGAACATGAATAAAATCATCACAACCAAAGATCCTTAAATGTGTAACACTAGGTTTCCTACCTAACCACATCTCATAAGGGGTTTTATCTTCAATAGATGAACTAGGAGATCTATTGATTAAATAACAAGAAGTTCTTATAGCCTCGGCCCAAAGGCATCGATCTAGCTTAACACTACTTAACATACTCCTATCTCTTTCCATTAAGGTTTGGTTCATCCTTTTTTCTACTCCATTTTGTTGAGGTTTATATGGAGTAGTTTTATGTTCACAATTCCTGCATGCTTACAATAATAATCAAATTCCTTAGAACAATATTCACCACCATTATCTGATCTCAAAAAATTTATCTTATGATATTATTGTTTCTCAAATAAAGCCTTAAATTCTTTAAACTTATTGAACACATCATATTTGTTATGCATAAAATAGATCTAAGTGTATCTTGAGACATCATAAACAAATGTGACATAATATCTAGATTTTCCAATAGAGTCAATATCCACAAGACCCATAACATCTAAATGAATAATCTCTAATAATCCTTTAGCTTTATTTGTTCCATTAGGATATGAAGATCTAGATTACTTTCCAAACAGTGGACAATGATTTTGGGTTACCCAAGGTTACCTCTAAATCTTCTAGGTTTTTCACCTAAAAGGAGAGGAATCGGATCCAAAATGCAAATTTCAACACTCAAGATTAATGTAAATGCGATGAAATGTATCTAATTATGATGTACTAATGCAATAAACTGAAAATAAAATGATTTAATGATTCTAAACCTAAGAAATCTAAAGTGCTAGAAAACACACTATGATATGCAAAAACACCTAAAAATTCAAGTAAATGATGAAATAATTGAACATAACTAGAGAGGTGCACCTAGAATCTAAAATATGATGTGGAGAGGCTCTAGAATCCTGCAGAGTTGACTAAAAATGTTGACTAGGACACTTACACCAAGCTGGGCGACTTAGTCTAATTTCAAGGAAAATTTGTCAAAACAAGAATATGCCAAATGGGTATCCAAAAATGCAGAAACCCACTTTTTAGGCCTATCAATGGGCTTGATTCTCCATAGATGGTGACTTAGTCCACCTACAAATTTTAGGAATTTCGGGACATGATTATGTATTTTTAGGTTTGCACTTGCTTTTTTGACAGGTGTCTGATCTTTATTCTATGGAAAATGGGATAAAAAGAGTCTCCAAGCTTCAATTAGGTCTTTATTGACTTTAATAGTTTTGATGACTTGATGACTTGTTAAAGGTTAGAGTATAGGGTTTTGCCTCGGTCAAACGCCACTTTGGTAATCAAACCCTATGAAATGGAATGAAATAGAAAGAGAATGATAAATAGATAACATGCAATGTCATAAACTTACCGAACACTTGATGTAGAAATCTAAAGATATGCAATGAAGTGCTCCAATGGATGAATTGATTATGCTTAGAGTGCTTGAATGCTTAATGAATTATGCGATTGAAAGAGATTAGGAGATGAAAAATAAGGAGAAAAACCCTTATTTATACTTGATTTTCCTAAATTTCTCTAAAATAACACATCAAAGGCCGACCTCAAGGGTTAGAGAATGAAATCCCATTGGAAAATTGAAATAATTTTTATTTTTGTGCCAAATAGGACTATGTCACCCTATTGGCGACTTAGTCCCACTTAAGCAATTTAAGTGGGTGTTGGGAATTAAAGGGCATTAAATTTTCTCTAACGGGAATATCCTCAAAAACACACATAAGAATGACCAAAAAGTTCATTAAGGGGACATTTAAACATGAGAAAGGCTTGAATTAGTGATAGAAAGTCTAGAAAAGTGTGAGAGTTTGTTACAACTCTTTACAACACTTTGAAATAAGACTTGGTAAGTGATAAAAAGGAGTTATTTTAAGTGAATTATGATGAAAGGGTCCTAGAAAATTGTGAAAGTGGGTTATAGTTCACTTCACAACACTTTTACAAGACATCCTAAAAGTCTTAATGATTCACAAGGGTCCAAGACCTAATGTGAATGTGTTGACCACATTGCAACATTAAATTTAGGAAAAATCAAGCCAAATTCCATAAGAGAGACTCAAGTGAGCATAAAAATGTCTACTATACATTTTTTGGTGACACATTAAGCCCCCACTTTAGTGAGAGCATGAACTTGCTTCAAACTCTCGCTAAAGTATCCCAATATGCATCGAGAGGGATCCAAGTACACACATGTTGGTAAGATGAGACAACAATAATCAAGAGGGATGATCAAGCCCCTAGGATCACGATCCCATGGAAAACCAAACATAGGAACAAAGGACCACACATGAAAATGATGAAAATGAATGAAAGCTTTGATCATTTTTCCAACTTGTTGTGGATTAGATCTAGGCTATTTTTTTGAAATAAGAAATGTGTACTCACTATGGGGTGATAGAACTCATGGTTGTGTGCTAGGTGAGAAGGCCCAAGTATACTCATTATGGGGCCACAAAAATTTTGGTTGTCCATGGGGTGAGAAATCCACAACATACTCACTCTGGGGCCACAAAACTTTTGGTTGTCTGCAGGGTGAGAAATCCACAACATACTCACTCTAGGTCCACATAAATTTTGGTTGTCCACGGGGTGAGAAATCTTGAAAGGTGGCTATGGGGAAAGTCATGCCTTGGAATGGGCTTCCCGCTCAACCATATAAAATTTATACCTCCTAATAATTTTAATAAGGTGCCACAAAGATAATGTCATTTCGTGCTTCATGAGACAAGCAAAGCTTTTTTATGCTTATAACTCATGAACAAATGCAAAGGAACCACATGCATGCAAGCTGTGTTATGCAAGGTGGCCATGTAAATTCAAAATGAAACATGCAAAATATGTTCAAATGAGTCTTGTTAAGGCCATGCGAGGTCTATAACATAGGGAACATTGTGTTTAATGTCTCCAAAATAGGACCAATCAAAGAATAAAATATTCACAACTTAGGGGATGTAGTGTGTCACATAAAGCCACCAAGAGGAATGTAATATGCTAAGATAGATCACGCTTATGAAGGAAATCACACCCAATGTCATCCACAAAGTGACAAACACATCGTATAAAGTAACAAGGTTGCACTAAGAACTAAGAAAAAGAAAGATGAATAATGAATAATGCCAATGTATGACCCGACTTTAAAGGAATTTCTACACATTGTACTGTGAGCAATTACTTTAAAGTATCAAATGAAAAATGCAAAAATAAATAGGACATGAGAGCCAACTTGGAAAGTCCCTATGCCAAGTCATGTCTTTCTAAGTAAGACTATGTAATGTAAAAGAAAAAAGAACAAAAGAAAGAGGGGTTTCCCACAAAAAGGAACACACCAAACACAAGGGATATATGGATTTGGGGTTAGTATGTTCATTGTTGCAATGTTTTTATTAAAGATCTCAGAATTTTCATCATTCCCCAAATACATAGAACTAGAAGAATGACACAAAGAGAGTGAAAACAAAAAGAAAAGGAAGATCTATTTTGGTTCAACATGGAAGAGACATTGCAGTCTCAATGCTTGCATCGTCCCCAAAAGGAAAAAAAAAAAGAAAAAAGAAAATGAAAAGGAGAAATAATAAAGAAAAAGATTATGGCTCAACATGAAGGAGACATTTTGGTCTCAATGCCTTGTGTCATCCCCAAAATAAAAAATACAAAACAAAAGTGAAAAAGAAAGAGGACCTTTTGGGTCAACATGGAAGAGACATTGGGCATCTCTACAATTTGCGTCATCGAAAAAGGAGAAACACAAAACAAAACAAAAAAAGTAAAAGGACCTTTGTGGGTTAGCATGGAAGAGACATAGGGCGTCTCTACACTTTGCATCATCCCCAAAAGGAAAAACACAAAACAAAAGAGAAAAAGTAAAAGGACCTTTGTGGGTCAACATGGAAGAGACATAGGGCATCTCTACACTTTGTGTCATCCTGAAAAGGAGAAACACAAAAAAAAATTGAAAAGGTAAAAAGAAATGTACGACATATAGAAGAATGAAGGTACAAATAGAAGAATGTCACAAAGAAAGGGAGAACATAAAATGTCAAATTATAGGGGAACAAGATACGCATATAGAAAAGAAAAAGAAAAAGCAAATAAAAGAAAAATGCAAAAGGATAGCAAGGCGAATGCAAGTCAACCATATAAAAGGTCATCCACCTCCCAATCATGTTTAGTGTATTGTGAGGGTGGTTGAATGTCCAAGGGGACGATTCCAAGGGCTGAACTAGGGGAAGTACTAGGCTCTACACTTGTTGTAGGAGATTTATCATTTAAGCTCATGGAAGAGGAAAATAATGTATTCAAATCATTATACAACTCTTCATCTATTTTATAAATCTCCTCCTCCTCCTCCTCCTCATCATCATCATCATCATCTAGATTAATCATGACAAGAGGGAAAATGGTAATTTACAATGAAGGATGTATCAAGAGTTGTGATTGTTGTATTAGATTGTTTTGTTGTGATTGGGGAGGAGGGTCATTATTTATTGCTTCTTTCAAAGGTAGAGGTTTATTTTCTTTGTTGTTTTTAGTTTGTAATTGCCAAGAAAGGATATGAAGTTGTCGTCTACACTCCCTAGCACCGTGGTTTTGTTTAATTCTATTTTGAAATTGTGTGGGTGTAAGAGTGGGTTGATCCATCATAGGATCCTTTTCTTCCCAAGAGGGGGGAATGGAAGGAACTAAAGGAGATGGGTCAATCACTTTTTCTTTTTCTTTATAAACTTGTTTAATGTGAGGAGGCATGACGGGGTTGGTTTCATTATCTCATGGACGTTTGGATGAGGACTGTGAAGTGTTCAGGTTTGGTTGATCTGGAGTTGGTGGCTCAAGTTCAGGTTGAAGCATTGTCTCATCGAGGATGGGGGTGTTGGAAGTGGATGAGGATTGATTGCAGAGGGACAATTCAACAATTTTCTTTGCTTTTTAACTTTTGATAAGCAATGAAAAAGAAATATTTGTGAGGCGTTATGGGCTCCATGAGCTCTAGCCAAAAGGATTCTAAGGAGAATTTTCCTTTAGAAGACAAAGGGTTAAAGCCACTATGGAGAATAGTGAATATGTCATTGTCATGCGAAAACTTTAAACATTTGTGTATGAATGAAGGAATAATTTTCATCAAGCAAAGCCATGGATGACCTAGCCATAGATGAAAATGATCTGATTGTGGAATGATAGAGAATGTAACATCCACTGTCTTAGGTCCTATTTATAATGGAAGAATGATCGATCCGATTGTAGGGCATGTGAAACCATTATGTGTTTTGATCTATGCTCTTGGTTTGTCATAGTTATCTTGATAAAGATCATGTAAGACCAAAAATTTCTCAGTGATCACATTCTCGCCACATGCAAGATCTATGAGTATCCCATTAGTGGGATTATCATAAATACATCTAGCTATGTAAACAAGACCATCAGGAAGATTCAAAAGAATATCTTTAGAAGAGAAAGTGATATCAAGATTTTTCTTAGTTTGGCCCTTATGAGGGATAACATCTATTGCTCCTACCATTTCATCCATAGGATTAATAGAAGGAGTATGTTGAATAGGATCAAGATGTTAAGTCTCTTTATGAACAATCATCACATCATTTTTTTGAGTTTCACTGGCTTTGATGAATGACAAATTATGTTTAGGCACAAGATTGGTAAAAATTTGCAAATTTTGATTGGGTGGGGCAACGAATGTATTGCCTTTAACATTAAAATTTTAAATGGCTAGATGACCAGAATCAATGAGGTCTTGCACTATGTGTTTAAGATGCTTGCACTATTTTTTGTCATTTCTATTTTGTCTATGATAATGGCAATAAGCGTTAGATTGAAATGTTGAAGGAAAAGCTTTAGTTGTATCTAATGGTTCAATAGTAGGTAAAGAAATCATTTGTTGTTGTATAAGTTGGGTCATTGTATTATGAAGAGTTTCTGGTAAGGATGTAAACTATCATTTTGGATCTCCATAACTATAAGGTATCACGACTTTAAAAACTACTACTTGGTTGTTGACGGCTTGAGGGGATTGTTGAGGAGGGGGACTGAATTGTAAAAACCCTTTGTTTGGTTTTCAAAATGGTTGTGAATTGTTTGAAGTGTTAGGTTTAGATTTCTTTGTTCGGTTGGAAGTGGAATTTTGATCACGACTACTAACCAAATTGTGATAATCACAAACGGTTGTGCACAAGTGCATGAAAGAGGGAAATTTCATCATGGTTAATCTATCTTGGATTTGACTTTGCAAATTTTCACTAAACATCTTTTGGAGATGTGGATTAGAAATCTTAACGTCAAGTTGGGCATAAAGTGACTGATAGCGTGAGATGAAATCAGTTACCTTTTCATGTGTATTTTGTTTGCATTGTATTATATCAACTAACATCTTCTTTGGAATCATATGCACTTGAAAATGAATTATGAATGCATCAACTGGTTCATTGAATGAACTAATTGAATTATTGGGTAAGGATGAAAACCATTCTAAGGCAGTGTCTTTTAAAGTCCTAGGAAACAATTTGACCAACAGTTTATTGTCAAGGACAAAGTCACTATACAAGGCTGTATAGGCACTAACACGATTAGTAGGATCACTCTTTCCTCCATACTTCTCAAATCTAGGCATTTCTATTCCTTGTGGCATAGTTGTTCTTAGGATTTTGAAAGATAGTGGACTGCTACAAACATAATAGGTAGGTGGTCCATTCTATTATTGGTTGATGGTGAATATTTTATTTTGTATAGAGGATATGGTTTGGAAAAGTTGTATGATGAGAGGGTCAGTGTAAGTGGGATGGGGTGGAAGGGAAAGTGGTGATGGAGTGTATGTAGTGGTAGGGAAAGTGAATGGAATGCTAATGGATGGTAGGTGGAAGAAGAAAGAACATTTGATGCCACATAAGAATGAGGAATGCTAACAAGAATAGTCGAGGAAGGAATCGCGTTACTAACTTGTTGCATTTTTGTGGTGACTTGTGGAATGGTGTAGGTAGGTATGGATGCTACTGTGAAAGGAGGAGGAGTGTTAAGTCCTCCTTGACTAACCATAGTGTTTGCTGGTTGGGATGTACTAGAGGTGGAAGGATCATGCTTGTTGTATATCTCTACAATTCTTTTCATAACTTTTAAGTCATCATCACTTTCAATCAAGCGATGAAGGTTGTCTATACTAGGGATCGTAGTGGTTCAAATGTTTTCAAGACACAAATCTTGTTGCAAATGTGTGAAATCCTCATGAATGCTAATGACTTTATCTTGCGGTATGTGATCATTTTGTGTGTTAATTTGCATATTATTGGAAGGAAAAGTAGTGTTGAAGGTAGGGTCCATGCCTAATGCACTAAATTTTCAATACGAAGAGTAGTATCTTGAGACAACCCAAGGTCCACAATGAGTGTGTTATCATGGGATGCCATGAGTCATGAACTTCTTCTCACTAAATTATTATCAATAGGGCACCAAACACTCATGCAAAGGTTTTGAAATGCGGGTGAATTGAAATGTAGTGAAACTAAAATTAATAAAATGCTACAGTTCTAGAAACTATAATAGGAATGTAATAAAAAAAAACAAAAATGCAAAAAATTCCCAAAAAATGTAAGAAATTATAGTGTAAAATGTGTAGAAGGAATAAGTCGCCCAGTGTGGTGAATTAGTACTAGTGATGATTCTTTTGAGTTTTTTCAAAAAATTTGCATGCAATTTGATGTTTCTCAGATGCACAGATGCAACTATAGTATGAAAATGCAATTTTTTTTTGTTTTCAATGTAAAAATGATGCAAAAATGCAAGCTATTTGAGCTTTTCACTAATGCAATTTTTAAAATCCTAGCATGCAATTTAAACAATGTGATACCTAATGCAATGCTAATGCAAATGAAACATAGGATGCTCTTGAAATCATAATTAACTATGTTCAAAAGTTGGGTTCACCAAAATGTGGACAATGATTTTGGGTTACCCAAGGTTACCTCTAACTCTTCTAGTACTTTCACCTAAAAGGAGAGGAATTGGGTTCAAAATGAAAATTTCAACACTCAAGATTAATGTAAATGGCATGTAATGTATCTAATTATGATGTAATAATGCAATAAATTGAAATGAAAATAATATAATGATGTTAAACCTAAGAAATGCAAAGTGTTGGAAGACACACTATGATATGCAAAAATACCTAAAAATGGAAGTAAATGATGAAATAACTGAACAAAACTGGAGAGGTGCACCTAGAATCTAAAATTTGATGTGGGGAGGCTCTAGAATCCTACATAGTTGATTGGAAATGTTGACTAGAACACTTAAGTACACCAAGTTGGGCAACTTAGTCCAGGTTCAGGGAAAATTTGTTGGAACAGGGATCTGCCAAATGGGTATCCAAAAATGCAAAAACCACTTTTTAGGCTTGGAAGTGGGACTAATTTTCCATAGATGGCAACTTAGTCCACCTACAGATTTCAGGAATTTCAGGATAGGATCCTATAGCTTCAAGTTTGCACTTTCTTTTCTAACAGGTGTCAAATTTTGATTCTATAGAAAATGGGATAAAAAAAGTCTCCAAGCTTCAATTATGTCTTTGTTGACTTGAATATCTTTGATGAATTTTTGACCAATTTTCAACACCTATCTCTTTGAAAAATCTACATACAAAGTCTACAAACACACATGCAAAGAGGGGAAAATGGTTAAAGGTTAGAGTATAGGGGTTTGCCTTGGTCAAACCCCACTTTGGTAATCAAACCCTATGAAATGGAATGAATAGAAAGAGAATGATAAATAGATAACATGCAATGTCATAAAACTACCAAACCCTTGATGTAGAAATCTAAAGATATGCAATGGAGTGCTCCAATGGATGAATTGATTATGCTTAGAATGTTTGAATGCTAGAAAAATTGAATGCTTAATGAGTTATAAGATTACAAGAGATTGGGAGATGAAAAATGAGGAGAAGAACCCTTATTTATACTTGATTTTCCTAAATTTTTCAAAAATAACACATCAAAGGCCGACCTCAAGGGTTAGAGAATGAAATCCCACTAGAAAATTGAAATAATTTTTATTTTTGTGCCAAATAGGACTATGTCGCCCTATTGGAGACTTAATCCCACTTAAGCAATTTAAGTGGGTGTCAGGAATTAAAGGACATTAAATGTTGTCTAACAAAAATATCCTCAAAAACACACTTAAGAATGATTAGAAAGTGCATTAAGGGGACATTTAAAATGAGATAGGATTGAATTAGTGATGAAAAGTCTAGAAAAGCATGAGAGTTTGTTACAAATCTTTACAACACTTTGAAATAAGACTTGGTAAGTGATAAAAAGGAGTTATTTTAAGTGAATTATGATGAAAGGGTCCTAGAAAAGTGTGAAAGTGGGTTACAACACTTCACAAAACCTTTGCAAGATGTCCTAGAAGTCTTAATGATTCACAAGGGTCCAAGACCTAATGTGAATGTGTCAACCACATTACAACATTAAATCTAGGAAAAATCAAGCCAAATTCAATAAGAGAGACTCAAGTGATTATGAAATTGCAAAGTTACATCTAAATGCAACTAAGTGATGAAATTGATTGATTATGAATGCAAAACTAATGAAATATGCAATGTTTGAAAACATGGTGATGTTTACAAAAGACCTAAAAAGATGAACAAAAATGCAAATAGAATCAAATAGAAATCTATAACTTAGGATGTGTGCACCTGTGAGACTAATGAAGACTTTAAAGCACTCTGAAAATCTAGAAAAATTGACTTTTTATCTGACTAGGACTCATTTTCCACCCTAGGCGAATTAGTCCCAGGTCAAGTTTTTTAGCCCATAAACTTGTTTTTGCTCACTGGGTACTGAAATATACATTTTACTATGTTAGCCACCTCAAGTGGGACTCATTCACCATCCATGGTGTATCAATCCTTTTTCACTTTTCTACAAATTTAGATCTCAGACTTGCACCTTGTCACCTGTACAATGCTTTTTGATGGGAATCCGGATCAAGATCTCAGAAAATACCTACAAAATAGCTTAAAATTTGTTGTCTAATGGGGGTTTTTCCTTGGTCAAACCCCTAATTGGGTAATCAGACCTTGAACATGGATAAAAATATGCATAAAACCCTAGTCTAAAGTGTGTCAAAGACTAGGAAAATTTGAAGCATGACAAACCCTATTCTATTGTGCTAGAATAAGATGAAAAAATGTGATTTGAATGATGCAAGACTTCAACCCTAGAAATCCTACAACATATCAAAGCAGATGTAAATGACATGCAAGTGAAATGCAAACCTTAATCTAAAGATAGAGAGAAAAGGGAAGATGGAATCACTTTGAAAATAAGTCTTTAGGTGTGATTTGATGGCTAGTTGCATCTCCTCAACCTAGATTTCTCCATGATTCACCATAGGCATCCATCCCCAACTCTTTGCAATGTTGAATCTTGAATGAAGAGTGAGCTTCAAGACCTGCAAAAACCCTAGTTTGCTGCCCTAAAACTTCAACTTTGCTATAGAAAATGCTAATGAAACTGTAGACACTTAAAAATGACCTAGGCCTGCAAGCTCTATTTTTACCACTTTCATCCTAGCATAATTATGACATTTAATTATGTCCTTGGTCCACATTCAACTGTTAATTAAATAATACATTATTATTTAATTAATTCATCTCTTTATTCTTCATGATTATTAAATAAATAAACTATATTTATTTATTCAATACGTCACTAATTGTCTATTATCTTCTTACAATTAAATAAATTTCTTAATTTATTTAATTACTTCTATTCATTTATTCTTCCTGATTATTAAATAAATTAATTTCATTTATTTAATATGCCACTAATTCTCATAATTAAATGAATTTATTAATTTATTTAATTACTAATCATATCCTCTCAATTAAATAATTATCTTAATTATTTAATTACCTAATTTAACATTTCTCTCATTTTAAATAAGTTGATTATTTAAAATGATATCACATTCTTAACTGATGGTTCATTTTAGTAAATAATCTGAAAATCAATTATTTATTATCTCACAAAATCTATATTTTGAGTTGATTTAATTCAAATTGGTAAATTTCTTCCAAAACTCAATTAATTGAGAAAATTATTGATTTTCCAAATCTAATCTTCAATTCAACTCTTATCTTCTTGATTTTTTAAATCTCACAAATCAGGCAGTCTTTATCTTCTTGATTTTCAAAAATCTTTATTTTTCTAATTAATTATCTCATCTATTCTCCATCGCCAATTTGATTCTCTGAGATGACATCTCGACCACTCGTTTAAGGATTTTTCCCTAACCCTGATTAGGGATTATTAGATTAAATCTTATGCTCTGATTTTAGGTTTTTGTCGAAAGTCGATCTTGTTCATCCAATGAAAATTGCATTTTCTATAAATGCTATTTTTCTCACATTTTGGGACACACATATATTTCATTATTCTGATGCATTAATACTTAGAGTTATTTAGCATTTTAGAGTCATTTTGTCATAGGAATAGGCATAGAATTTATTTAAATCCTTCAAATCTTGTGTAGGACTTAGGCTATATTTTCATATTTCTCGCACATTGAATCTGAGGGCAACACATCAACCAACAAGTTAGAAGGTGCTACGAAGATGAATCACGGAGGCTTCGGTGATTAACTGGTATAATCATTTCATCTATATTTTCTTTCATTGTAATTTATAGTTCTTTGGGTTTATATGCATTGTTGATTTGTTAACATCTAACATACCTAAAATTTACCCTTAGATACATTGGTGAACCTGACTCTTTTATTTTATGTTTTCGTATGGTTTCAGTTTTCTATTTTTTTTGTAGGTACAAGTACGGTGCGATGCATTTGAACTTTATTGAGCCACATCTGATGTGTCACGATGCATTCTCCATCTGAAACGACACAATCACTTTGCTGTGACGCAAACGAGGTTGAGAAAGCCGCATCTGTAACACCGAGCCACATTTGCAACAATGAGTGACACATTTGCTCTGTTGTGATGCATTTTCCTAGTAACGTTTTCTTCTTTTTGCATTAGGGTTTTTATGTTTTTATGTTCTTTTTGGCATTCTGGTTTTCTTTTGCATTCTGCCTAGCATAGGTTTTTGTGTTACTAATCTTAATTTGGAGCGTGTGGTGGTTACATTTCGTGGGTCCAAGACTAGTGGATAAGAAACTCTTAACTTGTGTTTTTGTAGGTTCGAGTGTTGAAGAATCACTTCCAAACATTGTGCTTGCATTTTTTTTACATTAGTACAAATTTATTTTTGGTGCACATAAAACGAACATGTTTTTCTACTTTGTCTGAATGTGTTTGCAAAATGGTGGGTGATTATGCTCTCACCTTGTGAAAACTTGGTGATCAGAAAACTAGACCCATTCTTATTTGTTATACACCCTTACAACTTAGTAATTGAAGTATCCTCTCCCCTTGCACTTTCAGGCGATCCTAGGCGTAAGAGAAATGGTTACTAACTCTAGAACTTGGGCCTGTTCTGGTGGGAAAAAGTACTTACCCTAAGACAACTTAGACCGATAGCACCCTGAAACTGAGGGACGTCCAGCTGGTATATAAAAGTGGATTCTTGAGGAAAGCCCAAGAATCACGCATATGGTTCTAATGAGATGGATCCGAAAGGGGACTCTCGCCACATGGATCATGCCCTATGAATGAAATTCCCTTACTAAACACCTTTTTTTTAGAGGCCATCCATTTTTCAGTCGTTGCTTGGTATAGTGCAGGGTACATTATCATGCCCAAAGACACTCACTACTGATCCCCTTGAGTAGAGATAATAGTTCTTGGGAAGTCACTACCCAAGAATTCAAAGTTGGTGTGCTCGAATGACGTTAATGAGCTATGGAGGGGAGCCAATGCCACCAAACTTCTAAGCTATCCACTCTCGAGAAGGAAAGGTGTTTAGCACCAATCTAGGGTATATCAGTGGGCTATACCAAGTATACAGACCCTTGGCCTATTAGCCTATTAGGATTGTACTTGTATTATGTGCGCTTGCTTACACTCAAAACATTGTGCTTGTCAAGTGCTTGCTAGATTTTTCAACATTATTCACCACATTTTCACTTCTACACAAAACATTCAACATTTTACAGATCAAATTTTTCTCAATACATCAAAAACCTCAATTTCAGCAAACTGTGTCACAAGTCTTGAAACACAATCGCTCTGTCAAACCGCATTTTCCAATTTTTGCAATGCATTAGACCTGTTAAAACACATTTTCAATTCAAAACACTGCATCTGTCTACATCGCGACACATCTGAAACTCACAAAATCGCATTTGCAAAACTTAGTCGCATTTGTAAGTCCCAGAGCCGCATTCGCTATACCGAAATGCATTTGCAATCCTATGACACATTTGAGGTCTCAAACGACGCTTTTTCCTGACATAAGAAAAATCTTCATACAAAGTCCAAACTGAGTCTAAATTCTGTCAATCTTTTCTCAAACATTGTTTCCAAGGGGATTCTATCAGAAACCAACTTTGAAATTGCTCAAAATTTTCAACCATCAGTTTGCATTCATGAACATAGGCTTCATCCTTCAAATTTTTAGTTGCATACATTAGGCATTAGCTTGACCCTAGGTTTTCATCCTTGCATACTTTGGATTAGGCTAATCTTAGCACAATTTGCAATGTCATTGCTTTCGAAACTAGGTTATCTTGGACTTAATCATCATTTCCTTTTTCAGTCATTGTCCCTTTTGTGATATTTTTCCGACTCAACAGTCTAGTTAGGAAACCTCACTAGTCATTTTGACCTTGTCACTTTGTCATTTTCAATAAGTCCTTTAGTAACTAAAATCAAAAATAAAGATTGAGCTTAGAAGTGTTTAGGTATCCTTTTCTCCAAATTGCATTCTAGTTTATACCTTGCATATTTTATTCTGAAAAATCCAAAAATATTATTCATCCTAGTCGTCATTTTGAACCTAGACCTTGCATAGTGTCATCCTTGCATTTAGTTGTCATTTTCATTGGAGCAATCTCATTTTATGGTGGAAACTAGACTCCAAAAATAGAAACGACAAATGACAAACTTTGAACAAGACTCCACTTCCAATGTCAACAATCACACGTATGACCCAAATTGGACTTTTGACGATCCATTTTCCAACACAAACAATCAACCTCTCATGACCATATCATCCTCATCAAACAGTCCCTTTGAGCCATTCTTACGTAAGGATGAATACAAAAAAATACTTGAGGAAAACCTAGAGGTAGCAGCACAAGATCTAGAGGCCTCTTAATTCATGGAACAAATTGTCCTATATGACAGAAAAATAATTTTCCATACTCTTAAGTCAAGGAGCTAAGTTACCCCATGGATTCGACATTAACACGTTGAGATCAACATCTCTGGACCCTAATGTCAACAATGCACAAAACATGTTAAATAGTGGTCAACCTCCAAACACTACGAGCAATACCTTTTTTGATGCTACAACGACAATGAATGCTACCTCTAACATTCCAAACAACTCCAATTCAATGAATGCTACATCCATTGGAGGATCAAAATTTGTCATAATGCCCACAATATCCACAACACTGTCACAATTGGCTGGAACCACCTTTGGCTCCTCGACAGTGTGGGCAAGTTATTCCAATCCTCTCTTTACCACTACGGTAAATGCCACGGGGGCATCATCAAGTCATACAAATCCTCCATTGACAACTATGTCTAGTACCATGAGTACACCTTCATCATATCCTCTCATTGGTATCTCACAAAATCCTTTGTGGGGATCTAAACGACGTATCTTTATTCAAGGACAACAACAAAATGTTAACACGTCAACACAATCCAATACCATCAAATCCCAAGGACAAAATATGACTATTCCCCTTGTCCAAACCCAACAATTTAGACAAGGTAGTCAACACACACAACCTATGGCATCATTCACAAATCAAAATGTTCATGGTCACCATATTCCCCAAGTATCGACGCAAATGGCTAGGGGACACATCCCAACATACTCATCCCATATTCATATTAACCAACATACCCCCAATCCAAACTTTCAATACCAACAACACGCAAATCCAAATACATCATACATGTCACAACAATCCATCCCTCCACAAAACACCAATATCCACACACAACAAATGGGGACCTATGGTGTACCAATCAATCCAATGTATGAGACAACAAATGACCCTGTAATAGATGCCTTACAAACAAAACTAATGGGTCTAGAGGAGACCATAGAAAACATACAAATATTTGGCAAAAAATTAGAAGTGTCATATGATCTAAACGTATATCCCTTTGACATGAACTTATACATGCCACCATTTCCTCCAGGATATGTGTTACCTAATTTTACCAAATACAGAGGAAAGATAAACCCCATCGAACATGTCTACGAATTTGCAACCAACTATATGGACGTCACCTATGAACAAACATACTTGATGAGAATTTTTTCTAAAAGTGTTGCAGGCCCTACCCTTGAATGGATCTCCACCCAAAAGGATATCTAAACATGGGATGAACTTAAACAAAAATTCATAAAAAATTATGCGTACAACATTGACATGGAAACCTCTATTACTAGCTTATGCAATCTCATGCAAGAGGATGTTGGTGAAACATTCATCCCATTCTTTCAAAAATGGAGAATTCTAGCTAGTTGGTGTCACATCGACATACCCGAAAAGGAAAAGGTGGACATGTTCGTTCAAACACTTATAGGACCCTTAAAATATGCATTACAAGTACATTGTTGTATAACGTTCATGGACCTAGTCAAAAAAGGTGTCCAAATTGAGAAAGCCCTTATCGCAAAGGGAGAGCTAAGATACAGTCCTAAAAACACAAATGCAAATCCTCCCACTGACAAAAATAAGTACTGGGTCAAAAATAAACATATTACAAATGATGGTGTTGTGGATGCCAAGGCTGCAAACACTATGGGTCTTGTACTGGCTCTAAAAGGGGTTCAACCACAAAAAAAATCAATGACACTATCGACAACCCCTACCAATGTCCCCCCAAACAACTAAAGCAGCCAAAATAATCAAGGACAATATTATCAGATGAGACAATTCCCCAGGGGTCGGACATACACTCCCTTAGGTGAGCCCATTGAAGAAGTCATCAAGAAATTCCTCTAGAATGGTGTCATCACACTTCAAGAACCAAAACCATATGACCCGGGACAATTCAAACCAGCATGGTGGGACGATAATGCATTTTGCGATTATCATTGGGAAAAAGGACATAAAACTTCTACTTGTCGACAACTATAAAATCTGGTACAAGACCATATCAAGAATCATATCATTGAGGTAGGTGGACCACAATTTTCCTCTAATTCAGATCATACGATTCATAAGAACCCACTGCAAGACCATGGTTCTAATAATTCTTCCATGTTAGGTCCACAGATAAACAATAATCAGGCCAATTTCGCTGAAGCCAAATATGATTATTCTAGTGGAACCACTATACACAATATTCAAACTAATAATGAATGTGTCAATACCATCACAATTAAGAGAGCACCCCAATGCAATGCTACTACTCGAAGTGGAAAGGTCACCATAGCTAGTTCGCCTCCCATTAGGCAACCTAAGCTTACCATACTTGGTCCATCTCCTAAACAATCACAACCCACCTTGACCACAAAACAATGGCAACCCAAGAGTCAGTTTAACCTTATCGATAAGCTTGGTAAAACTCATGCACAAATTTCTATACTCGAGATGATCCACATCTCTCCCACACAAAAGGATATACTGGATAAAACCCTGCAAGAGTAGTCAGTCCCTAAGGATATTGATGTCAACCAGTTTGAGACCATGGTGGGATACCTCACTACACCTCACCATGTCACCTTTTCTGATCAAGATTACTCATCACCTAAGACTAACCATAATGATAAATTACACATTGAAATGTTTGTCCATAAGAACAAGGTTACAAGAGTTTTAGTAGATGGTAGAGCAGGATTGAACATATGCTCCTTGAAACTGGTTAAGGCTCTAAGATTTTCTGATGCATGCATGGACCCTACAAAGAGTATCTATGATAAAAGCATATGATGACGAAGAACGCTCTTCACAAGGCATTATTTCTCTTCCTATCAGAGTGAGACCAGTCATTATGGATACAGCCTGCCAGGTCCTGGATCTAGAATTACCTTACAAAATCTTGCCTAGTTTCCCATGGATTCATGCCTTAAAAGTCATTCCATCCACATATCACCAATGATTAAAATTCCCATTTGACAGCACAAAAATACTATATATGGCGACCTCGACCCTTTTCAATATTGTACCAACATAAAGGGGTATTTCTACAAACTGAGTTCCTATTAACTAAGAAGCACCTGACTCCTCTTCTTCCAAATACATTGACCCATCCACACTCACATCATATTCAACGTCCACTCCATCCACGTCTTCCACCACACCACCATCTTCCACAAACCCTAAGCCTGAGACCACTGTCAAGATCTAGGACCTCGGCAGTGGAGAATTCAAACTACATACAACATATAGCATAACAACAATACCCAAGTCTCTGAAGGTCTATGGTAGGCCATGTTTTAGAATGGAACCCAAAGAAATTTTCAAAGTTCCACCAAAAATAGTTTTCATCAAATGGGGAGACATGAGTAACGAGGACCTTGCTAATATTACAAGATGGCTCTATAAGGAAATGACAGAACTACCCCCATTACCAGTTAAGAAATATGGCAAGGGATATGGAATAATGAAGGGTAAGGGCTACGATGGCACTAGTGGCCTAGGTAGAAATAAAAATGGACGAAGAGAGCCCATAGAATCTTTCAAAATACCAAAGTATCTTGGATTAGGGTATGGATTTCCCAACAATGACGACCAACATACCATTGGGCTTTCGAGTGAGCACGTGCATGATTCAGAAAGTGTCAAGACCACTAAGGAAACCTTCACCGAAACTGACTACCAAGAGTGGGAATTTGGCTCTCAAAGATCCTTAAGTGACTGTTGCCTCGATGATTTGTTTGTTGAAATGGGGGAGCTCACCTTTGAACAATTTTTTTGGAAAACATTTAAAATTGATTAGGCACCAAATATTCCTAGTTCGATTTCCCTTCCCCATGAAATAAAAACCCCACCATCTGAATCCCTTCAGTCCAATCCATCTAAAGTACCAGATGACACTGACAACCATGACTCTAAGTCCTTCACCCCTTATTTTGACAATGAATATGAGACTAGTGAAGGGGAATATTGGATAGAGTTCAGATTTGGATGATGATAATCTCATCTACAATATCACTGAATCCATCTGCATGCTTTCCACATCCTCCCTTCAATTCACCAACACTGACGATGGAATTTCCCTAGTTTATCCTCAACTAGTCGATTGGGACCAACAGGGCCTGCCAGTCCTGGACACCTTTCAGAATGATGAGGCAATTGCAGAGTCTATGGGATTATGTGAGGACATACCCAGTGGTGATCATAAGGTAGTATTTTCCATTGACCTAGATTGTACAACCTACTTTGGTGAGACTGCTTTGTCCTCCAGTCGTTAAAAAATATAAATTAATAATAATAATAATAATAATAATAATAATGATAAAAATAGTAAAGAAAAATAATTCGTCCAACAGTGAAAACTTGGAAAATAGGTGCTTTCGATATGTACCATGGTGAAAACCTGGCAAACAGGCACCATGCATAGTGAATCATTGCTTGGCCATCTACTATTGCTTCATTTGCCTAGGCCTAGGATGGAACACATTTCCCGTCACTATCATGCCAATCACCATGACATCATATCCTCCCTCTCATGGTTGATAAATGATTGACATCGAGTCCTCTATACTATCCATCTGGTACCGCATGCATATCCCTTCTTCATGTCCTTTAAAATGGGCTAAGTCTTGGACCTAACTAGGGGAAAATTTTGATCATGTGACTGTAGTGGATATCAAACATGGCATGAAAATTGTTTAACATCCTGAAAAAAAGACAAAAACATTAGAAAACATCCTAAAAAAAAGACAAAACATCACAAAATGTCCTAAAAAAACACAAAAACATGATAAAATATCTTGGAAAAAAGAAAAAAAACATTATAAAATGACCTAGAAAAAAGACAAAAACATCATAAAACATCTTTAAAAAAGACAAAAAACATCGCAAAATATCCTAAAGAAAGACCTAAAAATTGAAAAACGTCTTGAAGAAAACCACAACAAACATCAAACTGCTCGAAGAACGCAAAACAAAGTCACATTCCATCATGTCCATCATATTAGTCAAGTCTTTGTCATTTTTCTAAACTATGTTGTCTCTACGCATTTCCTACGTAGGAAAGACTCATATTTGAGTCCCCGAGACATTAGGTCAGTTCTTTTTGGGTTTGTCAAAATAAAATCATGATTCAATCTTTGGTCATCAAGACAAAGTCATTAGTTGTGTCAAACTTCGAGGTCTCTGAGTGTATGACGTAGGCAAAGCCATCTATCGATAAGCCCTTGAGGCCGCACTAGGTCAGTCCATTAGGGTTCATGGCATTACACTTGCACACATATCAAAAATATTCAAGTCAAGACAAATCATTTTCCAAATAGGAAAACTCCTAAAACAAAGTATGGCAATCATTTATTCAAACATGACAATCACATCAACATATCAAAAAAATTGACATATGGCCAACACAAGTCAAACTCAGTCAAAACAAGTCAAATTATCATAACCAGTCAAACGGTCAACTCTTGGTTATCTTTCAGATGTGTCCTTCTAAAGAATAGCCTCTATCATTCATGCCTTAGGATGTGTCCTTCCTAGGCATCGTCATTGTCATCCAACATTTTTTTTTTTTGAGGGATCCTCTTGACATCTAAGGATCACTCCTCTTGACATCAGTATTCTTTAGATGTGTCCTAAAGAAAAAACTCTGTCATTTATACCTTAGGATGTGTCTTTCCTAGGAATCGTCATCGTCACTATCACCTGGCATTTTGAGGGATCCCTTTTGACATTTAGGGATCAATCCTATCGACATCAACATTATTTAGGATGTGTCCCGATATTTGGCACCTTCTTGGTCACCTTGGGAAATCATCTTAACATCATCTTGACATTTAGGGTATCCAGACACAGTTGGAAAACACTTGGCGCTTGTCTTTTTATCATGTTACTAGTTTTTCAACGAGATCCCAACAACAGGATTTAGAGAAGTAGCGACGTATCATGACGTTTGTCTTGACTTTTGACACACATGATTACTAGTTTCTCAGCGAGGTCCTAATTTTGGGATTTAGAAAAACAACAATGTATCATGATAAGGGCTCTATTTTTGTATTTTGGCAATCATGCTGCTAGTTTCTCAAGGATGTCCTGGAAACAGGATTTAGAGAACCAACGATGTTTCATGAATTTTTCTTCTTGTCTTTTTTGCTTGTGGTTGATTATGACAAAAAGACTGGGGCAATCACGCTCTTATTATGAGTCATGATCATCCTTGTCTATGACTGCTTGTCTTATGTGATGGTACAACCTTGTACACCTTGATCTATGTCATATCATGGTGTTTGTTGGCCATTACAATAGTCTACCCAATGATGATTAAGAGCAATAATAATTAAAGTCCTAAGGTAAAGTTTTGAAGGATTTGGTCTAGGAACTAACATGCATCTCCTTTAGTCTGGCCATCTTCTCTCATCCATCTCATGATGATATCCTATGACATACAGAACCATAAGTGCATACATGATCATATAAACATTGCATTAGATCCATACATACATCATCCATAGCATTAAATCATATAACATTTCATTGCATATTACATTAACATAATCATAAACATGGCATCCATTTAAATAAATACATTATGCATCACAAAATTAATATAACATATAAATAAGCATTGCATCATCATGGCATCATCTCATAAGTAAGCATCATAGGACATACATGACAAGACATATAAATAAGTACCATCATACATCATAAATTAACACATACATAAAGCATCACATCACATATATCATAATGTATAAATCAAATAGCATCGCATAACACACATGTGGCCTACATTAAAACTGCATCATCATATAGCATCATCTCACAAAAATATACAATGTCATAGGATAGAGTCAAGAGATATCCCAAAAATAGAGCTCACATGCTCAATGATCTATACATAATGTGTCATAACAAAGAACAAAATGTAGCAAACATGCCCCTAGGAAAGGCTCTCATCATCCCCTCATGGCGAAGAGTGTGGCGGCTAAGGATTTGTGACTGGCACTGAGATAATGAGTGGACATGTAGTAGCCTCTATTTTTGCAACCAATGGAACTGACATTGATGGCATCATCTTCATGATAATAGACACCTGTGATGACACTGCAGCTTGACTCTGAGAGGCCAAAGGATCTGTCATTAGTGGTTTCCTCTGTACTGATCTCTTCCCTGAACTGGTGGACCCATGACTGTGGCTCAAATGATGACTCGAGGCATGCTTGTGTGAGTGGTGGGACCTGTGCCTTGATGTGTGCCCTAAGGAGGTGGATCCTCCTACACTGGTATGGCTCCTGCTGCCGCTCCCACTCCTTGATCTATGACCACTACCTGTCCTTGTCTGTGAGTGTGACAGTGTAGGATATCGTTACTCGGGAGACACTTCCTACTCATATAGAGTCCTGTACTGCCCATACCTAGTGCTCACCCTAGAAAGCTCATGAGAAATGTCCCTAGAAGGTCTTGAGCATAATGCTACAAAGTCCACACATCACTATGCTGACTCTTGCTGACGGATCACTACCTGATCCTGCTCTACCTGAGCCACCTCTAGCTCTGACTACAGTGCTTAGACCTGTGCAACACTCTCATCTAGTCTCCTCTGAAGGTCTACCACCCTCTGGTTTGTCGTGGCACATCACTATGCTGACTCTTGCTGACGGATCACTACCTGATCCTGCTCTACCTGAGCCACCTCTAGCTCTGACTACAGTGCTTAGACCTGTGCAACACTCTCATCTAGTCTCCTCTGAAGGTCTACCACCCTCTGGTTTGTCGTGGCATCATGGGGCAACGCCGAGATGGATGGTATATCCTCATCTCCCTCCACCATCCTAAATCTCAGAAGCTTGTCGGCCTCATTCATAGCATCATCATCATCTTCATCATCATCCTCCTCCTCTATTACCTCCTTGCCACAAACTACCTTGTCTCGAGCAACATCCACATCCACATCCACCTCCACATCCTCCTCTTGTCTCTCCTCTTGCTTCGGCCTCCTTGGCTCCTCCTGTCTCTCCTCCACATCCTCCTTATGTCTCTTCTCCTGCTCCTTCCTCGACTGCTCTTCCTCCTCTCTCTCCCCCTCCTCGGTTACCTTTGGGATAACATCTAGTGCTACTCTGGCCACACATGGTCACACTCTCCTATCCTATCTCTGGCCATCCCTCCTCCGTCTCTAGCCATCTCCAACATCATCTCCATCATCTCCACCCCGACCTTCATCCCTGCCCCCATCTTGGCTTCCATCCCAACCTCCATCCCTCCCCCTACCTCCATCCCTCCCTCGGCCCCTGCCTCTATCACCATCTCTACCCCCTCACCTGACTCTCGACACACAAGGTATAACTGACCACCTATCCATAGGTGCTGGCCCATTCAGATCTGTTAGTGGCACTGGTCTATGTGCCTACCACCATAAGTCATAATCAGCTATGGTCCTAGGATCTGCAATCCCACCTCTCCATCCCCACTCCTGGGCTCCTAGCCCATCAATTTGCTACTTGGAAAAGGCTACGGGAATCGCTGGCCCACAAGCTAACTCTCTAGAAGACTGAGCATACTCGGTTGTGCCTACAAGTACACCCTGCTGCTCTCTAAACTATCTGAGGACACGTTGCGACAAATGCATCTCTATGATCAACTGGCTCTACACTATCCTCCTTATCAGGTAGTGATACTGTCTGCAAAGGCTAAGATGGTCCACCTCATCATCCCACTGCTGACAGTCTCTATACGGTCTCCAGATGAATGACACCATAGTATCAATCCGATGCCGCCACCAACCTGTCTCCCCCATCCGTGTCTATTGAAGAGCACCAGCATAGTAATACGCATAGGGCATCCCCTCGGCTAGCTGTGGCTTCTAGATAGGCAGATGGAATATCGCTATATGCTCCCATGCCCATATCATCAGAAGTGTGGTACCACATGAGATGCTCTCTGCCCTCCTCTAGGAAACCTCGTGAAGTTGGTTATAGAGCGTGCCCAATAAACAAGGCCCCTAGGCATATACTATCTTGTCTCATCTCATCCCCACTATGACGTCTCCCCAACCAATAGGGAACCCATGACCGCGACGGTCGAGAATCAGTATTCTACCAATCAGTATCGCTAGGAATGCATCGAAACTAGCATAATGCTCTGCCATAAACTCCTAGTGGATCTCATAACCCTGGATGCTGAGTCCTTCTCCCTCATCCTAATAGTAAGTTGTGAAGGTCTCATGGCCATGATGAGGGTCATAAATGATCTGCTCTCCTCAGATCGGTAGGCATAGAATACGGTAGACGTCCTCTAGGGTAACTATCGCCTCTCTCATCGACAGGTGAAAGGAGCATGTCTCTAAATGCCACCGCTCACTTAAGGCAGTCAATAGTCCCCTATTTTCCTAAATAGCGGGCATATAGGTAGCGTAAAATAGACCTAGCCGCATCAATCATCGTCACTCCCATGGAGTCAGCTGATCAGAAAACCAGAAAGTCGACAGTCTTCTCTCTCGCATGTATATAGGGGCTAGCTGTCTCTGCATAAGGCCAAACAACGCATTAGTACCTTCTAGAAAATTGTCATTAAAAAAAATAAAAAAATTCAAAATTGAAAAGTATCAGAATTAGCCCTAGTCAAAGTCAAAGTCAAATGCATCGCATTGACTACAATTGCATCGTGAAACAACAAATGTGTCGCAACATATCGATTTCATCATTATGAAACTCAATTGTCACATCAGAGCACTTGTGTCATGATATATGACACATGTGTCAGTTCATTCGAATGTGTCACTCAAATAGGTGATTGCATCACAAAATGACAAATGCGGCATTCTAACTTTCGAATGCGGCTCAAAAAGGCGAATGTGTTACAGTTTTTGGAAAATGTGTTACAAACCCTTGGCCTGCCCTAAAACCCCTTGCACTTGCATCGCGACGCATCAAATGCATCAAACACGAAGTCAAATGCGGCTTACACGCACGCATATGCGTCACAACGCATTAGTTGTTGACCCTAAAACCCTAACTTTGACACACAAAATGAGAAAATTACAAAGGGAGTTAGGGGTACATACCACTGGCTCTGAGCCCTCTAGCTACCTATAGGTCCACACGATCTCGCCATGATGCTCTATCCCTGGAATCACCATCCTCGTTGCAGTCCTCTTCGCTCTAAGCTCTCAAATTTGTAATGTGAATAGTGAAAATAAATTGACTTTTATCCCTTTGTCAACCTATTTATAAAGTCAAAATGGCATTTGTCAATTAGGTTATTACTAGAGGCTCCTTTTACCAACTTTGACCACCTTGTTGGCTATCTTAAACGTGTCAAAATCCAAAACCGTCTGCGCCACTGTCTTTCTGCTCATCAAATTGACATATCGGGACCCTTCCCAAATTTTTCTACCTCCGGCCCAAAATTTGAAAAATTTCCCGAGGGGACATTGATACTCTATACCTTCATTGGGGCATGGCTTTGACTTATTTTATTTTTCACAATGCGACATGCTACATTATGACAAAGAGGGGAAAATTGTAGACACTTAAAAATGACCTAGGCCTGCAAGCTCTATTTTTACCACTTTCATCCTAGCATAATTATGACATTTAATTATGTCCTTGGTCCACATTCAACTGTTAATTAAATAATACATTATTATTTAATTAATTCATGTCTCTTTTATTCTTCATGATTATTAAATAAATAAATTATATTTATTTATTCAATACGTCACTAATGGTCTATTATCTTCTTACAATTAAATAAATTTTCTTAATTTATTTAATTACTTCTATTCATTTATTCTTTCTGATTATTAAATAAATGAATTTCATTTATTTAATATGTCATTAATTCTCATAATTAAATGAATTTATTAATTTATTTAATTACTAATCATATCCTCTCAATTAAATAATTATCTTAATTATTTAATTACCTAATTTAACATTTCTCTCATTTTAAATAAGTTGATTATTTAAAATGATATCACATTCTTAATTGGCGGTTCATTTTAGTAAATAATCTAAAAATCGATTATTTATTATCTCACAAAATCCATATTTTGAGTTGATTTAATTCAAAATGGTAACTTTCTTCAAAAAATTAATTAATTGAGCAAATTATTGATTTTTCAAATCAATTAATTGAGCAAATTATTGATTTTTCAAATCTGATCTTCAGTTTAACTCTTTTCTTGATTTTTTGAATCTCACAAATTAGGCAGTCTTTATCTTCTTGATTTTTGAAAATCTTTATTTTTCTAATTAATTATCTCATCTATTCTCCACTGCCGATTCAATTCTCTTAGATGACATATCGACCACTCATTTAAGGATTTTTCCCTAACCCTGATTAGGGATTATCAGATTAAATCTTGTCCTCTGATTTTAGGTTTTTTTTGAAAGTCATTCTTGTCCGTCCAATGAAAATTGCATTTTCTATAAAATGCTATTTTTCTCAAATTTTGGGACACACACATAGATTTCATTATTTTGATGCATTAATACTTAGAGTTATTTGGCATTTTGGAGACATTTTGTCATAGGAATAGGCATAGACTTTATTTAAATCCTTCAAACCTTGTGTAGGACTTAGGATTTATTTTCAGATTGCTCGCACATTGAATCTAAGGGCAACACATCAACCAACAAGTTAGAAGGTGCTACGAAGATGAATCATGGAGGCTTCAGCGATTAACTGGTATAATCATTTCATCTATATTTTCTTTCATTGTACTTTGTAGTTCTTTTGGTTTATATGCATTGTTGATTTGCTAACATCCGACATACCTAAAATTTACCCTTAGATACAAAAACTTAATGTAGAAGACTTGACTTTAGTATTTGCTTTGTAAAAATGACTAAGAGATGTGAAAAATGACCTAAAATGTGTATTTATAAGCATCAACATCTAATTTTCCCATTATTTAGACCTAAGAGGCCGACATCCATTGAAAAATTAAGTTGAATTGATTAAATTCCCACTCAAAATTGAATTCCCCCCCAAAAGGTACTCATTCACCACCCTTGGTGAATGGGTCATGCTAGAGGGGTCTCATTTTCCCAAGGTGGCGAATGGATCCCACTAGTGGTTTTTGGAGGTGGGTTTTTGAGATATGCATGAACTAAGAGCTGTTTGTTGGGATTTAGATGATTTCTCAAGTGAAACGGGCCTTTGGATAAAAAATAATGGGTCTTAGGGGCCTATAAATTCTATTTTGAAGGATGAATAATGCAGGGGTACTGAAAAGTAGGTCAAAATTAAGTGTGAAATTGTCTCTTTTCTCAAGAGTGTCCAATTTTCTACGATACATTTAGCCCCCACTTAAGTTCCCATATGAATCTACGTGCATATGTAAGCTAAAGGATTCTAAAAAATGTACTTTATTGCATAAAAGGAAACTCATTGAAAAGATGGGAGAATGAAGCCCCCCATATTGTTATCTACAAAACCACAACATTAGGAACCACATCCTGCAACAAAAATTCATTAATTGTCCAAAAATACTTTTTCCTAACTTTCTAGAAATCCAATTATAGGGTAGATGTATGCACCCCTTGATTCCTCTTGCTTTACGGAGGTAGAATCAAGGTAGCAATCTAGCCAAATTGAAGAAGGTACAATCATATCGTAGGGTATTTCAAAGTACCATGCCACATAACGATAAACGATTGATGATGTCGAGTGTGGAATCATGATTCCAATGCATCAAACAACATCGACAATGGAGTGCCCCAGCTCTTGTTATGTTGTTTTGAAGAAAAGGTACTTTATGAACTCTTAAGAAAGAAAATAAACCTATTTTAATGCATAAGAGTAAAAGGGATGAAAATAGATTAAAAGAAGTAGAGGAAAGGAATTTGTCACTTACTCTTGCATTTTACCTTGTTGTAGCTTAAGAGTGATGAGTGAGATGAGAAGATTTTGAGTAGATGAGATTACATGCCTTCACGACTAGATGAGATTCGAGGGCAGGTGGCATGTGGCGAGCCATACCATGAGGTGAGTCAATTATGCAACTTTTTCTTAGTGATTTTGTAATGATTTAATGATTTTTAATGCATTCATAGGTTAATTTAGGATCATGGAAAAAAGTTAGCAAAGTGTCCCATTTCTTTGTGAAGTGTCCTATTTCTTTGCGAAGTATCCCAAAAGGGTTCTAAAGTGTCTAGGTCCATTAGAAAAGCACACTAGAGGGACTTTAGCACACTTGAATGATGAATAATGTAAAATTTTAAGATATTAGATGATTTTTTACAGCATATTGTTGTGATTTTGATAGGTACCTGCCTAGTTGTGATAGTGGCTAAGGGGGAGACATTAGTTTTCTTCGAGATCTAGCTCCAACACTATTGGTAGAGCAGATGGAGCATCTGTAGGTAGTAGGAATCTATTGGGAATATCTGATGCCACCTATGAGATACCATGATGCCATGCTGATGGCCCTATGCGAGCGCTGGGATGCCGACACATGTACATTTCACCTTTCGACCGGGGAGATGACAATCACTCTAGAGGATGTACACTAGATTCTCTGAGTTCCTATTCAAGGAGAGTAGGTATATTTATGAGGAGATCGGCCATTCCATGAGAAGAAGGTGGGCATGCAGTACTGCTTGGATGGACCTGTTCATGATGAGCATTTGAGAATGTGAATCAAGCTTCCTATGCTTCTATATTCATGATCCCCCATTGTGAGAAAAATTATGATGCATATAGTGGATCTTGTTCTCAATCCTAATGGATGAGCGAAACACCTGGATGGAGAATTGGTTCACCTAATTCATGGGATGGTAGAGCACAGGACAATCTATGCTCGGGGATGCTACATCCTAGCACATCTTTATTATGATCTTGGCTGATTTCTGTTATTATAGATTGAAAGTATGGTGCACTACACACTTTTACAGGTGTGGTTATTTGAGCATATTACATGCACTAAACCTATTGGGTTCCGATGTGCCATAGTTGCAAGATATCCATGAGCCTTCGACTATCCTTTATGGTGCTTGTGGTAGTATGAAGATCTGCATTTTTGGAGGGTAAGATTTGACCGGTTGGAGGAGGACAAGATCCTATGGAGACCTTATCTACTCACACTACAATGGCCAGATCCCATAGGACAACTGAGGAGGATGCAAATGGACAGATTTTTAGCTAGGCGATATGACTATGTTATATGGACTTTCTATTATGGGTGAGTCATGCGATAGTTTGGGTAGGTGTAGACACCACTGAGGGCGTGCCTTTTTATCAAGAGATCAGTGCAGAGTGCCCGGAGGCCAGCGGATACCATTCAGCTCAATATAGACCATGTTGTCCAGAGTGACTCTGATGATTCAGATCATGATCAACCACCAATCTCCAACGCTGATGATGCTGGGAGCATAGATGAGCATGAGGAGTGGTGGTCAGTGACATGAAAAACTCTAGTATTTACCATGGATGTCCCTATAGGTGATGTAGGACCAGCACTAGATGAGGGAGATGAGCTAGAGGACAGGGCCAAGGATGTACAATATAGGCCAATAGATATATTTACTAATGTTATCAATGATGAGTATGATTCAGGTGTCGATCTTGACTATGAGGGCCAAGATGGAGGAGAGGAGGATGAGGATGAGGAGGATTATGAGGAGGATGAGTATTATGAGGAGGATCCACCCCTGAGTGAGGGTGATGAGATAGCGACTGAGGATTGGCATGAGTGAGGAGAGTCTTCACACACTCATATGACCAAATCACATGTGGTAGCTACAACAAACATCAGTTCCCATAGTCATAGAGAGGCTAGCCTGTCCTCCATTCCCCCAAGAGAGGATGAGGTTTATATCACTTAGCCTACTAGAGACATAGGTAATGATTTGTTTATTTTATGTATGTACTTCAGTGTTTTATGCTTTACATATATATATATATCATGATGATGTTTCCTGATTGTGTACCATTTCTATCTTGTAGGAGTTATGAGAGACTAGCGAGAGTTCTATCATCAGGCTACCTTAGAGATAGTGCCTACATCCATTGATGAGGAGGATATGGAACCTGATTATGTGCCCCCACTGCTCATGGAGGAGGAGCCATATTCGCTCATACCTTTCGTGAGGCTATGGGAAATGTACAAGAGCATGAGGAGATGACTCCATTAAGTTGAGACTGTAGGATAGTCATCCCAAACTCCAGTAGAGGTGGAGAGACTGCATGTAGAGCTAGCATAGCTATGGGTGGAGAGGGATTAGATGGAAAAGTAGCGTCTTTTGGCTCTTGGGCGAGTACAGGGTCTGGAGTATGCACTTAGAGTCGGTGGGTCACGATCATGATCACATACGACTATCTCAAAACATCTAGGGACCGAATCACGGGCGCCAGAGCCCGAGGGGTCTAGTTCTCATAGACCTTGGTGATTTTGTATATGATATTGAGATGTATATAAAACTTGTGATATATATATACATGCACATTTGATGTTGTTATAATTTTTCTTAATGTGTTTGAATGTTAAATGACAACGTGATTAATTAAATAAGTTGTGGAAAAATTATTTAATTATTGTCTACATGATTTAACATGATTGATGTGATCTAATATAAAACATATTTCTGTTTCACTTTAGCTACAACATTGTTGAATTAAAGAGAGTATGTTAAATTAGATACACCTATAGCTCATATAAGGATTGAACTTAACATAATATGAGGGTGATAGTATGAAGCCTAAAGTAATTATAAAATTAACTTAAATAATTACCCTAGTGTTCAAGATAAACACATGATCAGTTGTGAAGAACGAAGCAATGTGAAAGTTATTTAGAATGTAACTGTTATGCCTTGCATAACAACCCCATTTTATTCTGGAACAAAATGGGTCCCCCTTCTCTTTTTTCTTTCGTTGCCTTTGTTTATTGGCTTTGGTCCTAGGAATTTCTTTCGTGTTCCTCCTCGGTCAGTATTTTGTTTTATCAGATTTTGGTTCTGTCTCACCTTGAGTTGTTTTTCTTCTTGATAAAAAATTGATTCAAATGGTGAAATTAATATGTTTCATATGCTTCTAGGGACTAATGGAGACTTTGTTTTGTAGGATTAAGTCATGCACATGATGATAGTTGTCAGGGAACTTAGTTGAGAGGAATCCCCCAATCCAATTTGGCATAAAATTCCTCTAAGGCAAGAGTCGGCAAGACCTTCCAGATGTCTTGCCGACTAGCAGTGGTTCCATTCATTTTGAAATGCCCCAGTTGGCCAAACAATTTTAATATCTATAAGTTTTCATATGTCTCCCTGACATGCTAAAGTCTCACCGACCGATTGCACACAAGGTTAGCATCGCCGAAAGGTTTGCACTCAATGAAAGGTCTTGTCGACCCATAAGATCTCCGCAAAAGGTGAAACCTTTGACATGATGTCTGGCCAAAGAGGCAAGGTCTCGATGACAAGGGTGGCTTTGGGGTAATGTCTCACAGATAGGGTGGACTCTTGGTGAGGTGAAGCGGCATCAGCATAGCGGTTTGGGCTCGCTGTAAAGTCTCGATGACCGAGTGATGTCTCGCCAATAGGATTCCTTCGGTATAGGGTTGTGCTTTCGGCAAAATGTCCTGCCAACATAGGGAGTCTTGCCAAAAGATTTAAGTTCGGCATGATGTCTGGCTGAGGGGATAAAGTCTTGCTGATTGGGTATAGTCTCGTTGAAAGGTGAAGGTCTCGGAGGGAAGTCCTTCCGACCGATGAAGTCTTGGTGAATGAAATGAGCTCTCGGCAAAAGGGCATGACCTCGATGTAATGTCTTGGTGAAGGAAGCTAGTCTCTCTGACATGGAATAGTGGTCCCTGTTGGGGGAGTCTCGGTGGAAAATTTGAGCTCGGCGAAAGGTCTCGCCGACCAAGTAGGCTCTTATTGAAATAAATTTGAGCTCTGGGAGAATGGAGGGGTTCGACATAAGGTCATGCTGACTAGCGGTGGTCTTGCCGACATGTTTTCTCCCTTTGGTGTAGTGGAATGCACTTGATGAAAGGTCTCACCGACCCCGAGGTGTCTTGGTGATAGGACGTGAGTTCGAGGTGAGGTATTCCTGAACATGAAGGAGTCTCCCTGAGATGGGTGTGCTCACCAAAGGAAGAGAGGCTCGATGTGAGGTCTTTCCGAGGGAATGCAGTGTTGCTGATGGTTTTTGTGGTATTGATATAGCTTGTGCAGCTCGACATGAACTCTTTCTGACCATCGTGGGTCATGTCGATAACTGCTATAGAATGTAATCACATCAGGGAGACACCAATGGTGTCTCACCGACATGTGATTCTGTGTGAATAAATTTTGACCACCTAGGGGTCTTACGTGGAGTTTGTTCCACCAATCAGAAGAAGCTAAGAGGGCCGACCACTAACAGTTTGACTGACTGACTACCCCTGTGAAGTAAATCAATAGAATGTGAACAACACGGAATTACTCTTTGAATGAGCTAATGGATCAGCCCAGGAATGATGGTGTTTGAATCTAAACAGAGAGTCTGGTGCTGCTTCCAGGGGACAGTCAACATGCAGAGAGGTCTAAAGCAGGAGGAAGGAGGAAGCTGCAAGTCTCAGGGATAGTTGTGGTGTCTGCTAGCAGAGATGGATCCGCATTGATGACAATGCTTTAGAGAATTCAAAGCATCCCTTCAAGGAAGTTCGAGGATGGACACAGAGGCATGGAGTAAATGCTATAGCTACAAAAGATCTACAGATTATCTCTTGAGGGAAAATCTTTCACCAACATGGACAACAGGGATGCCATTCAATGAAACATTAACTCTATTCAAAAGATCTAAGGGTCGACCTCCTACAACCAACAGATATTTTGTAAACCCTAAAAATAGGGGGCCAGTGCATTCTTTAGGGCACATCCTGTATATATGGAATTTTTGCCTCTTTGTGAAGGGGGGATGCGAGTTTGAGAGAGAGACATAGAGATATAGATTTTAAGAAAAATAGGAATCTTCGAAGTAGTAGTAGAGAAAAGTTTAAGAATAATAATAGAATAGGAGTTAGATTTAGCATAGACAGTAATGTATAATTCTAGTTTTCTTAGCATAGATGGAAACAATCTGAAGAAATAGGTTTTCTGTACACTGGTGATTGTGCCAGATTTGTAAATGTTGCTTATTTGTTTCACTAAAAATAAAAGCAACCAGATTAAAATCTACTTCATGTTGTGTTCCAGAATGGTGTTTGTCTTGACTTAATCATTTCATTTGAAAAGCTTTCAAGGAAAGAAGTTTTGTTTTATGTTTTGTTTAAATAGTGATTTACAATCTGTTGTTAAAATTAGCACTGTGGATGAATGAAGCTATGTGTCAATCACAAGTTGATTTTTTTCTTCAGTTTCAATTAGCAATTCGTTGAAAGGTAACAAGTCTAGTTAAGTTGGATAAATTAACATTCTTTTTTGTTCCAAAGCTCTGATCTATCTTTTTCTGTTTCTTTGAAACCCTAGTTAAAATAGGTTTGAATTTATGCTTGATCTTAGAACAATCCAGAAGCTCAACACTAGCAGGCCCCTTGAACATTATAGTTCACATCAATCACTGAGTGAAATCAGCACAGTCGAGAAACAATTACAAAGACCTTGGGAGCTAAGATATCCATGTGATCATCTTTCTCTTTCGGAAGAACAGGATAGTGATATTCTGTTTAACTCCTGCTGTGCCACTTGGACCATCAACAATAACCAAATAACATAGGAAACATTGCTTTATCCATCATAATATTCAAAGAGATTAGAGGTAATACCAATGTAGATGCACAAAATTAATAGGTTCCTTAAGGGGTGTTACATCGAGCTCTATTAATACGTAAGAACCAGACCCATAACTGGTGTCAAATTTGTAATGTCCTAACCAATTAGGGCTGAATTTATCTTTGTCTTCATGGTCAGCCTAAGTATTGCATTGATTCTCATAGAGAACAAAATCACCCTTGCAAAATTTTTGGGGAAGGACATGAGTATTGTCTTTTCATTGTAATTGTTCAATGTAAGTTTGAGGATGCTTAAGAGTGTTAATGCAATTTTCATCAAGCATTTCAAGCTAGTGAAATCGTTGATCTTTATAAGTGGCTTCATCAATAAGGTCTTGAAGAGAAATTCATAGGGTAGGAATTTCTAACTCCAATGGCATGATTGTGTTAGTACCATAAACAAGGTTATAGGGTGTAGTTCCTGTAGATAGTCCAACACTTGTTCGATAGGCCCGAAGCGCATAATGTAATTGCATATTCCAATCCTTATGATGTTTGTTAACAGTTTTCTTTAGGATTCATTTAGGAATCTTATTAGTGCTTCCAACTAGTCCACTAGATTGTGTATAGTAGGGTGTGGAAAATTGATGTTGAATGTTGAATGCTTCAAGAAATTTCTTTACCTCTTATTCTTAAATGGGGTTCCATTGTTTGAAACTATTAAGGAAGGAAGTCCAAAGTGAGGAATTATATGTTCCAATATGAAACAACAAATTACTTCAACATTTGTAGATCAAAGAGGAATAGCTTCTACCCATTTTGTGAAATAATCTGTTGCAGTTATGATAAATGTATGCCCTATAGAAGAGGGTGGTGAAATTTTCCCAATAAGATCTAATCCCCATACTAAAAATGACCAAATGAGAATTTTGGCATGAAGCTTAGAAGTAGGAGCATTAATCAAATTGCTATGTTCTTGATATTTGTGACATCATTTAATGTAAGTGAAGCAGTCGTTCTCCATATGTCTCCAATAATATCCCATACAGATGAGTTTTTGCACTAATGGCTGTCCTCCAAAATGACCTCCACAAGCACCAACATGAGCTTGCTAAATGGCTATAAGAATTTTAGAGTCCCTAAGACACCTTAGTTAGAGCCCATTGAATGATCTTCTATACAACACATTATTGAGGATTACGTATTTGGCTACTAGTTTACATAAATGATTTCAAGTGTTTGTCATTGTGGGCTCAAGAATGGTACCATCTTTTAAATAATTGTATATTGTGTCATACCATTCTTATGAGTCATCTTGAGTTATTGTTAAAATGTCTTCTAATTGGGTATCAATGGAAGGTTTCATGATGGGATGAATAAAAAAGGTGAAGTCTATTGAAGGATCATGAGGGGATATAAGAGAGTCTACACTCACCATCGCATCCACACGTTGATTGTCTTTTCATGGGATGTTATCAATGGTGAATGATTCAAACTTCTCTAACAGTTTTGTTGTGCAGTTTTTGCATGCACGCCCCACTGAAAGTAGGGACCCCCTTTTTTTGCTTTGATTTCTGGTGCTTTGGCTCTTCTGGTTTTGAAGATTTTCTTACTTAGCCACGTGCTTGAATTTTTATCTTGCTTACCCTGATGATCCCTTTAGGTTATGCATTGAAAATCTTAAGTTTTGGATAAATTCAGGTTTTTCACTATCTTTGAGAATTTCCGCTCTAGGCGGAATTCCCCGGTTTCCTTGAAATTCCAATGGGAAAGTTTTAACCCTATGATTCAAAGATTCTGGCACCTCATGGAATTCTGCCTAAACCAGATTTCACTAAAATTTCATCACCTCGTCAAATTCCTGGATTGCATCGAGACTTGTCTTGTCGATGGAGTTAATGCTTGATAGTACAATTTATGTGGCAAGTATTTAGGTGACTTCTTGAGGGATTGTCTGCCATTTGTCTCTCACCATTTTCTATTTGCTGCTTTTTAGATCTTAGTCTTGGGTATTTAGTGATTTGGCAATTGTATTTGCTGATTTCTGGATTCAGTGGCAGATTTCTTGAATCGTCGTTGCAACTCTTGCTAGGGCATCCAAGTTTGTTGTCAATCTCCTTTGAAGTTGGATTTGCTTCATCGATGGTATGTAGCTATTGCCTTGATTTTCAGATGATGAATGAGTGTGATGTTTTGACATTTTGAATGCATTCAGAGCTTGAATTTTATCAGTTTGGAATCAAGTTTTTAGAACTAGGGTTTAGTTTATTCCTTTTCACATAATCTTGGAACCTAGTTAGGACTCCCTAGTTGAGTTAGTAATTTCACAGTGCCAAGCCTTCTCAAATCATTCCTTCAGGCTCGACCCATGAGTAATTTTGTTGTGACTTAGGGTTTTGAGGGTTTGTTTGATTAATGATGATTCCCTAAGTCAATTCGTGAGACTATTTCTGATTTCATTAGCTAGTAGCTTACTTAGGAATGTTCCAAAAAATTTATCCTAAGTTTAACTAGACAAATGAGTTCAATTCAAGCTTAATATGAGCTAATTTTCTACATTCATGGAAAAGATTTCACAACTGCAACCTAGGGCATCATGATTGCAACCTAGGGCATTGCCAATCCTCACCAATTCGCCTATGAGAGAGAGTTGAAGAGTTAAAGTGATAAACAAGAAACATAAAATGAATTGCATTCAAACCTAAAAATCCCATGTCTGTGACCGTTCGTTTGTTCCGGGCAAGATCGTGAGTTTTGACAATTTTCGGGATCCCGAGGCCTTTGCAAAATTTTTGCACCCTCAGAATTTCCTGATTGTCCTTTGCCCTCTCATTTTCTCAGAAGCATGCAAAAGGCTTGGAGTTTCAAGTTCCTCGCGAAATTCCTTCTTTGACGGATTTTCACAGATTTTCATAAAAATACTTCGCAATATAAAGAATTTGAGAGATGAATGAATTTAATGTTGTGTATTTGACATCTCATGATTGATATTGATGATTTAAATGATGTTACATGCTTTCCTTTCATGCTGTAATGACTAAAACTAATGAAATTTGTGCTTGATTGGTGAAATCCACCTAATGTGGAATTTCTCAGAATTCCTCTCTCGTCGGTTTTCCCTGAATTGCTCAAAATCCTAGATTTTAAAATGATTGTGTTTTATGATTGATTTCAAGGATTTTTATCATGATTTTGTGCTGATGTAATGATGAATATCTTTTTCATGGGTGGCTAACCTTGGTTCTAATATTATAAAGAGGATTTATTGTGGTTTTTTCTACTAGATGTAGGCTGAATCAAGTAAGACAGTAGCCAGGAGGACCAAGGGTAAGTAGACAGATCCAACTGCTAAAGGGTCTGCTATCTTTGATGCATAAAGGATCAAAATGGATATAAAGAGTAGGGTCCCAAAAAGAAATTTGACCTCCATCTGGTCAGAGGTCATGGATACAAATGTTGGCCAATGGGATTACAAGGAATTCAAGGCAAGAATGGTAGCATAAACCTTCCCCTGTTGCCTAGAAGGATGGTAGAGTCCGGATTGGACCATGTAGAAAGATTTCCTCCCATAGTTCAATGGTATGAGCTAGTGCTATAATGTTCTAGACATTATGACAAGGGCACACAAAGGATAGTGAGCCCTCAAGGGAGAATAGTGGAAAATCTTAACCTTGTGTCTATAGCCCAAACCTTTGACATGCCTGATAGATCTCATGTGGTGGGTTTTGATATGGACATAGTGAAGAAGTATTATGATGAAGACATCATCAAATCACAATAGTTCATCAATTCCTGGCTAGAGAAACCCGAGTCTCACTTCTCTAAACTGCCCAAGCAATTATTTAGAGAAAAATTCAAAAAGGAATACTATGATGTTATCACACTCCTGAGTAGGGTGTTAGGATTGAAGAGTCTAGGAGTATTTGAAAAATGGATGTTCCATTTCATTGTGAGGATGCAATAGAATATTTATTATCATTGGGAAACCATTATAAGTGCAATGATACACGAACAAATGTGCATTGAGCTACAGACAAAGGCCTTCACAATGACCTCTTATTTGGTTTATGCACTTGCAAGGTTCCATCCATACAAGCTGCTAAGCACAAGGGGTGTGTTTGGGTGAGATGTGATTTATGAGGTGTACCCACAATTACTCTTGGGTAGCACAAGTTATAGGACGGTGAATAATGCATTCACCATGTACATCACCGGGTTATTATAGGGTGCAAAACATGTCTGGATCTCAAACAATGCCAAGGAGCTAATCAAAAGATTTGGAGCTTGGTTTATCTAGTTTCCTACCTTCTCATACATAGGAATAGATGGTTGTGAGAGGGCCCCATATAGATTCCCTAGATATCCCACAGATCACATTAAAATTTTGCAAGTCACAAGACAAATCTGTGATTTTGATGCAATTGTTAAGAAAGACAAACATAAGACTAGGTTTGTTGGTGATTTTCCTTTGAGAATAGGCAGTAATGAAGCTTTCCCCTCTATTAATTCAACCCATTCTTCTGAGGAGAAAATTAGCACTTTGGGTCTCTCTTTCCATTCTAAGAGATCTAGATTTGATAGGACTGGTGAGGAACAAAAGAAGGTGAGCGGGGAATACAACCATAAGGATGATGTAGAGGGTTATTGGGCTAACAATAAGGATGAATTTGAAGTTAGTAGAAAGAAGCTTTCCAGGTTGCCAGTGAACTTGGTCTGACTATACAACATAAATTCCATTCCTGATTAGATTGAAGATGATGTAGATTTGATTCAAAGTCATGACTATGAGCTTGTGAAAGAAAAAACGATAGGAGAGATAGACTAGCTGGAGGAAGAGAAGATAGAATTAGAGCAGATCATGACTCCAGTAATTAGGTACACCAAGTTATGGATGAAGCAAAAGATTTGGGAGTTAGAGAGTGAAGTTGTGCAATGCACCTGTGACCTAATGGGAGCTTGTAGTCTCATTCTACTTCCAAGGAGTCAATTGAGCATGACACTAAGGATAAGGATAAGGTGAGTTCTCCTTTCAGAATAAAGATTAAGGATGTTCAAATGGAAGAAGGAGAGAAGCAAAGAAGACCTATCGCCAAGAAAATAAAACATATTTCAAAGAAAAAGAAATCGGCAAAGGAAGAAGCTGAGGAAGAGGGAAACAAAGGTAGTGCTTCTATGCCTAAGAAAAGAAGAGTAGTGAGATTGTCTCAGAAGAAGAAGGAATATTTCAAGGTAGGGGATGAAGTTGGCTCACCAATAGTAAGTGTGGAAACTTCAGGAGAGAAAACATAGGTGTACACAAGAAGATCAAGAACTCCCTCTCCCAAGGATGGTGTGCCAAAGAATTTTTTTCCCTTAGCTGTCCCTACCACAGAACATGATAATGTACCTCCTTCTCATGAAACTCATAATGTACAAAGTGAATCTACGGATGCATAGGATCACCAAGATCAAGGAGAAGAAGAATTCCAAGAAGGTGAGATCTATAATACAAAGGCTAAGATTGAGAGGATAGTGCAGTCCCCTTTGGTGACTTATTAAGTTTCACTTGCAGGCAATGAAGAAGATAGACCTCGATAGAGAGAGGAAGTACCAATCAAGACCCCTTCACCAGTGCATGAAGAAGAAGAACATGATAAGGGAAGTGAAGATAAGACTGAAGAGATTCTTGAAAAGTAAAATTTGGATGAGGATTTCTCCAAGGTTCAATAGGATGTGATTGGACAAGGTAATGAGCAGTCGGATTCCACTATTCCTACTTGATTGGACACATAATTAAAGAGTAAAAAAAAAATTTTGGACGATACTACTCCCAACTGGGATGAATTATTGGAAAACATAGGAAATGGAAAAGCAAAGAAGAAAGCCAAGGTTATCTCCAAGATTGAGAGGGATGAAGCTAATAATAGGGTGATTCACATTGCCACCCCTATACCAGATAAGAATAAAGATGAAGTGACTGGTAGAGATTATAGTGTGCAAACTATCAACTTGGCACCCACCTCCATGATGCAGGAAGTTGAAAAATTTAAAGGCTCTAGTGCTAATATTTTGAGTAGATTGAAGAAACAGGTGCAAGCTAAGCAAGATTTGAAGAAAGAGAATGACAAACTGAAGAGGTATCTACAGGATTTGATGAAACCCTGCAATCCATCAACTCCTTATCATCTGCTATAAGTTTTCTACCAGAGGAGACAATAATTGAGTTGGAGAAGATGAAAACTACTACACATGCCACACTAAACTGGTTGCAGGGAGTGGAGACTAAAGGATATAATGCCATTGAAGATATCCTTTCAACTGGTGGAGATGCTATAAAATCAATAGAGTGGTTAAAGAATGTACTGGCTCAAGATAAGTAGGATGTTGATCTTTTGTTGCAAAAGACCAAGACCATCATGGAATATACTTAACATAAGTTAATAAGTGATGGAATTCTTCCTACCTCCAAAGTTGCAAAACCTTGGGAATGGTACGAAGCTTTGAAAATAAGGCAAAGGGTTTTGAAGAAGGTGCATAAACAAGGAAATAAAATTAAGGATACCTTGACTAAAATCTACAACAAGTGCATTTCTTTAGATTTGAAATTACGATAGGAAGGAAAAGGTTTGCACCAAAACATCTAAACTTAGAGAAACTCAGGAAATGGTGGTGAGATGTATATTCTCCAGTCAATGATGGCTTAGTGACTGAACACTAGTTAGATGATGTAGCCACATGCATTGTAGTGATGGAAAAGTATCAAACCCTAAAGTTGGATTGGGATAAGGTCATTAAGCAGTCAGGAGAGGATATCAAATCCATTGAGAGGAAAATTAAGGTGTTAGTTAGTCCACCTATAGCCAACTTGGAGAAGGTATTTCTGATGGTGCAGGATAAACTGGAACAAGATAAGGACAAAGGGGAGAGTAGTTAATACAATGCCTCACTAGAATTTTTGCTTCCCTATTATTCCTCTTCATCCTTCACATGCGTTGGATCGAACCATGTTGGAGATCCAAGGCCAACCTGGATAGAACACATGCATTTAATGCACATTTTACTTTATTTTGAATTCTTCTTGGCTGACTTATTTTAGGGGCCTATTGTTTGTAACCCTATTTGGGCCAACATAAGATGTAATCTTTATAAATAGGGATATTGCCTCATTTGAAAGGGCTAGATAGTTTTACATTGGAGAAAATTAGGCATTAGAACAAGGAGTTAGTAGTTAGGATTATTTTTCAAGCAAGTGCTATAACAGAAGACTAGAATTGCTGCTACTTTAGATGATTTAATGCAAGTAAAGGAATTGTAATTTGGTGCCCTTCTTGTGTTAATTTTACCTGGCATGGTTCCTATGATTCTATCTTTTGAAATTGCTTAAGTTTATTTAATATATGTTAGATTTGATGTTAGATAACTTAATGGTGTTTATGATTTGATGCTCGAAGTGTTGCAACAATCTCTAGTCCATACTTTTGGCAGCTAGTCAATTGTTAGTTGCTTTGCAGAGTTAGCCTGGACTTTGATATTCATTGTGCTTAGTTTAGTTGTGAATGTTTTTTCATCTCAATTGCAATAGGGTTTTTTGGATAAATGTTCATGATCTGAAAATATTTCACGCCTTAGAAGATTGCACTATTTCTGTAAGATTGCAGATTTATCTAGGTCAAGTAGGAATTAGTTTAAGAGGGATTGGTCCATTTCAAGTATTTTGTCATTTGCATTGTTAATCTTAAGATTTGTGTTGATCTTAGAAATATCCTTGAAACCCTTATCTTTTGCTATTTCTTTGTTATTTGGGTTGGATTTAGGATTTGAAGTATCACCATATTGCTAGATCTAATAAGTTTGAAGATTCAGTATTTGGTTGTAGTAAGGTCCCTTTGTGATTACCAACATTTCACATAGTATCTGAGTTGTTTATGCATTGTCAAGACCTGAAATTAGAGACCTTGGGGTTATCTCTTGAAGCTTGCTGATAGAGATTTACCTTTCAAGAGAGATAGAATATCATATTTTGTCTGAGTTGTTGCTATGCATAAAACACCATCAATAGATTGGCACTAGAAGGAGGGCTTGAATAAGAAAATTGGATTGATTTTTGTTTTCCATTTCTCCTGAAAGATTTAGAAGAACCAGATCCACTCTAGGGGAAGAGGAATTTGAGGAGTTGCAGGCTCCTACTAGGTCAGGAAGGACCAAAAGAAGGGGAGAATCATCATCCACCCAACAAATTCCATCATCTCCATCATCCTCATCTTTGTCAAGTCCATCCTCATCTAATTCAAAAGCCATCCCTGTTCCACAACCCCAACAAGCCATAAATAAACCATTAACACCTACACCCCCACCAATGGCTTTCCTTGCTAACAATCCATCTCCTTCGACCTTCAATAATTACAATGTTATGCCCAAGAACCCTGATTTTTTTTTCTCTAAGTTCCATGTTAATGATCCCAATAGGATTGTAGAGGAACATATCAAGATTTTTTATACTTTCCTTAGGGATAGTGGAATCAATCATGAGGATGTGGCATGTAGGCTATTTCCTTACTCTCTAGGAGAAGATGCATTCTACTGGTACAATCATTTGCCTACTAGGTCTATTCATAATTGGACTAAACTAGAGACTACATTATCGCAAAAGTTTAGGATTCCCATTAGTCCAAATGAGCTTTACCTTCAGTTCACTAAGGTTAAGAGAGAGGCCAATGAGCCCATAGGGTCCTTTAATAATAGGTTTCATCGTGCCTATACCTGATTACAAGCTCCTTATGCTGTAGATGATGCCACTGCTTTAGAAGTCTATATTTAGGGTCTTGATAGTCTAACAGCTACCTTTATGAAATGGAGAAACAACCCTTCGACTACCCTACTTGAAGCATACACAGAAGCTGTAAAGGTTAGTACTAATCTAAGAAAACACTTATATGGGCGTTTACCATCACTAGGACCCACTACTCACCCTGGGCAGGTTCCTGCTCTCAATCAGGCTCTTGCCAATCATACTCCTATCATGAATCTGATACCTTAGATGCCTCTAGTTCCCCACCCAAGACCTCCCATGAATCAAGTTCCACCTGTGGTCAACTACCCCCAGCAAAATGTTAATCAACCTCTTCACCCACAGCCTCAGAATGGTTCCCCTACATATTTGTAGAATTATGAGGTATTGAACCAGTTGCTGAGCTCTGGTGCTACAACAAGATATCCTTAAAAAAATGTAAACTAGACTCCATATAATAATTCTGACAAGGAAAGGTTGGATGAACTAACTGAACAAGTGAAGAAGCCTAACATGGAGGTCACTTATCTAAGAAACCAGAACAATCAACTGCAGGCTACTTAAAAGAGTATGCAATCCAATTATAATAGGGAAAATTAGGAATCACAACAAGGACAAAACATCGATAGGGGATAACACCCTGAAAGAGGACATAATTATGACAAAGGATAGAATTATGATAAGGGACAATATTTAGGCCAAAAATTAGATAGGGGGAAAGTTGGTGGACAAGGATTCGATAGAAGAAAACCACCTAGATAGAACAAGACCTGGAATAAATAGCCTAAGAATGGGGGTGTCCCCACCCCATTGGATCAACCAGTTAACCAAGAAAAGCCTCCAAGTAGTATATTTCTAGCTTAAGCTACTTTATCAAGCTGGTGTAGGCTCCATAAGACAAGCCAACATTTTGAATTAGACTATCCTGAGTTCCAAACAATTTCCTCAATCTTTTAGTATGAGGTGGAGAATAATACAAGTAATCAAGAGTTGGTACCATCTACTCCTTATGACTCATTAGTGTTGGTGCTAAATCATGCTCCTTTCCTACAAAGTAAGGAGAATGTTCCTAAAGAAGAATCATGCCAGTTTAAGGATGAAACAGATCAGGTGTGCAATGGAGACAAAATTACATAGCTGTTTGATGAAAATCCTATGAATGATAATGGCCCCATGGATGAGGAAGAAACTTATGTTGAAGAGGTGCAGACATTCCAGCTGCCTGTTAAGAAATATGACTTGAGGGATTTTCCACATAGATGTCTACAAGCTATAGACCCATTCACCATTTCTATTCCTCCAAACAACATCACCACACCCCCGATCCAAATGCTAGGAATAATCCAACATATCCTCATGTTCCTAGACAATACTTATCTAAAGATCAAGGACAAGTAGATCTATCAAAGGGGCGTACTACTGAAACAAGAAAAGACAAGCTGGTGGAATGCCCCAAAGAGGTTCCTGCTAACCTGAGTGTAGAGAAGTTGGCCATATATGTTGTAGAAGAACTCAAGAAGCTAAAGGTAAGTCTCTCTGCATTTGAATTATTGAGAGTCCCAACTATTAGAAATGGAATTTTAGTAACTTATAATGCAAGTTTAGTATCACAAGATAGATCAGTCAGTGAGAGTGTTAATAAAGCATCTAGTTCTCAAGTAGTAAAAGGTCAAAATCAAGTTCACACATAGCCTGGAGATAAAGGGAAAGAGAAAGATAAAAATCAAGTTGCCCAAGTGGATACCCTTTAACTTTGTGTCAAGGGAGAATAGAAACACCTCCATTTTTTATTTTTGTCCATATATTTGGTAAGAACTTGCACAATTTCTTGTTAGATTCAGGTGCTTCTACCAATGTGATGCCCTTTGGTGTCTGTAGAGCTTTAGGAATTACCCCTGCTGACTCCCAAAAGAAAGTCACTCAACTAGATATAACTGAAGTTAATGTTGTAGGGGAATTGAACATGATTCACATGCAAATTTCCTCTGATCCTAGAATTTAGCAAGTCATTAATATATAGGTGGTAGATATACCTGATGCTTATGGTTTGATTTTGGGAAGAGAATTTACTAAGGCTCTAAATGGATATGTATCAACTGATCAATATCACACGTGGCTTCCCTAGAAGGGAGTTCCAAATCATATCAGGATTGAAAGAGAGCCCGGGATGGAATATATGATCACAGAATATCAGAATACTTTGAATGAAATACTAATATCAGAGGTGAGCTTGGGAAATTATGTGTTGGTAGCCCCTTTTGAGGAATCCGATGTGGAATAAATTCTTATGCGACATACTACACCTGTTGATCTTATAGCTGAATCTAGTGGTACTGGAACCTTGGTAGAGCTAATTAATGATGATGATCCTGAAGATAATCAGCTCACCTTGCTAGATAATTTCCAAGAATTCATTCAAAAGTGAATTGAAGACCAAATTCATTTGGGCAAAGGAATGAACTTTGGAGAATTACTCTTGCCCAATTGGTGTAGAGTTCACAATGCTTCCCACTCTGAATTGGACTACTACTTGTGCCAAGCTACGGTAGAACAAGTGCAGAGATGTATCAACCCTACTCCAAAAGTCAAAATCAATATACAAATTTTCAAGAGGACCCCAAAGGGAAGAGGGTGATGCTTCCTGAAGAGCCTTCTAGCAACAACAATACAAGGAATACAACAAGGAAATCATGAGTTCTTGGTTGTTGGACCTTAAGGCTTGATGGATCCAAATCAAAGTAAGGAGCTGGGGCAGGGTTTGAGCTAATCATTCCAAGAGGTAAAACTTTCTTTGCAGCTCATAGATTTCAGTTTCATTGTATGAATAATGTAGCAGAATACGAGGCATTGATTCATGGGTTGCTTATGGCACTAAGGAAAAAGGCCAAAATTTTGCAAGTCTTTGGGGATTCCGAGTTGGTGGTCAAATAAGTTAGAAAGAAATACTCGTGTACCTTATAGGAATAGTGTATGGGACCTTATTGAGGTATTTGATGCCTTCAACATTCAGTTGATACCACGTAATAAGAATCAAACAACAAACTCCCTAGCTCAGGCAGCTAGTACTTTGTAGCCTTTGTCTCTTTTTGAACTAAAGAAATTTACTATGGAGTTGACTCTAGTACCTTCAGTGCCTGACAATATGACCAACTTTCAAGTATTTGAAGATGATAAGTATATTTTGGATTTTGTTACAAGTTCAGATGTCTTTACTTCTTAGATTATTGATGAAGCTGAGCCCCAAGAAGTAGAGATGGATTTGGAAGGGGTTATTAATTTGAAGACCAATACTATTCCAAGGGGAATGGTGTAGCTAGAGAGGATTTTTGATCTAGATAAGGTCAAAGATTAGGAGCAAGATGCTAAGAAGGAGTCCATTAGTGGAAAATGTGAAACACACAACATGGGGACTCAAGATGATATCAAAAATGTCTTCATTGGTAAAGTATGTACTCTAGAGGAGAAAAAAGGAATCATTAATTCCTTGCATATGTGTCAAGATGTGATAGCCTGGAGTTATGAAGACCTGAAGACATATGAAACTTCGATCATAACTCATACTATCCCATTAAAGCCTGGAGCAAGACCTTTCAGGCAGAGGAAAAGGCCCATTAATGCCCTGCTGGAACCCATAATCCAAAAGGAAGTGCAGAAATTACTGTCTACTAGAATCATATTCCAAGTTAGGCATTTGACTTGGGTTGCAAATCTGGTCCCTATGAGAAAGAAAAATGGGGAGATCATACTATGTGTGGATGATGAGGGCGCAACCCGAGACTTAGAAAATAACCCACAAACAAGAGAATAATTTTATTATTCAGAAAATGGAGCTTCTTACATGCAGAGGATCTCAAATCCCCAAGTTCTACAACACATGCAAGTTACAGAAAGCTACATAATCACCCTTTTGCAATATGCGAGCTTGTCCCCAAAAGTTACCCAAAAATTAGAAACCCGTCCATAAATAGAGCTCCTCTTTAGTTTGGAGCCAAAACAACATTCAAATTGAGTTTAGGCGGTTTGGCGCCAAAAAATTACAACATGAAGTTCAAATTTCCAAAAGAGCATTTGCAATTGTATCTTCTAGAAAGTGCCCCAACTTCCCGGGGCCATAAATTTTTATCCGGAACTCCGATTCGCGAACCGTTTGAACCGTTGGAAAGGTCACAAAGTCAATAACGCACTCAAAATTTTCTACGCCGATTTCGGCAAGTTTCGGGGCCCATCCGGGAACTCTAAGTGCCTCAAATCTAACTCGGAAGATTTTTAGGTGCAAATCTGGGAAACTAAAACTGCAATATCTTTCAACCCAAGAATAGAAAATAAAAACCATAAATTGAGAATTTCATTATGATGAAAAGGGTATCAAAAATTATAAAAATATTTAAAAACTGAGAAACTTGAAATTTCACTATTTTTGGGTGATGCAAGATTGCCCTTACAACATTGGATGCTCCTGCATCAGACACCCAGGGTAATTTAAGAAGTGACCCTGTCATGTCTCAGATGGTGGAGGAAAACCCAAACGGTCAACCTCTTCCTTAGGCAACCAAGATGAATTTTCAACAGGCCTTCCTTTCCATTTCATCAGATATTCTTCATACTGCATGTTCCTAGTACTCCTTCCCACACGACTATCTAGGATTTCTTCAATCTCCTCCTTCTGAAGTAGGTGCTAGAATCCCACACTGTTCCATCATTTGGTACTTCCTCTGCGACACCTTCATGATACTCTATCAAATCTAAAATATTGAACACAGGGGAAATGTTGAATCCATCCGACAACTTCTACCTCATATGCATTCCCGATTCATGCCTCTTCAAAATTTTACAGGGACCGAAATTCTTCATCTTCAATTTGTTATATGTTCCCACTAGAAACCTTTCTTTCCTCAAGTGGACCATCACTTCATCACCAATCTGAAACTCCTTATACCTCCTCTTCTGATCTACCTTAGCCTTATCTTTGCATATTCATCTTGTTAATATGTTCTAAATTACCTTCTCATGTATATCCTTGATGTGTTACGCAAAATCTTGCTTCACACTTATTTCTTCTCTTGATCCATCTTCCTAAATTAGGTTGTTCTGGGGCTACCTCCATACACAATCTGGAATGGTGATCTACCAGTGCTTCTGTTGACAGAATTGTTGTAAGAAAATTCTGCTGGGGTAAGATCAAGTCCCATCCCTTGGGTTTATCTCCTACCAAACATCTCAGTAGGTTACCCAACTCTTGTTAACAACCTCTTTCTGCCCATCTGTTTGTGGATGGTGTGCAGAACTGAACTTCAACTCTGTTTTCAACTTCTTCCACAAGGTCCTCCAAAAAGTACCCCACAAATTTGGTGTCACGATCTAAACAATACTCTTTGGCAGACCATGTAGCCTCACCACCTCTTTGAAGAACAAGTCAGCATGTGGACTGCATCATGGGTCTTCTAACATGGAATGAAATGTGCCATCTTTGAAAACCTATCAACCACCACAAACTAAATATTCCCTCATTGTGTCCTTGGCAAACCAAGAACAAAGTCCATACTTATATCCTCCCATGGCCTCTCGTATAGGTAAGGGATGATATAAGCCTGTATTTTGGCTCACTCCTTTAGCCATCTAACATACCCTACAGCTTTGTACAAACTTCTTCACATCCTGTGACAACTGAGGCCAATAATAATGCTCACTGATAATGGCAATGGTCTTATCCCGACCAAAATGTCCTGCCATTCCTCCATTATGCTTCTCCTTTATCAGGTTCTCCTTCATGGAACTCCTTGGGATACACAATTGAATTCCCTTAAATAACATGCCATCTTGGATTAGGAAATATAGCCACCTTTTCCTATCCACTGTAACAGGTTCCTTGCAAGCTTTCCAAGCCTCTACAAAATCAGGATCTTCTGCCGTACAGTGTCTTAAGTTCATTGAACCCAACCACTCCAATCTGCATCTTTGTCATCAATGTATGCCTCCTACTTAAGGCATGCCACCCTATTTGACTTCCCACTCCTATGTTTCAAAACAAAGGTATAACTCTACAAAAACTCTACCCATTTCATATGCCTCTGATTTAATTTTCCCTGACTATTTAGGTACTGCAAGGCCTGATGATCAGTATATAGAACAAATTCTTCGAAACAAATAATGTCTCCATTTCTTTAATGCTTGAACTATGGCATAAAATTCCTGATCATTATACATAATACTTTCTCTTGGCATCATTTAAATTTTCATTGAAATAGGCAATGGGCTTACCTTCTTGGCTCAACAACTGCTGCTCAATGGCACAATACGGCATCACAATCCACACGAAACACCTTGTTAAAAGGCTGGGAGGGCTAGAACGAGGTTGCTCTTCTGCTCTGCTTCTTGCAGTTCAAAACTTTTGCCAACCTTCCGCCACTTGAATTCTTTTTCTATCCCTCTCATTGTTTCGTCAGGGGTCCACAAATACTACTGAAGTTTCTAATGAACTTTCTATAAAAACTAGCCAAACCATGGAAAGATCTCACCTCGATAGCAGTTCTTGGGGTAGGCCATTCCAGAATAGCCTTCACCTTCTCTGGGTCCATCTTGAGACCTTCTATTGAGACAACAAACCCCAAGTACACTAACTCCCTCTTCACAAAACTGCACTTCTTCAGATTAATCAACAGTTTCTCTTCTCTTAACTACTCAAAGGCTCTCTGAATATGCATCAGATGCTCACCCAACGTCTTACTGAAAATCAAAATATCAACTAAATACACAATAACAAAACTTCCCAGAAATTCTTTTAGTACCTCATTCATGAGTCGCATGAATGTGCACCGGTGCATTAGTTAGCCCAAAAGGCATGACTAACCACTAAGTATAGGCCCTCTCTTTGGTCTTGAAGGAAGTCTTCCATTCATCTCCCCTCTCAAATCCAAGATACGGTGATATCCACTCTTGGATCAATCTTTGTCGAAGTCGGCTCCACTCCAAATAGTCCACCGAGGTCATCCATCCTTGGCAAGGGGAATATGTACTTGATGGTGATCATATTGATGGCTCTAGAATCTGTACACATCTGCCATTCCCCATCCTTCTTTGGTGCTAGTACTGCAAGTACTGCACATGGACTCAAACTCTCATTATCAAGCCTTTCTCAACAACTGCTCCGGGCTTGTCTGATTTCAACTCCTCATTCTCTCTTTGGAGTTAATTCCTATGAGCTGCCTTATTTGGCAAAGCGGCTCTAGGAATCAAGTCAATCGATGGCGGTCTTGCAATTGGTGAGTGAAGCCCTGATTTACATTATCAAAACAATAGCGAAACTCATCCAACATCCACGAGCTTCTTACGGGACCTTCTCACTATCCTCCCTTACTCACTCTGGGAATCAATGCCATAACACACACGCTCAACCTTTGCACCTTCTAAATTTTTTCTTCCATCTACATAACAAATTCTAGCGCATACCTTTCTTGGAGTCTCCTTCGGGGTTCAACGTGACAGAAACCCATCCTTTGTCGGGGAATGAGGTGTTTGCATGGCCATCCTTCAACCCATAGCTTGCCCTATGTCCAGTGCCGACTCTGACAACATGTGACATGCATCCATGGGATGATATCCGCAATTACCTCATCATGAGCTCCCGATCTTGAAAGACTTTAGGCGTTGCTCATTGATATTAGCTTTGTGGTCTTTACTACTGTGCTTGAAGCAAATCGATTCGGATCGCAGGTGCCTTTCCTCTTCAGCTTCAGCTTTGTGACCATCTCTTACGAGAGAACAAAATTGTCGATTGCTCCATCAATAATGACACCCGCAACGACATTTTTTCCTTCACTAGAGATCTCCCCTTTTAGCATCATAAGATGTTCAGTTGGGCCTCTGATCTGCATCGCCAGCCCTTCCATGACCTTCTGCCCTTTTGTCTACCCTTCCTTGGTGTTGTGGACATTCATAGGCTCGATTCCCTTCTTCACCACACTAGAAACACGTTCCTCTGAAACCACCTCTTCAAGATCCTTGTCCATATATCTCCCTCGTCCTCTACCTCTTTGATCACCACTGTTTTGATCACGAGGGTAGAGTTGTCATTCCTTTGGCTTCGGCTGGTACCCACATCTTCACTTTTCTTTTCATCATCATTTCGGCTTCCTGAAGGTCTTCCATTGCCCCTTCCACTTTGACCTCCTCGTCCTTTTTGCTTGCCATTAAATCTTTTGTTCAGCTTCTCTTCCACCTTCAGAGCAAACTGATACACATCCTCAATGGTGGTCATTCTGACTAGGCTTAACTCCTCCTGAATGCTCAGTCGTAACCCATTAAGATATCGGGCTACCTTCTCCTTATTGGCCTCTGTGGCCCATTCGATGATTATCTTGTGAAAATATCCGATTATATTCTTTCCCGGATCTGCTTCCTTGCTTCAACCCTTGCAATTTCTTCAACAAATCTAACTCATAGTCCACTGGTATGAACTGCTTCTTCAGTTTCTCTACCATGCGATCCCATCTGGTGATATTTCATTTTCCTCTTAAATTTCTTTCCAACTGGATCTCTTTCCACCAAATATTGGCATGGACCTTTAGCTTCATTTTCACAAACTTAACCCGATCTGGGTCCTCTATTTCCTCATACTCAAAATATTCTTCTAGCTCATTGATCCAGTCGATCAACTCTTCCGGGTTCAGACTTCCGGAATAATTGGGGACTTCTGCTCTAGGTCTTTTCCCAATCTTTGAAATGGCCCTTATTAGCCACATTTGATCTTGATCAATTACTTTTTCTTCCTCTTCTACATTTAAACCTTCTTCCTCTCCTTCTTCCTCACTTTCCTCCCTCGGGTTTAACCCTTTTCTCAACTGCTCTTGTAATGCATCAATCTGTCTCTAGAGGGCTGCCAGTGCATCTCTTCCACCAGCATTCCTACCACCTCGGCCACCTCTGGCACCACCACGCCTACCAAGAATCACTCTTGGAGGCATCTTTCTTGACCTCAACCCACAACCACGGTCCTGGTGTGAACTGCCTCACAATCGACAATCTGTCCACACGCTCAAGAAAATCCGCTCTGATACCACTTGATGAGGGTGCAACCTGAGAGTTAGAAAATAACCCACAAACAAGAGAATAATTTTATTATTCAGAAAATGGAGCTTCTTACTTGTAGAGGATCTCAAATCCCCAAGTTCTACAACACATGCAAGTTACAAAAAGCTACAGAATCACCCTTTCGCAATATGCAAGCTTGTCCCCAAAAAGTTACCCAAAAATTAGAAACCCACCCATAAATAGAGCTCCTCTTTAGTTTGGAGCCAAAACAACATTCAAATTGAGTTTAGGCAGTTTGGTGCCAAAAATTTACAACATGAAGTTCAAATTTCCAAAAGAGCATTTACAATTGTATCTTCTAGAAAGTGCGCCAACTTCCCGGGGCCATAACTTTTTATCCGGGACTCCGATTCGTGAACCGTTTGAACCGTTGGAAAGGTCACGAAGTCAATAACGCGCTCAAAATTTTCTATGCCAATTTTGGCAAGTTTTGGGGCCCATTTGGGAACTCTAAGTGCCTCAAATCTAACTCGGAAGATTTTTAGGTGCAAATCTGGGAAACTAAAACTGCAATATCTTTCAACCCAGGAATAGAAAATAAAAACCGTAAATTGGGAATTTCATTATGACGAAAAGGGTATCCAAAAATGTAAAAATATCTAAAAACTAAGAAACTTGAAATTTCACTATTTTTGGGTGATGCAAGATTGCCCTTACACCAGTGGATGCTCCTACATCAGTGGATTTTAGGAACCTTAACAAAGCATCAGAAAAAAATAATTATCCAGTTCCTTCGCTAGGTGAAGTGATTCAGATTGTCAATGGGTCTCAAATGATTTCTTTTCTAGATGGCTACTCTGGATATAACCAAGTTATGGTACAATATGAAAATAGACATAAAACTTCTTTCACCACAAAGTGGGGCACTTTTTATTACAGAAGGATTCCCTTTGGCTTGATCAATGTTGGAGGTACATTTTAGAGAGTTATGGACATTACTTTTAAGGACATAATTCGTAAGTGCATTATAATTTATATGGATGATTTGACGGTTTTCTCCAAAAAGTGAGGTGATCATATAGCAAACTTATGCAAGGTATTTTAAAGGTGTAAAGAGTTTGACATCTCCCTTAACCCTAAGAAATGGATATTTTGGGATACTGAGGGAAAACTGTTGGGGCACATTCTTTCAGAGAAAGGTATTGTTATTGATCCTGAACGAGTGGAAGCCATACTCAAGATTTAGCCACCTTCTAGCAAGAAAGAAATGAAATCATTTTTTGGTAAGATTAACTTTGTACGAAAGTTCATCATTGGATTCACTGAGATAGTCAAGCCATTAAATGCCATGTTGAAGCAGTAAGCTTAAAGTTGAGTGGAACACAGAGGCAAAAGAAGCATTTACAAAAATCAAAAGGGCTATTGCTAAAGCCCCAGTCTTAGTGAGTCCTAATTATGCTAAGCCATTTTAGATATATTCATTTACTTCTGATCACTCCTCTACTGGCATGTTGACCCAAAATTCTGACCAAGGAAATGAGCACCCCATAGCATTTATGAGTGCACCACTGAAAGATGCTTAACTAAGGTACCCAAGTGTGGAGAATCAAGCCTACGCCTTAGTTAGTGCTATGAAGAAATTCAGACATTATATTCTAAGGAACAAGGTCTTTGTAGTAGTACTAGATCCTGTAGTCAAGCTGCTGTTGATGCAAAATGAACTAGGAGAACACAAAGCTAAGTGGGTGACTATGTTGCAGGAATATGATATTGAGATTCAACCCATGAATCCGGTAAGAGGGAAAGGGCTTACTAGAACAATGGCAAAAATGAGTCTTGATCTTGTAGCCTAGCATTATAATCTTGAAGATGTTTCTCTAGGGGACTAGTATGATGATATCATTTACTTTATTTTGAATCAACAATGTCCAAATCACCTTAATGTTGTACAAAGGAGAGAGTTGCGCTTGAAAAGTGATAGTTTCATGCTGAAGGGATCTATTCTATACAAAAGGAACCATGAAGGTGTCTACTTAAGATGCTTGGGAAAGCAAGAAGCTGAAAGAGTCAAGGTAGAATTTCATGATAGGTATGGCACTAGCCATGGATCTGCACCTTCTACCACAAATTAGATTTTGAGAGTTGGTTATTATTGGCCCACATTGTTCAAAGACAGACATAATCATGTCAGAACTTTCCATGTACGTCAAACTGTGGCTACTAGAGAAAAGCATGCAATCCTCCCACTTCAACCAGTTTTTGAGGTAATGCCTTTCGCACAGTGGGGAAACGAATTCATAGGTCCAATCAATCCACCTTCTTTTGTAGGCCACATGTATATTCTCACTGTTACTAATTATTTCACAAGATGGACTGAGGCTCTTGCATGCAAACAATGTACCTCTAAAGTGGTAATCAATTTCATTGAATCAGGTATTATCAATTGCTTTGGATGTCCTATGTCTTTGGTTTGTGATAATGGTCCTACACTTGCATCATTGAAATTCTCTAACTAGGCCTTTGATCATGAAATTATAATTAAATTTGCATCCAATTATTACCCCTAAGGTAATGGTCTCGCTAAGTCCTCTAACAAAAACCTCCTAACAGTCATTCATAAGCTGTTAGAAAGAAACCCTAAGGACTGGCATACCTAGCTTCAGTTTGCTCTTTGGGCAGATCGTACAAGACATAATACTTCCATAGGAACTTCCCCTTACCATCTAGTTTATGGGCTAGAACCTGTATTTCCCATCCAGTTAAAAATCCCCACCCTACAGTATATTAATGAATATTATGATGAGGGGGATAAAAAAGAAGACCAACTTGTTGAACTATTACACCTTGAAGAAAAAAGAAATGAAGCCCTTGAAATTTTTTCCAAACATCAAGGTGTATTCAAAAGATGGTTTGATATGAGAGCTAAGGTTAAAGCCTTTTGAATCTCTGACTTGGTTCTCTACTGGGATAAAGCCCATGATTGTAAGGGAGAACATGGTAAATTTGACAAACTATAGCTTGGCCCTTATTAGATTTCAAAGACTCTGGGAGATAATGCTTTTCACCTGAAAACTCTCACTAGAGAGGATATCCCACTGCCTGTCAATGGGCAATACTTGAAGCATTATTTTCAATCCTGGGCTGTCTACAACTCTCTTCTTGTACATAGTTAGCTTAGATTTCTTTGGTACTTGCTTTGTTTTGTTTTGGTTAGAGTAGGTTTCCTTTCAGTTTGTTGCTTTTGGTTTGGTTTGCTTTTGCTCCACTTTTCTTGCTTTCTTTTGGGTATGTTGCATCTGCATGACACACATTTATCTAGAACTGTTATGAGTATTTTTGTTACAAACTTCAATCATCCTTCCAGAGTCAGTTGGTTAAAGTCCTATATTGGTGTCACATGTATTTAGTGCCATGAGTGAATAGGTCATGGATTAGATTAAAATTTGGAATGTATTTGGGTCTTATATCTTTACACAAAACTTTAAAATTCCAAAGGAACATAGGGTCCTTATGAAGTATGCTTAGGTGAAAAATATTATTTCTGCTTCAGCGCCACTGTGGTTCTCAGCCCTGAGTGTGAACTTCATTTTTCACAGGTTGAAATGAAAAAGTGAAAAGAAAAGAAATATTAGAAATCAAAAGAAAAATGCAACCTATCAGGGCTATCCAAGTATCTCTACCGGGGCTATGGATGCCTAGCTGGTAGTAGAGCTATGCTTGGGAGGACTACATTGATAACCTCATCAAGGCTATAGACACCTGACTAGCAGCAAGGCTCTATCTAGGATGCTTTTGGAGTCAGAATCTTTACGTAACCTAGTTAGACTAAATTTGGCCCTTGTTGCAACTGAGGAAAGGGAAATAAATACACATCCACACACTTTGACCCTGGTACAGGAAAGGTTTGTCTATCTCTGAATCTTGAAGCTCTACTAAATTGGTGACCTAATGTAAGGACTGAAAGGATAGTGAGCCCTCAAGGGAGAATAGTGGAAAATCTTAACCCTGTTTCTATAGCCTAAACGTTTGACATGCTTGATAGGTCTCATGTGGTGGGTTCTGATATGGACATAGTGAAGAAGTATTATGATGAAGACATCATCAAATCACAACAGGTCATCAATTCCTGGCTAGAGAAACCTAAGTCTCACTTCTCTAAACTGCCACAACAATTATTTAGAGTAAAATTAAAAAAGGAATACTATGATGCTATCACACTCTTTAGTAGTGTGGTAGGTTTCAAGAGTGCATGATTATTTGAAAATTGGATGTTCCTTGTCATTGTGAGGATGGAGCAAAATATTGAATATTATTGGGTAGGCATTATAAGTGCAATGATACACAAAAAAATGTGCAATGTGCTATAGACAAAGAACTTCACAATGACCTCTTATTTGGTTTATGCACTTGCAAGGTTCCATCCATACAAGGGGCTAAGCACAAGGGGTGTGATTGGGCGAGATGTGATTTATGAGGTGTACCCACAATTACATTTGGGTAGCACAAGTTATAGGAGGGTCAATGACGCATTCACCATGTACATCACCAGGTTATTATAGAGTGCAGAACATGTTTGGATCTCAGACAATGCCAAGGAGCTAATAAAAAGGTTTGGAGCTAATAAAATCGAGTTCTCTACCTTCTCATACATCAAAATAGATGGTTTTCATAGGGCCCCATATAGACTCCCTAGATATCCCACATATCACATAAAAATTCTGGAAGTCACAAGATAGATCTGTGATTTTGATGCAATTGGTAAGAAAGACTAACATAAGACTGGGTTTGGTGGTGATTTTCCTTTGAGAATAGGCAGTAATAAAGCTTTCCCCACTATTAATTCAGCTTGTGCTTCTAAGAAGGAAATGAGAACTTTGGGTCTCTCTTTCCATTCTTAGAGATCTAGATTTGATAGGACTGGTGAGGCACAAAAGAAGGCCAGTAGGGAATACAACCATAAGGATGATGTAGAGGATTATTGGGCTAACAGTAAGGATGAATTTGAAGCTAGGAGAAAGAAGTTTTCCAAGTTGCTAGTCAACTTGGTCTGACTATACAACATAAATTCCATTCCTGATCAGATTGAAGATGATGGAGATTTGATTCAGAGTCATGACAATGAGCCTATGAAAGAAAAATCTATAGGAGAGATATACTAGATGGAGGAAGAGAAGATAGAGTTATAGGATATCATGACTCTAGTAATTACGTACACCAAGTTATGGGTGAAGCACAAGATTTAGGAGTTAGAGAGTGAAGGTGTGCAATGCCCCTATGACCTAATGGGAGACTTGGAGTCTCATTCTACTTCTGAGGAGTCAATTGAGTAGGACCCTAAGGGTAAGGATAAGGTGAGTTATCCTTTCAAAATAAAGATTAAGGTTGTTCAAATGAATGAAGGAGAGAATCAAAGAAGACTTATCACCAAGAAAAGAAAACAAATTGCAAAGACAAAGAAATCTACAAAGGGAGAAGTTGAGGAAGAGGGAAACAAAGGTAGTGCTTTCGTGCCTAAGAGAAGAAGAGTAGCGAGATTTTCACAGAAGAAGAAGGAATCCTCCAAGGTAGGGGATGAAGCTGGCCCACTAGTAGTAAGTGTGGAAAGTTTGGGAGAGAAAACACAGGTGTACACAAGAAGATCAAGAACTCCCTCTCCCAAGGATGGTGTGCCAAAGAAAATTTTTCCCTTAGCTATCCCAGCCACAAAACATGATAATGTCCCTCCTTCTCATGAAACTCATAATCTACCATGTGAATCTAAGGATGCAGAGGATTACCAAGAAGGTGAGCTCTACAATACAGAGGTTGAGATTGAGAGGATATTGTAGTCCAATTTGGTGACTTATGAAGATTCACGTACATGAAATGAAGAAGATAGACCTCCATAGAGAGAGGAAGTGCCAATCAAGACCCCTTAACTATTGCATGAAGAAGAACATAATAAGGGAAGTGAAGATAAGACTAAAGAGATTCCTGAAAAGAAAAATTTGAATAAGGATTTCTCCAAGGTTCAATAGGATGTGATTGGACAAGGTAATGAGCAGTCAAATTCCACTATTCCTACTTGATTGGGAAAGGAATTAAAGAGTAAACAAATTATGGTGGATGATACTTCTCCCAACTGGGATGAATTACTGGAAAACATAGGAAAGGGAAAAGCAAAGAAGAAAGCCAGGGTTATCTCCAAGATAGAGAGGGATGAAACTAATAACATGGTGATTCAAATTGCCACCCCTATACCAGATAAGAATAAATATGAAGTGACTGGTAGAGATTATAGTGTGCAAACTATTAGCTTCAGACCCACCTCCATGATGTAGTAAGTTGAATAATTTGAAGCCTCTAGTGCTACTATTTTGAGAAGATTGAAGAAAGAGGTGGAAGCTAAGCAAGATTTGAAGAAAGATAATGACAAACTGAAGAGGTATTTGCAAGATTTTATGAAACCCTTGCAATCCATCAACTCCTCATCATCTGCTACAAGTTTTCTACCACAGGAGACAATAACTGAGTTGGAGAAGATGAAAACCACTACACGTGCCACACTGAACTGGTTGTAGGGAGTGGAGACTAAAGGAGATAATGCCATTACAAATATCCTATCAACCAATGGGGATGCTATAAGATCAATAGAGTGGTTAAAGAATGTACTAGCTCAAGATAAGGAGGATGTTGATCTTTTGTTGCATAAGACCAAGACCATCATGGAATATACTAAAGATAAGTTGATAAGTGATGGAATTCTTCCTTCCTCCAAAGTTGTAGAACCCTGGGAATGGTACGAAGCTTTGAAAATAAGGAAAAGGGTTTTGAAGAAGTTGCATAAGCAAGGAAAGAAAATTGAGGATACCCTGACTAAAATCTAGAACAAGTGCATTTCTTTCTTCAAAGTTATGACCGGAAGAAAAAGGTTTACACCAAAACATCTGAACTTAGAGCAACTCAGGAAATGGTGGCGAGATGTATATTCTCCACTCAATGATGGCCCAATTATTGAACACCAATTAGATGATGCAACCACATACATTGCAGTGATGGAAAAGTATCAAACCTTGAAGGCAGATTGGGATAAGGTCATTAAGCAGTCACGAGAGGATATCAAATCCATTGAGAGAAAAATTAAGGTGTTAGTTAGTGCCCCTATAGCTGACTTGGAGAAGGTATTTCTGATGGTGCAGAATAAAAAGGAACAAGATAAGGACAAAGGGGAGAGCAGTTAATACAATGCCTCATTGGAATTTGTGCTTCCCTATTATTCCTCGTCATCCTTCACATGCCTTGGAGATCCTAGTCCGACTTGGATGGAACACATGCATTTAATGTACATTTTACTTTATTTTGAATTCTTCTTGGCCGACTTATTTTTGGGGCCTATTGTTCGTAACCCTATTTGGGCCGACATAAGATGTAATCTCTATAAATAGGGATATTTCCTCATTTGAAAGGGCTAGATAGTTTTACATTGGAGAAAATTAAGTATTAGAACAAGGAGTTAGTAGTTAGGATTATTTTTCAAGCATGTGTTGCAACATAAGATTGGAATTGCTACTACATTAGATGATTTAATGCAAGTAAAGGCATTGTGATTTGGTGCCCTTCTTGTGTTAATTTTATCTGGAATGGTTCTTGTGATTCTATCTTTTAAAATTGCTTAAGTTTATTTGATATATATGTTAGATTTGATGTTAGATAACTTAATGGTCTTTATGATTTGATGCTCAAAGTGTTGCAACAATCTCTAGTCCATAATTTTGGCAGCTAGCTAATTGTTAGTTGCTTTGAAAAGTTAGCTTGGACTTTGATATTCATTGTGCTTAGTTTAGTTGTGAATGTTTGTTCATCCCAATTGCAATAGGGTTGTTTGGATAAATTTTCATGATCTAAAAATCTTTCGTGCCTTAGAAGATTGCACTATTTCTATAAGATTGTAGTTTTTTCTAGGTCAAGCATGAATTAGTTTATGAGGGATTGGTCCATTTCAAGTATTTTGTCATTTGCACTATTAATATTAGGATTAGTGTTGATCTTAGAAATCTCTTTGAAACCATTATCTTTTGCTATTTCTTTGTTATTTGGGTTGGATTTAGGATTTGAAGTATCACCATATTGCTAGATTTGATAAGTTTGAAGATTTAGTATTTGCTTGTAGTAAGGTCCCTTTGTGATTACCAACATTTCACATATTATTTGAACTGTTTATGCATTGTCAATACCTAACATTAGAGACCTTGGGGTTATCTCTTGAGGCTTAATGATAGAGATTTACCTTTCAAGAGAGATAGAATATCATATTCTGTTTGAGTTGTTGCTGTGCAAAAAACACCATCAACAAGTTTCATTATAAGATCCTTGTATTTTGATAATTTTTCATGTTTAGTTTGATATGTCCTAGTGATTTTTTTGATTACTAATTATGAATCACCAAAGATATTGATATCTTTAGCACCCATGGTTAAAGTAGCTTGCAATCCTGTGATTAATGCGTCATACTTAGCTATGTTATTTGTACATAGGAAATTTAATCGATAGGACAAGGGAATAGACTTACCATCAGGTAGAATTAATACCTCTCTAGCACCAAACCCTGTTCTACACTTAGATCCATCAAAATAAAATTCCCATGTTTTAACATCTGTGATCAAGACACTATCTTCAGGAAAGGATTCATGATTAGGTAAAGCAAGAGGAGAAGGGGCATCAGCGAAGTGATCGGTTACGACTTTTCCTTTGATTACTTTTTGGGAAACAATCTTAAGGTCAAACTCAATTAACAACATCACCCACTTAGCTAAGCATCTAGATAGGTTGGTTTTATTAAAAAGATGCTTAAGGGGATCAAATTTTTTCATGACTTGTATTTCAACATTTAGTAAATAATGTCGCAACTTACTAGTAGCGAATAAAAGAGCCAAACATTATTTTTCAATTGGTGAATATCAAGTTTCATAATCAATTAAAGTTTGACTAATGTAATAAATAGGATTTTCTTTTCCATGATCGTCTTGTTGAGCCAACAATGTTGCAAGAGCATGGGTTGATGCAGCTATGTAAAGGATAAATGGTTTATTTGGAACAATAGGTTGTAAAACATGTGGAGTTGTAAGGTATTCCTTTAAACTCTCAAAAAAATTGTTTACAATCCTCATTCCAATCAAAAGGTACATCAGTTTTGATTGGCTAAAGATGCAACAAAATGACAGATAGCTTGAATTTAGCCTTGTAATGTGCATAATTGAGAAATTTCCTTAGGAGGTGGCATGTTAATAATGGCATCATTTGTCTTTGTGTCCACCTCAATGCCTCTATGAGATATGACAAAGCCCAAAATTTTTCCACTTTCTACACCAAAGACACACTTTTTTGGATTTAAGTGCATGTTATATTTACATATTCACTCAAAGATTTTTCAAAGAACATTTACATTGTTTTGTCTTGTTAAGGATTTAGCCAGGATGTCATCAACATAATCTTCCAAGATTTTATGTATGTAATTGTGAAAGATCAATGTCATTGGTCATTGATAAGTTTCACCAACATTGTTTAAACTAAAAAGAATCACAACCCAACAAAATGTTCCCAAATAGTTGTAAATGTAGTTTTGTATTGATCTTGAGGGTTGATAATGATTTGATTATAACTAGAAAATTTGTCCATGAATGACAACAAAGCATGTCCAGCAGTTGAATCTATGATTATGTCAATATTAGGAAGTGGAAAGTCATCTTTTAAAGAGGCTTTATTCAAGTTATGAAAGTTCATACATATCGTAATATGATTATCGGGTTTAGTAAATGTGACAATATTTTAGATCCAAGGAGAATAATCAATAGGGAAAATGAAACCCGCATTAAGGAGTTTTTCAAGCTTTGCTTTAACATACAAGGCTATGTTAGGGTTCCTTTTCATATATTTTGGAAAATGGGTTTAACATTTTTAGCTAGAACGATGTTATGTGTCACAAGTTTTGGGTCAATTCCTGGCATATCAAAATATTTGCAAGCAATTTTTTTAGGAAAATCATGAAGCAAGGTTGTAGTATCCTCTTGTTCTTCATCATCAAGGCACTTCCCAATCTTAATAATTTTTTCTTTATCATCTATGTCCATTGGAATGTCAATTGTATCTCCTAAGGGGATTGCATTAGATTTAGGAACTTTAGGATCATATGGTTCTTCAGTGATATCACTATCATTTTGCTTGGTAATTATCACATCACAAGTAACCCATTTCATGGGAGTAATAGAGGATGTGTTATCATAAACTCCTAACATTTGTTTGAGAGTTTCATCATTGTCAACATACTGCCATGATGGTGGTAAGTCCATATCAAGCAATTCAAGATGTTTGATTGTGAGATTTTGTTTTGGTTGACATGTAATAGTGTTGATGTTCAAATATGGTTGTTGAGTATCTTTTGTCATCTTAGAAAAATAATATCCCAATCCAATTTTTGTCTCTTGTGTATTAGGTTCTATAGGGACATGAATACCTTGTTCATGCTTTCCCTACCCTTTTCTAGTATATCCCAATTGTTTCACAACTTCATTGCATTTTCCATAAAGTCTTTCCATTTCCATTGGATTAGGCAGATGTTGATAATCTATCTCATCAAAATTTGTTGTGTACATTGTAGTTTCTTCCAAAGTAGAGGAGATAGATGTTTGAGAAGATTTTTTTGAATTCTGAGTTGACATGATGGTTGGTTGTTCTTGTTTCTCATCCTTCTTTTGTGTGATTATGTATTTTCCCATAAATGAAGGTGTGAATTCTAAGGATCCCCAATCATCACCAAATAATTTAGACACTGATTCCTCATCTTTTTATTCAATTTCAAGAAGTTATATATTGGATGTTCGAATTAATTATTTAGAGGACTTGTAGTTCCTTTTTCAAGGTGCAAGCAACTTTCAAGCTTGGGGTCTATTTTGTTAGAGTAAAGGTTTAAATTTAATCATGTTAATTAAATTACCTTTATCTCCTTCTTAACATTTCACCTTAGTTTGCATAATAAGACATTTAATAATTATATTAATTATTAAATGTGTTATCCTTTTAGGGTTTTGTTGATCTCCTTTCTTAAGGATTGATCTTTTATGTAATTATGCTAATTCAGTTGTAGAGAATATACAACTTTTTCAATTTCACAGAGCAAAATATCTCTTTCTCTCTTTCTCCATTTTTTCTTCCCTATGATAGGTATTCTTGCATGCAGGTGTTCTTTGACTTTGAAGTTGGATTTGACAACTTCTACATGGTATCAGAGCACAGACCTGCTACAACCTGTTCCTGATTTTGAAGAATTTGGAGTTGAAAGGGGTAGATCTGACTTTCACAGGTTTACAGAGGTTTTTTATGTGGATTTGGCTTACTCTGATTTTTGGGTGCATCTTGGGCCCAAACTAACCTCACAGTTGGACTCAGACCAGCCAAAAAACCATATTTTCATATATGGAATGCCCTATTTGAGCACAGTTGCACCAGAAGGAAAAAAATTTGGCCCCTAGGTCGTACGACCTTAGGGCACGATCTACAAGGTGAAAATTTAAAAAATAAATAAATAAAAAACAAGGTTTTTTAATTTTTTTTTTTGCATGGCCAATGTTAAGGGCTGCACCATGACTGCTCTGCCCGGTGGCCTCCATCGTGCCACCTGCTCCCATCTGCCACCAGCTCTACCGTCGATCCGCCGCTCCCACAGCCCCTTCAGCTCCTTAGCTCTAGGTTGCGGTCCTTTGGAGGACCAAGAGCCTGTGCTCCAGCCCTGGATCAAACCTTAGCCCTCGCTGGTGGTCACTAATGTGACTAGGAGCCACGCTGAAAGCTCCAGCGCCCAGCGGACCAGGGGTCCTTTTTTTATGCCCCTGAGGGCTATGGGGGACTAATAGTGCTTTTGCAGCTACCTTCATGAAATCAGGCGTATCTTGCTCGTTTTAGCTCAGATTTTTGAACGAAAATAGGCATTGGAAATTTGATTATGTGTTGGATGCCATGGAACTAGTAATTTTTTCCAGATTTTCTGCTTGATTGTATTTTTTCCAGTCAAAGTGGGGTCTTTTTTTTCACTTTCGGGGCCCTAGAAGGTGCAAACGGACTCCATTTTTCAAACTCGAATAGGCATTGGAAAGCTCCCAGCATGCACTATTCAGATATGTGATCTTTCTTCATAAAAAATTTACCAAGTATACAAAATTTTGTATGAAGCATTTTTTTCTTTTTCAAGCTTTTCATCTTTAAAAATTGTACTGGGGTTTGGGTTCTCATATTGTGGGGGAGTGTTTTTTCTTGCTTTTTGTATTTTCCATTAGAAAACTAGAACACCAAAACTCTAAAAAAAAATCAAACCCTTCTGCATCTTCTTTCTATTCTGAAAGATCACATAATAATAACAAAAAACAAGCAGGCACAGGTGCAGGGTTTAATGGCAGACTCTTCTTCGATTGAGCATCTTTCCCCACACAATTATCATACCTGGAAGGAACAGATGACAAGAATTCTCATGTTCAAAGGTTTATGGTCATCTTTGGATGATGTTCAACCTTAGTTACAACGCCAATTTGAGATCTTTCATTACAAGAACAGAATGGATGAGGCCATGGGGTTGTTATCCTTGCATGTTTCAGATAGTCTTCTCTTTCATCTCGAGGGTTGTGCAACTCCTCAAGCTATGTGGTTGAAGTTTGAAACACTTTTTGGCACCATTAATCAGTTCTGAGCACTTCAGATTGAGGCAGAATTGACCACTTTGGTACTTGATTCCTTTCCTTCTATTGAGGATTTCTTGATGAAATTAAAATCTCTCAGATCTTTGTTACAGGGTTGTGGTAAAAACAAAACAGATACAGAGTGCATTTACCTTATTCTATCTAAGCTTTGAGGATCCTTCCAAATTTTCTCTTCTACCTTCTATTCCACCATGGATGCTTTGGGTCCACATTTTACCATGCCTTCTCTTGAGGTATTCTGTGATCGATTGACAAGAGAGCAGGCCAAGCTCACATAGTTGGATACTCTTCTTGGATCAAAGAATAAATCATTGGTTGCTCAGCCATCCCAAGGGAAACAAAAGAAGAAACAAAAGCCGAAGACAGATTCAGTTGGCAGTGAGAGTTCCTCCAAGCCACCACCTAAAAAAAATTCAAAACCACAATCCAATACTAAACAGGGAAAATCTTCTAAGTTTGGAGAGTCTTCCTCCAAGACTAAGAAGAATCCAAGTGATCCTTGTAGTTTCTGTGGCAAGGAAGGACATTTAGTTTCCAGGTGTTGGAAACGATTAGAGGCTTTAGAGGAAGCCATGCAGCAGCATCATATTTCCTCACCTCAGCCTCCTTCTCCATCCATGGGGAAAGGTCATGCTCTTTCTGCACGAGCCTCATCTTCAGGATCCACATGGATTATTGACTCTGGTGCTTAGCACCATATCTCACACTCACAGGATTTAGTCACTGCACTTGCTCATAGTGCTACTTCAGAGATTGTAGTTGGTGACTCAGCACAACTCTCAGTTCAGGGTTCAGGTACTGTTTCATTGGATGGTGGTTGTCTACAGGATGTGCTTCTAGTTCCTAAAATTTTGAAAAAACTTCTATCTGTTTATCAGATTTGCCACTTTGGCTCTGGTAAGACAGTTGAGTTCTCACCACATGATGTGGTTATTCGAGATCTTCATGATCCTGACTTGGTTGTGGCTACTGGGAGTGTGGATTCTGCATCACGCTTATATAGATTTGATGGCTTTGAGAGTTTAGACACTGTTGGTTCCTCTCTTATAGCACATGCAGATTTAGTGAGCAGGCTTTGGCATGAGCGTTTTAGACATGTCAATTATAGATATCTACAACAAATGAGTACTCAGGCACTTGTGATTGGGCTCCCACAAATTTCTTATACTGATGGTGTATGTTGAGGTTGTGTTCTTGGCAAACATCATCAAGATCCTTTTCCTAAGGGTCGAGCCACTCGTGCTAGGGCACCCCTAGAGTTGGTACACAGTGATCTTATGTCCTTTCCAACTCCTTCCTTTTCAGGGGCTCGCTATGTGCTCACTTTTATTGATGACTTCTTCAGATGTACATGGGTGTACTTTCTTAAGTATAAGTCTGATGTCTTTGACTCATTCAGGATTTTTAAGACATTTGTGGAGAAGCAATCTGGACTTTCTATCAGGAGGATACACACAGATAATGGGGGGGAATATGTTAATCAAGATTTTATAGATTTTTGCATTGAGCATGGTTTACAGCATCAGTTTACAGTCCCTTACACCCCTCAACATAATGGTGTCGCTGAGAGAAAGAACAGAACCTTACGGGAGATGGAAAATTGTATGATACAGTCTCGAGCTATGAGTTCTTCCTTCTGGGCTGAGGCAGTCAATTGTGCCAATTATATTCAGAATCAGATGCCTCATAAAGCATTGTGACATATGACTCCTAAGGAGGCCTGGACCCATGTCAAGCTTGATGTTTCTACATTCTGAGTTTTTGGTAGTGACGCTTGGGCATTTATTCCTGATGCTTAGCGGAAAGCCATGGAGAGGAAGAGTTGACCACTCATATTTGTTGGCTATTGTGAGGATGTTAAGGCGTACATGTTGTTTGATCCTGATTCCAGAGAGGTCTTGTTTCGGCGGGATGTCCAGTTTGATGAGCGCTATCCTCAGATGGATTCTCCATCACCAGCTTCTCCCTCATTTCCTACTCCTCCCTCTTCATCTCTTGAGGATTACTTATCTCTTGAGGATGATGTAGATGATGATCCACCATCTCCACCACCACCAGTTTCTCTGTCTTTGCCTAGGTGGGCACATGTCACTGTTGAAGAAGCTGGTTCTTTGGTAGGTGATCCTTTAGATACTCTTCGTACTTGTGGTCAGACATCTGGTTCTAGTCTTTTGAGTCATGCCATTTCAAATGATCCTCAAAAGTTTTCAGAGGCGACAGGTCACCTTGAGTGGGATAAGGCTATGGATGAGGAGTATTCTTCTTTGATGAAGAATCATACTTGGGATCTTTGTCCTCTTCCTAAGGGAAGAAAGTTGGTTCGGTGCAAGTGGGTGTACCGTACCAAGTATGTTGTAGATGGTTCTATTGCTAAGTATAAGGCACATCTTGTTGTGAAGGGGTTTTCTTAGGTAGAAGGTATTGACTACTCCAAGACCTTTGCTCCTATTTCCAAGATGAATTCTATATGCCTGGTACTTTCACTTGCAGCTTCACAGGGATGGACAGTGTTTCAGATGGATGTGAAGAGTGCCTTCTTGCATGGAGACCTACATGAGGAGATCTATATGAAGCAACCTTAGGGATTTGTGCATGACACTTCTTTGGTTTGCAGACTTCGGTGTTCATTGTATGGTCTCAAACAAGCCCCTCGGGATTGGTATGAGAAGATGGACTCTTTCTTGCTTTCCTCTCACTTCACACGCTGTCATTCTGATCACACCGTATATATTCAGCATCAGGAGGGTGATCTTTTGATTCTTGTGCTATATGTAGATGATCTCATCCTTACAGGTAGCTCATCCTCCATGATTCAGAGTGTTCATCGAGCTTTGATGGAGCAGTTTGAGATGATAGATCTTGGTCTCTTGCACTTCTTTTTGGGTCTTCAGGTTATTCAGTCTTCGGATGGGATTTCCATATTTCAGGAGAAGTATGCTCTTGATATCCTTCAGTGATTTGGCATGCTTGATTGCAAGTCTGCCCCCACTCCATTTCAGTCAGTTGTTGTTTTGTCTTCCACTTGCTCTACTCCTTCAGTAGACCACACTTTATACAGGCAATTGGTTGGAAGTTTGTTGTACCTGACACATTCTCGTCCTGATCTTTCCTTTGCGGTTGGCCTTGTCTCTCAGTTTTCCCATGATCCTCATGAGAGCCATTGGCAAGCAGCCAAATGTATTTTGAGGTACATTCAGGGTACCACTCATTATGGCATTCACTACACTTCAGGATCCCCTCACATCATTGGCTTCACTGACTCCGATTGGGCTGGTGATGTCAACGATCGAAAGTCTACTTCTGGCTTTTTTTTTGCCTTGGTTTTGGTCCTATCACATGGTCTTGCAAGAAGCATTCTGCTATTGCATTATCATCTACAAAGGCTGAGTATCGTGCAGTAGTGTTAGCCATTCAGGAGGTTTTACGGCTTCGGCAGTTGATGACAGAGTTTGGGTTTCATCCTGATAGTCCCACTATGCTTTGGTGTGACAATCAAAGTGCCATTCATATTTCTCACAACCCAGTGGAGCATCAGTAGAATAAGCACATTGAAATCCACATGCACTTCATTAGGCAGTTGATTCAGGATGGTTCTCTCATCTTGGAGTACATTACTATAGAGGAGCAGGTTGTAGACATCTTCACTAAACCTTTGGCATCACCATGCTATCTCTAGTTGTGCTCCATGCTCAGTGGGGTGAAGGAAGTTGTCCTTGGGGGGGTCTCAATGAGGCCTTCCTTCCTTCTTTCATGTTTTTTTAGCTTGCTTTCTTCTCTTTTTGGAGAGGAGTTTTTCCCACTGGGTTTTCTCTTTTACTCCGTTTTATAGAGATTTGGTTGTAATTGGGTACCTTATCTGGCCTTGTTGTTGGGACCCAAGTTTACTTACTAGCATTGTAGTTACCTTTGCTTTCTTGCATATGTTTTTAGTTGCACTTTTGCTCATCTTAAGGTGCGGTGTTAGAGTAAAGGTTTAAATTTAATCATGTTAATTAAATTACCTTTATCTCCTTCTTAACATTTCACCTTAGTTTGCATAATAAGAGATTTAATAATTATATTAATTATTAAATGTGTTATCCTTTTAGGGCTTTGTTGATCTCCTTTCTTAAGGATTGATCTTTTATGTAATTATGCTAATTCAGTTGTAGAGAATATACAACTTTTTCAATTTCACAGAGCAAAATATCTCTTTCTCTCTTTCTCCATTTTTTCTTCCATGTGATAGGTATTCTTGGACTCTGAAGTTGGATTTGACAACTTCTACATATTTCAACTTGATAAATGTGTTTACAAATATATTTCATTATATGATGAAGGGTCGAAGGAAATATTGTACGAAAGATCATAAGGCATGACATGAATAGAATTTTTCATAGTAGCCACCCCAACTGTAATAGGAAAAGTGATTACATTGAGTGCTTGCTTTATTGTATTGTCAAATCCACAAATGGATAAGGAATCATGTTTTAGTTTTTATTTTTGAACATGTAATCTATCAATGAGATTGATGCAATACATGGTGGAGAAACCCACTTTTAAACCCCAATTAACTTGACTCAAACAAAGAAACAATCTTTACAAGAAAAATCCCTCAAACTATCCCAAAACAACATTAGGCTTCTAGCCTTCAAAATTCAACAGATGGAGATATTCTTTTGAAAAGGCTGTACAATGGCCAACCAAACATCAAATAATATTTAACACAAATCCTAAAACAAAATTCCAAAAGATCACACCAAGTTTCATTGCACCATCATTAAGATTCAATAGACTCTTCTACCCAAAAGGCTACTAAATTAGCTAAAATTAACAAAGGGCGTCCCTCTTATTCACCTGCTCTTAACACAAAATCATCAAGCAGTCATTAGTTATATATCAAAACATCAAATTCCACATTTTTTTCTCAGTTTCAAGGCTTCCTTTATGCTGGTCTATGAAACCCTCCATTACTTTGCATAAACACTAGGGTTTAATGGAAAACACAACTCTTAAACTTTCCCAAGTGAGCCAATGTTTCAAACTGACCAAAAATGATCTTCCCATGCCTAAAAGTCTCACAAAAAGTCAATATCATTAATATTTCTTCAAAACCCTCACTCAACAACCCAATTTCACTTACAAAGTGCTCTGCCTAGCCCTAGAGTAACATTCAAACTTGAACAACTCCATTCCATAGCCTGCCACAACATCAAGAAAACTAATTCGCATCATTTGGGACCCATTCCACAAGGAACAATGGATACAAAAAGTGGAATGGGTCATATAAGCTTCTTAGAAGACCTTCAATAGTGCAAACTGTGATAATAGGGTAGTCATAATAAAATACATAGATTTCTCACCAAAGTTAATATTAAACCTTCAAAATGGATGGGAATAAGAGTTAACACTTGTTACCATTGAGCACAAAAGTTTTTCCAAGCATCAAGTAGTCTGTATGGGCCATACAGGATATAAGAAGATCTGAAAACACAAAAAAAATGCAGAAGAGAATGTTGTCTTTTGAATTGAATGCTACAATACATGAAACAACAACCTTTTTTGAGCCTTTCAAAGGCCTTTAAATACATTTTCAAACAAAAAAATAACCACCAAATGCCTCTAACTATTTTTTAAACTTCTAAGTCTCTTAATATTCCCTAAACTACATTTTGACAACCTTGTTTAACAACTTTACATCTATTTGAAATTGTTTTCACATATGAACGAGTTTCCAATGTTTTCCCATACACCTAAATACATAGTAAAATGGTCTTTGAGACCTTATTTGATACAAAAAAACATTATCACCCCCTATACTAACCTAGACTCACTCAAAGTTCTCCTTCACACATTATCACCAAATGCAATTTTACATCATGGTTGTAGGTGCTCTTGCACCAAAGATTCACTCTACACACATTAAGGGAAGAACCATTATCAATAAGGGTTCTTTTGATACCTATTCGATTGAATTGAGCAATTATCATAAATGATTCATTTTGTTTTCACAACTCTAAAGGAGGGAGCTCATGTTGATGGAAATAAATGTCTAGATTAACTTTATTCATTCCATGTACTAAAGCTTCCACATCATTTGGAATTGTACCAGGAGGAACCACAATTTTTTGTACTGTTGTTTGAAGAATAGTGTGTTAATTTGGTGAATTCTGAAGTAAACTCCAAAGGGAAATCTTTGCAGGAGTATTCTTGAGTTGTTCAACAAGATCGTACTCCTTTGTGTGTGAGGGAAAGTGAGGAGAACTAGGTGGATTAGGTAAAGGTAAAGAGGTTTTGTGATGGTTGCAGTGGTTGAGGATTATTTCGGGTATTATATGTATGAGAAATAGTAATATTATTGGATTCCTGCAACACATCAGGTCTAGGTGGGTAAAGAGTAAACTCAAGTTTATTAGAAGGATGAAGTTTATGCGAGGGTGGATAAAGAATGAGTTGAGTTTGAATCACATTAACATCCTTAGTTTTAGATTTTTCACAACAAACTATAGTGGATGACTTAAGTGAGATGAAGTCCTGAAGGGCTTCATCTAACAAGTCAGAGTCATCACAACCAAAAGGTTTGAGAGATGATAAGTTATCGTTAATTGGTTTAGGCTTCTCAGGGAAAACTTTAGAGGTGTTAACACTCGTTGTTGTAGGTTGGTCACAACAAACCTTAGTTGATGACTTAGGCGAGCTGAAGTCTTGAAGGGCTTCATCTAACAAGTTAAATTCATCATAACTAAACGGTTTGAGAGATAAGTTATCATTAATTGGTTTAGGCTTCTCATGGAAAGATTTAGAGGATGAAGTGAGTGAGATGAAGTCCTAAAGGACTTCATCTAACTTGTCTACATCATCACTACTGAGAGGCTTGGATGAGATGGTGTTTCTAAATTGAATCATTTTTTTGAAAGGTTGGTTTGATGTTTTAGTTTTTTTTAATTTTATGAATTGATGACTCTAATTGAAATGAACTAGGAACTAATGCTAAAAAGGAAACTTGAAAAAATCTAATACTATCTATAAATTCCATGAATAAAATGATGCTTATGCAAATGATTTAGATATAACAAAAAACAACTAAACTAAAACATAAAAGGAATTGTAGGAAACTGAATTCTAGAAATACTGATGCAAAAATTGCAATGGGATTGATTCACCCAAGGTGGCGAATGAGTCCAAGAAGAGGTTTTTTTAATTTTTTTCTAATTTTTTTGATGTTTTTCTATGTGTTCAGGTCTATATAATGTAGATAAATACTAGAAATGTAGAATCTTGAGATGATTTGATGAAATGAAATGCAATAATGACCTCTAAATGATAGTTTCACTAATGCAAATTTTAGTAAGCCCTAGGATGCAAAAAAAACAAAAAAATCTAATGCAATTGAGTCTAAGGATGCAAATGAAAATGCAAATCAGAAAGAGATAATGTTCAATATGTAGGTTCACCAAAATGAACCATCAATTTTGAGGTGTTTTATGGGCTTCTCTTGCACTCTTATGGTTTTTCACCTAAAAGGAGAGAGATAGAACACTAAAATTAGTGTGGTTCACTCAAAATAAAGTATGCAAGATGTAACAAAGACTAAATACAATGATCTAAATGTAGCTAAGTGATGAAATTGATTGATTATGAATGCAAAACTAATGAAATATGCAATGTTTGAAAACATAGTGATGTTTGCAAAAGACCTAGAAAGATGAACAAAAATGCAAATAGAATCAAATAGAAAATTGTAACTTAGGATGTGTGCACTTGTGAGACTGATAAAGACTAGAAAGCACTCTGAAAATCTAGAAAAATTGACTTTTTATCTGATTGGGACTGATTCACCACCTTGGGTGAATCAATCCTAGGTTAAGGTTTTCTGCCTAGAAACTGGTTTCTGCTCATCGGGTACTAGAATCTGCATTTTACTTTGTCATCCACCTCAAGTGGGACTAATTTTCCATCCATGGTGAATCAATCCTTTTTTAATTTTCTGCAAATTTAGATCTCAGACCTACACCTTATCACCTGTACAACATTTTTTGACGGGAATTCAGATCGGGATCTCAAAAAATACTTGCAAAATAGCTTAATTTTTTTTTTAACGGGGGATTTCCTCGGTCAAACCCCTAATTGGGTAATCAAACCTTGAATGGATAAAAATATTCTTAAAGCCCTAGTCTAAAGTGTGTCAAAGACTAGGAAAATTTGAAGCATGACAAACCCTATTCTATTGTGCTAGAATAAGATGAACAAATGTGATTTGAATGATGCAAGACTTCAACCCTAGAAATCCTACAACATATCAAAATATATGTAAATGACATGCAAATGAAATGAAAACCTTAATTTGAAGATAAAGAGAAAATGGAAGATGGAATCACTTTGAAAAAAAGTCTTTAGGTATGATTTGATGGCTAGTTGCATCTCCTAAACCTAGATTTCTCCATGATTCACCATATACATCCACCTTCAACTCTTTGCAATGTAGAATCTTGAATGAAGAGTGAGATTCAAGACCTACAAAAACCCTAGTTTGCTGCCTTAAAACTTCAACTTTGTTGTAGAAAATGCTAATGAAACTTATTGTAGATGATTTGAATTTAGTATTTTTTTTGTAAAAATGACTAAGAGATGTGAAAAATGACCTAAAATGTGTATTTATAGGCATAAACACATAATATTCCTGTTATTTAGACCTAAGAGGCCGACATCCATTGAAAAAATAAGTTGAATTAATTAAATTCCCGCTCAAAATTGAATTCCCCCCCAAAAGGGACTCATTCACCACCCTTGGTTAATGTGTCCCACCAGAGGGGACTCATTCACCCAAGGTGGTGAATGGGTCCCACTAGTGGCTTTTGGAGGTGGGTTTTTGGGATATGCATGAATTAAGTGTTGTTTGTTGGGATTTAGATGATTTATCAAGTGAAATGGGCCTCTAGATAAAGAATGGTCCTAGGCCTACCTCTTATAAACAAGGCATCTTGGGATATCATTTTAGACTTCCTCCTCATCTCCTATGATAGGAGAGTAGAAATTATACTATCCATCTTAGGATCTGCACCACTACCACTGATAGCAATAATTAGATTTTCTCAAGACTCTGGTAAAGAACAAAGTAAAAAAATGCATTTATCTTCATCTTAGATAGCTTTACATCTATAGATGCTAACTGACTTAGAATCAAATTGAAAGAATTTAAATGATGTGCCACAGAATCACCATCTTTCATCTTTAAATATTACAAATTTCTTTTCAAATACAACTTATTAGTAAGACTTTTGGTTTGATAGATATAAGCTATCCTCTTCCACAATTTATATGTAGTAGCTTCATCTGAAATATTCATAACAACATTAGGAAGACATAACCTTATGGTCCCTCTTGCATTCTTATCAAGCTTACCCCAATCCTCACCTAACATCATTGTAGATGGTTTTGTCTCTTTAAAAACAACTAACCACTAATCTCTCTCTTCAAGGAGATCCTCAATTTCTAGTTTCCACATCTCATAACTAGATCCATTGAATCTTTCAATATCTAGACAAGAAGTAGAACTCATTGTAACACACTTATTTTACAAATCTACAATAACACAACAGTAAAAGCTCCCACTATAGCCAAAAAACCTTCAAACTTTTAAGAGAAAGGCATCCCAAACCCTAACCAACCATTGGCTCTAATACCAAATGTTGAAAATGAAGGTAATATTGTAGCTCAAAACTTGTAAAAATATGAGAATATAGATCTAATTGAGTGTTCTTTTTTACAATTCTTTGTGTATGATTAATCTGTTTAGATCAATTTTACCAATTGTAGAAAGAGATAGAAGATTGTAGAAGAATGAGTCAAGGATATAGAAGTGACACAACATATACATGGAGAAACCCTTTCGGTAAAAAAATCCACCAAAATAAATAGTGCTTGTATTATTTAACCTTAGAACAAGATTACAATAATACTGTATCAATCCTTCATTGATATTCTTCCTTGCCTTCAACAATCCTTCTTCACAACCTCCAATTAACTCTCATGGAACTCTCATACACTTGCTACAATTAATTGACAATCATATGAGCATGTAAACTCATAAGAGTTGTACAATATAGGAGCATAAAGCTCCTCACAAAAATCTATGCCTAGATTGGGCAAGTAGAGTTCTACAATGTAATATGAAGTCAAACCAAAGTCTTCCTCAATTTAGGCACCCCAAACTGAACACTTTATTGAACTTTGGTCAAGAAGATATCATGTAGAATTCACCTCAAAGTTGGAACTTGGGAATGGGTCCACTTGGCCGAGCCTTGTAAATATCTTCTTATGCAAAAGGTGTTAACTAAAAGATTCCAACTTGGGAGCCCCCAAGTCAATCTTAGTTAACTAAGAAATATCTCTCCACCAATTCATGCAAACATTATGAATGATTAATCATCCCCACTTAACTGAAAGTATCCACCTGTTATCTATCATGCAACTGAAGTCATTAGTCATGCAACTTAATTCTAATGAATTCAACTTGCATTCAACTCAAAATAACTACATACAACTGAAGATAACTGAACCATAATTGAATTGAATTGAACTGAATTGAACTGAACTGAGCTGATACTGAATTGATAGTTCCACTCCACTTATGTAAATATCAATCCCTAATTTATAGGATCAAAACATGCATTACTAAAGTGTTATCAATCCTCCAAATAGTTAACTAAAGCAAGGTGGGTTCCACCTTCCATGTGGGCGCCCCATGTGCTCCTATCTTGTAGGATCTCTTCTTGGACATCCCCGCATGTTCCTATCATTTAGGAATAATCACAAATGTCATTTTACATGTTCATTTCATTCAAATTTAATCTCTTTCTAATCCTACTATTAGGGAACATTTTCCAAGGACTTAGGAGATACATGAAATATGTTTAGGATTGTAATTAAATGACATCCTATTCCCAATAGAAAGCACTAGAACATAAGTCACTAACCTATTTGTGAGTTGTGGAACTAATATGTTTCATATGCTATAAGCTCCTAGAAAACTTGGTTTTCCTATTGGTTTGTGGATCTATGCTTACTCCATTATTTAGATGACATGTTTGATGTAAATGTCTAAATGTTTGAATGGATTTCAGATTTACAAAGATGGGTTTATATGTTTTAGATGTTAATTAAAATATGTGATATGTAGATCTATGATAAGACTGTATTGAGGGTGTTGTTGATCAAGGTCCAGATACAAGTTTGTATGGATGCTTTGAGGATTCTTATTGATTCATGGTTAATCTTATGTGGTTTTGTTTGGAAAATCAAATCTAGTGTTGATCATGGTGTTTGAGTCTTAGAAATCCACATGTTATACCTGAATATATCTATTTTATATGATACTGATGTGGGGTTGAATATATTTTTTAGTTATTCAAGATTGGAGCACTAATTATGTATTTCTCCTTTGAGATGTTGCATATGTGATGATATTGTAAAATTATCCGACGTGATATCCATTTGATAGACGATTATTCTTGATCAGAATTATTACATTGGTATGCTTATTATATTGAGAGATGGTTACTAGGAGTTCTTGATATAGTTGTTCATTTAAATTTATAATAGTTGTTTATGGTTCATGAGAAGCTCTGTTCACTTTTAAATAGAGTTTTGGAAATGATATTGATCATGATGTCATTTATAACTTGGTATTACTTTTAGTGGGATCTTTATGTAATTGCATAATATGTTCTATCTTCTTTGTTTCAATATTTTAGTTCTAAGTTGTTGTTAAAATGTGTAGTGAGCCATGGATAACATTTGATTAGAAGATGGATGATCTTTTATAATCGTTGTTGGTGTCATAAGGATCTCTTGGATTCTGCACTTAGAATGTAGTAAGAGTTTAATGACATCATTGGTTCTATTCACAAAGGATGTGTGGAATTTTTATTATCTTGGTTTGGAGGTTGTGGTTGTACTTTACCTTTTGGGAGCTCATGGTGTTGACTTCTTTGATTGTGTTGGGGCCATGGAGGATCTCTAGTTATGAGATGGTTATCATGATTCTTGGAGAGCTTGGTTACATAGTTCAATGGGAGCTTTAGCAGTGATGTTGATTCATCATTTGATGATGGATGGTTATTTTTGTGATCTCCTAGGAGGGTATGTTAGATGATGACATCATGATGTGTTCCTAATTATATAGTTATAATTTTGAAAATGGTCTTATTTTTTTATCTTTGGTTTTGATCATTAATCATTTTCTTGAAGCTTCATGATTTTGCAAGGTTTCATTTGAAGTTTGTATGGATTGATTGGTGGATTCTCATGGAGACTTGAGAGACTTGGGTGAGGCTAAGAGATCTCTTATTTATGGTATAAAATGTTGATATGGTTACTTTGTGGTGTGTATTTTCACAAAATAATGAGGGTCCTACAATTGGTTATGTATGTGAATCCATTATGGACCTAAAGAGAAGATTATCAATTCTTGGTGTTGTGTGTATAAAACAATCTTGTATCCCTCTCTTAGTATACTCAGATGGTGAATGATCTGTGAGGTATTGCCTACTCAAATATCAGATGCATTACTTATTTTGTATCTTTTCTTCTCATATGAGTTAGTCTTGAATATAAAAATTTCAAAGACTCATTAAGAAGAAGATACATGGTTTACAAATTTCCATTGTTCTCCTTGTTTCAGTGTTGAGCTATGGATCTAATTCTGTGGACTTATTTAGAGAGGTATAGGAAATGGTTTGTGGCTTTGGACATATTAACTTTGTTGTAGGTATGATTGGTTTTTTTTTATCTACCTTCGGTATGAGAGGTTTACATCTATTTCTACCATGTTTTTATTTCTTTTGAACGCTAGATGTTGATATCCTTTCAATATGGGAATGGTGAAGGAGATATTACATTTCATAGCTTGGTAAATGTTAGTGTGGAAAATTGATAAGGTTTGATTTACAATTTCTCTCTTTGGTCATGGTATTCTTCCTAGATTTTTGGTTTCACATGGTTGAGTGTGAAGAACTTGGGAGAGGTATGGATCTGCTACTGGTAAGAGAGGTATTGCAACATATTTTTTTGCATGGTTTTCATATCACTATATGTTTCCTTAACACTATGTAATAGAGAAATTAGTCACATCCTCTATGTGAAGTACTATAGGTAGAATTGGTATGCCTTGATCTATTTTCAAAATTTACATTACTCATGCAATGGAAGTTTCTAGATAAATTTTTTGTTACCTGTTTTGATATCTTGGTTTGTTGTTTATTGAATGTGATGATGAGTTTTCATGCTTCATTGGATTAGGTTCTACGAGTTATGTAATTTAGGTGTGTAAAACCTATTGGTTGTAGTGAGATGATTCAGATGTGGACTATCTATATGCTTGAGATTATTTCAATTTTATTCAAACTTTGTTGGGCTTATTTGTGGCCATTTGTGCATTGGTATGTTGCATTAATTAAGATAGGAAATTGGATATACAAAGACTTTATTGTAGACTTTGGGTTGGTATGTTGATCTCATGAAGTTATATATATTTTTTTTATACCTTGGTTTGAGGTATGGTTAGCTTGGGTGAGTTGGAATTTGTTTTGGTTACTATTCCAAGTGGTATGAATAAGGCAGCTACTTGAAGCCTTTTCTATAATTCAAATTTGATTCATGTGTTCATATAAATATTGCTTTAGATTTAAGTAATAGTTGATATGTTTCACCTTGAAATGTTCCTTTTTCTTCCATAAGTGGCATGTTGGAAGATGTGAATGAGTTTTTTTTCTTGATGGTGTTAATCAAGGTTGCTTTTGCAGGTATCTTGCTAGAGTATAAGAGCATAGTGAAGATTTAGATGGTACATGATTTTCTAAAGGATATTTTTTCCTTGTTTGGGATTCCTATGGATGTATTTACAATGTTGATGTCAAGTGGGAGAATGTCCTTGTAAATCCTATGTCATGATTCCAACATCCTTGAAAAGTGTCTCTAGGTACTTAGGGTTTATATGTTTGTAATATATTCATAACAAGTGATGGGTCAACTAGAAATAGTAAAGGTGAGTTGTGGACATAAATATTTAATATTGTTTTCCCCACATGTGGACACCTAGAATAGGATAGTAAATGATAAGGAAAAGGAAAAATAAGTGAAATATTGGGATTCTCCAAGTGGGAGCTTGGGATGAGACATGTGTCTCTTGGTATTCCATCATTTATTATATTTAATATAATGTTTATCTTCTATCTATGGTAACCCAAGTTGGAGGGAAAGTATTGGAGTGAAATTTAATGTCCTTTTTCATTTAGAGGAGGTATTACAAGGATTTTGGATGTTTGGAATGAAGGGTCATCTTTAGGATCCTTATTTAGGGCTTAAGATATCTTCACATGTCTATAAATTCAACCTCTTGGATGTAGAAAATATGAGCAACAGTTGAATGTAGAGCTTCATTGCAAGTACAAGGATAGGTGGAGGCATAAGGAGGTTGTTCAAAGGTGAATATGTTATTTTGTGGTGAAGGAAAAGAGGAGAATGGAAATGATTGTATTGTAATATCATTTATTTGAAGATAATTCATGGTTGGCCTCTCTTCTTTGTGGAGTTTTTAGATTGCAAGGGTTCCTCCACACAAATCTTATGTTATGTGATGATCTTGTTATGCTGATTTTTGCGTCATTGCTACTATCTTATGATGGTGCTATTCATTATATATTTTAGTTATAATTTCACATAAGATAGTGTTCATAAGCATGTTATATTGGTTGTTTTTTGACATCATAAAGAAGATGGATCTAATCATGGTAATTCCATATTATGGCAACTTATTTTTTTAGATTTGCATAAAATTTTCATGTTGTTGTAGTCTAGGCCTTTTATCTCATCCATTGAAGTCATATTTGGATAGAAATTTAATTTCATAACAATTATTATTTGAACTTTTTATTTATCATCAAGAATAACTTAACTTGCTAGCTAGTAGATCTATGTATCTCATGAGTAACCTAGCATATCACAACTTTCTAGCCTTATGAGAACTTTTATTTATCATTTTATTATTTTATTATTTTATGTTGTGTATTTGATGGATGATTCTTGGTATTGAGACAACCTTTCATACTAAGGTCTCTTTGACCAATTGACTTATATTTTTAGTTGATGTGTACTAACCTTGTTGTTATATTTCATGATTTCTCCATGTTTGTATGTTTCACATGTAATTCATGTTTACCTTGTGTATTTTACATGTTTTATTTGTGTATTCCACATGTTAACTCCATATATTCTACATTTTGGTTCTGTGTATTCCTTCTATTCTCCTTGTTTTATGTTTGCTCCATGTCTTCCTTGCATATAGTTTGTGTTTGTATGGAATATCATGTGTTTTTTTCTCAATTGTGTCTTGTGTGTATGTGTTCCTTTTATATTAATATTGTTGTTTTGTATGATCTTGAGTCTGGGGTCTATCACATCCCTTAGCTCAATGTCATATCACCCCTTCAGTGTTATAAAAAAGGACTTTTGTGTCTTCCCCATAATTTACTGTGGGTGTGAGTGTAAGTTCATACCCTCACTAAAGTGGGGGATAAATGTAGCACCATAAATTGTCACCCTTGATTATTTAACACTATGTTTGGCTCCCTCCTAAGTACATGTGCCTAACCTACTTATTAATCATCTCTTTTATTACCATTTTTGGGAAATTGAATTAAATATAGGAAATAAAATAAAATAATTATTTAATAAATATCTTAAAGTAAAAATAGGGTTGGACTAGGGAGCCCTTTCCCTTGTCCTCCCTAATTAGGCCCTAAATCTCAAAATTTGTTGTTAGCCTTAATATTTTTATGAATCCAAAATCATTTGTCATCTTGTCATAAAGGATAATGTGAAATATATTGAAACTCTTATAAATACAAGTCTTTCCATCCATTTGAACACCCAATAAAATTTTGATCTTTGAAGAAAAATACAAAGGCAATTAAATTAATTTCAAGAGTAGAATAAGAAACACACCAACAACACTCCTTTAGCTAAATTCATGTCTAAAAAACCTTTGGAAAATACATGTTTATGCATAGCAATATGTTTCAAGTTTCATTTTTAGTATTGTTATAAGCACTAACGCTTGTAGGATCTTCAAGATACCTTCAATTTATCCTTGTATGTGAAAATAAAATTGACTTCAATCTGACAAGGAATGTAGATCTAAGTGGTAAGTTACGACATTATCATTTATCATTAATTTTAATCAATTTTCCTTTGTTCTCCATAGAGAACATGATTCATATCATTGACATCATATTTTTTTAAGGAGGCAAAAACACCAAAATAGGGTTTGATTGAGGAAAGACCTTATACAATACAAACCTTCTTCCCTTGTCCTTCTTGTAGATTATAGGTTTGAAATGGATTCATTTTGATTGGAGATATCAAGACTTAAAACCCAAAGATAAGCATTGAAGCATCTTCTCTGATCAAATTAAGGGAAGCTAGTTATTTAGAGGATATTGAGCTCCAGAAGCTAACCTCAATAAAGACCTACAGACTGTGATCCACATATATAAGTATTGAAACATTTAAAAGCATCATTTATGGATTGGAACTCCCTCACCCTTGTTCAACCAATTCTTCCATTTTTATGCCAAGTTCCCTTCTATCTACACTTTCTAGCTCTATATTTTTTTTTTGCAGTTTTGTTCTATATTTTCTAGATTTTGTGACAATTTGACTCTTTAGTATTATTTTACCTAGTTTTGTAATATTTCAAATTTCAATCATCAAATGTCACCCATCCCAACAAAAATGAGACCAAAATCCTAACCAACTGTTCTATCTCTTCCTTGAGGATAACAACCAAATATTTTCTCTTGGTTACTTTTATGTCCCCTAATATTGATGGCAGAATGTGTGATTTAGGCTATCCATTATCCTTAGATCCCATTTCACCATTTCGTAGGATGATTCAACTTAGAATGCAAGGATTGAAATATTATGACACAATTATTGATATGCTCACTTGGTCCTTGGGAAATCTCAAATAAATTTAAAATAGTAATTATAAGGCCCATAATAAATTTAAATTACTTCAATAATAACGTTCTCAAGTCATGAGAAATGTATCTATAGATACATAAGGTAATAACCATAACCATTGAATAAAATAATATCTTAAATTTCATAGACATAGTTTGGCCAACAATCTAGATCCGCATATTAAAAATTAAAAGATAGCACTTGCATTAAAGCATCTTAAGTGTGTATTAGAGTCATATTTTTTACCATATATATCCCAAATTGAGATGCCTTAAAACCCATATATATTATATTTGTAACAATCTCAAATATCAAGGTTGTATTCTTAGCATGCTTAAAGTAATTATTGTCTTGTGCATTTGGTATTTTGTCCACTATTTTCTCAACTTGATCTATATTTTTCATCATTGAAAATATAGGGTAGAGAAAAAATACTGATCAGAGAAGGTTAGGGGCTGCTAGGATGGCTATATCTATATGATTATGATTGGTCCAAGAGGTGGAGGATGGAATAAGTTGGGAAATAGGAATACATATGCATAAATATGATGAGGGAAGGAATGATCATGGGAAGGATGACACAGTTCAAACTAATGTATGTATAGTAGGTCTAAGGAGGTAACTAAGAGAGGGAGAGGGAGAGAAATAGGACATTGAGAGGGAGAGGAGAGAGGGAGGATATAGAGAGATAAAGAGAGGGAGAGGGAGATAGATAGAGAGATAACAAGTGAGAGAAAAATTAAATAAATTTTGTGAGAGAGGTAGAAAGAGATATATAAGGGATAGAGAAAATACTAATGCATGATCTTGCAAGGTTTCTTATTGAAGATTAATTTATTGAATTTAACCATAGGCATAATATTTTGAGAAGGGAAATAATATTTGTTTGTGCCTTTTTTCTTGTTCATTCAAGTAAAATTGCATACCCTCTTCTCTCACACCATTGGGTGACCTTGAGGATAAAAATAAAATTTTATTGTTTCCTCATTTTGTGTGTTGTATCTTCATGAGTTGAACAATGCTTTCTCTCTTCCCATTCCTTGGGGCTATACTAAAAATAAAAATTATTTCCTTTACCTTTCATGACCTATAGATTATGTTTGTATTCTATTTCCTTGCATGATTTTATGATCCCAAGAATAGAAACATTATTCCCTTCCCTTTTTTCTATTTCCTTAGGGATCTTTATCAAACTATATTTGATTACAATTGCAAAAACCCAAACCCCATGTCCTAGTAGGTAATATATATTTGAGGGAGGAAGTATTGTTGGAAGTTGTTGTCATTGATGTCAAAACTTGAGGAGAATTATGTAAAATGGTTGGTAGTGGTTGTCATTGACGTCAACACTGATTGTTGGTTGTATTTTGTGTCAAAAATTGATGAAGAATTGTATGTGTGGTAGTGGTTAATGAGCTTTTTGTCAATGGCTGATGACAACACTTAATGAAGATTGTTTGTGGTTGTCATTATTGCCTACAATTGAGAAGTGAGGAAGATTGATGGTATTGGTTGTCATTGTTGAAAACATTCATCTTGGGTTATCATTATTCGATGATGTTGTTTCTAAAGTTCATGGTTGGATGTAATACCTTATTCTATGTCAGTTATTTGGCATCGGTTTTCATTATTGACAATAGTCAGTAGTGTTGTTATCAACAGAGTTGGTTTCATAATGTTAAATTAAGACAAGGATTAGAAGTGTTGTTGATTGTGGAAAGATATTTATGAAGGTATAAAATATGTTTTATGATCTCTCCTAATGTTCTTGATGAAGCATGCATTGCTAAAACAAAGTGTTGGCCTTCGCAAGTTGCTTAAGTGTTTCTATTTCAAGAAGTTGCTTTCAGGTTTTCTTAGTAGAATGGTCCACAATTATCCATTGTTGAACATATGGTCTTGTGGTTTGAGACTCAAAGTTAGTGTTTTGTGGATGTTGCACTCCCATATTTTTAGGTCACTAGTATTGTCAAGGATATTTATGTGAATTATAGAAGGTTGGAAGTGTTGTTGATTGTTTGCATTAGTAAAAAAAATGCTTCACATTTCTTTGCAATGATGTATCTACTCCTACAGCTTGGTAAATGTATTCTCAATATTTGTATAGTATCTCAGTTCCAATTTCATGTGTTGAAGTGGTCAACAAGTTAATTTGATAATGTTATACCTCATGATTGAGCATTTTGTGTCTCTAGGATGAAGTATTTTGTTCCTATTTGTTTTATGGTGGTTGCTAGTTGCATGATGGTATGAAGAAGTTCTAGGAAGTGTTTCTAGATGTTCATGTAACATACCCATGTGATCCACACATTGTTGATTGGCCTCTTTCATGTTGCATCATGTCTTGAGTTGGTTTTCAAGGTTATTTTTGGATATCTAGCCAACAAGGCTTGTTCCTTTGCTTGCACCACATGCTTGAGGGTATGTTCCATCATTTGGAGATGTGTTATGATAGATTTGGGTCATAACCTATCTTGGTTAGAACTATCTTAAGCAAATTTAGTCAGAAGTATGTTTTTGGGTTGACTGGCTCTATGCTCCATGTTTTATCTACACATTTCCTTGTTTTTGACTTAGGTTGATGTGTGCCAACATGTTAATTTCTTTGGATCACATTGGAATATTTTATAAGATTTTTTTTGGTCCTCTCTATGCTTGGGATAGGACCATAGTATGTTGTTGTGGCCGACTTGGTGAATTTATTGTGTATTCTTTCCTGGCCAACCTTATTGATGTTTTAAGGTCTTGTGGTGGATATATATGTAATAACATTTCAAATGTAAGAAGAATGGAAGTGTAAACAAGTGAAAATAACTGTGAATATGGAATACATTGAATATCTAGGTAAGTTAGTGCTATAGTGTGAAGAGGAATGATCATATGTGCTTGAATGCCTCAGTCAGTGGAGTGAATTGTTGAAAAATATTGTAATTATTTATAAACTCTTTGTATCCTTCTATGAGATGGTGCATCTTAATAGGTCCTTTTATCTTGGCTTTGAAGTTGTGCTAGCTTCAGTTCAACATGTACTTTGTATCTTATGCTGAGGTAGTGCACCTTGGTTTGCAAGTCCTTTTTGGTAGTGAGCCTTTATATTGTTAGTTAACTCTCATTGTGGTTTTTCCCTCATTAGGTTTTCCATGTAAAAATATGATGTCATCTTGTGGATGTGTGTTCTTGTTTCTTTTATCATTTCTTCTGATCTGATTAGATTTAGAATTGTTATATCTTTGATTGTTTCAAAGCTGTTGAAGCTTTATATTGCTATATCCTTCTCTACTACCATTTTGTTTAAGGGTTTTGATTTTGTTAAGTGCTAAAAAGTTCAAGTTATAGAAGGCCTTAAGTTTGTGAGTAGATTGATTCAACTCCTCCCCCTCTCAGTATTTGGGTGTGTTTAATAATTGGTATTAGAGCCAAGTTCCTTTGAAGAAAGCTTGACCACTTGAGGCAAAGATTCGGGATGGAACATGATGGTTCATACAGGGTCGTAGGTTTTTTGGGACTAATTATGATTTCTAGAAATTGAGAATGGAAGGAAACCTAAAATATATAGGGTTTGGTGTGTGGAAATTAGTTAAAGACGCTTATGTTGCTCCTTCTACTCCTCCAATAGATCCAACTGAAATTAGGTTATATGAGTGAAATGAAAAAGATAAGAATGCTCTTTTGTGTGGATTAGCTAATTCAAAAGTTTTGAAAGTGATGAATTGCATAGTTCTACTAAAGACTTTTGGGGAAAGCTCAACAATATCTATGAAGGTGATACAAAAGTTAAGCAAGCTAAGATGCATATATTTAAAAGTATATTTGAGACTCTAAGGATGACAAAATTTGAAGACATTGCAAGTAATATGAATTGGGTACAAGAAGTTGTCTCTGACATCACTGGTCTTGGTGGAGAAGTAAAAGAGAATGAAATTGTGAACAAGGTCTTGAGATCTCTCCCAAAATATTATAGTCATAATGTTTCTACCATTGAATATTCCAAGGACATGGATTGGTACTTAGTTGATGAAATTTTTGGTGCTCTTACTGCCTTTTAAATGAGAGGGTTTGATCAAGATTTTCCAAAAAAGGAAGCTACATTCAAATCCAATAAAAAGATTGAAGATGAAGTTGCTGATCGAAATGATGAATTTAATGAAGTTGAAGATAAATTTGTAAGAATATTGAAGAAAGGTACTGGCAAGTACAAAGGTAAGTTACCTTTCAATTGTTTCAATTGTGGTGTATCTAAATGTCTCTATAAATGATAGTAAAAAAAGAGATAAGATTAAAAAGGGTCTCTTTTCCAAGGAAAGCAATGGTTCCTTATAAGATGAGGAGAATGATTCAAATCACGAAACTCTCTTTATGGCATTTAATGCTAATGAGAAAAAGTGTAATGTTGAAAAATGTAATGAGTCCATCTCTTTGTGTGATGCAAATATGTTTTCTTATGATCCAAATCTAGAATCAAAGGAAGCTGAAGGTTGGGAGTTCAATTCAAATGATTGGGAAATAGGTTATGAAGGAAAACTCTAGTCTTCTTTAGATCTACTCGAATGAAGCAATGACACTAAATCAAAAATATGAGAGCTTGCTTCAAAAATAAAAGAAGAAACTGACAAGTTGATAACTAAATTAGAGGGACATAAAGAGTGTGAAGTTAAACTAAAAGTGGTAGAAGGAATGATCTCTAATTTGAAAGATAAGTTCAATAGTAAAGTTGTTGAATTTTTAAAGCTTTAGTTGGTTGTCACTCAAAGAAATGAATTGGAAAAAGAAAAAGATCATATTAATAAAGGAGAAAATTCTAGTTTGGATAGCTCCAAATTGGATGGAAAGTTTGAGGAAAAGGAGGAGAAAGTATACACCGAAGATTCTAAGAAGAATTCCTTCGAAGATGCATTCATCCCTGTCTGAAAAAAAGGTTTCAAAAATCATCCACCTGCAAGGCAGCATGCTCCTACCGGGTTGAATCAATCTTTTCAAGGTTACTATTTTTCTTGCAATAAATTTGGACATAAGGTTGTTGATTGTAGAGATAGACAAGGAAGGAATTATAACATGAGTAGAAGATCTTTTGAGCCTCAAAGAAATAATGCTATTTCATTTCATGGATATTGTTATGCTTGCACCAATTTTGGTCATAAAGCTACAAAGTGCATATCTAAGATGAAGGGGGACAACTTTGTTTCAGAGAACAACATTGTGTGCTACAAATGCAATAATATGGGACATAAGGAAAATTATTGCAAAATTGGTTTTGTAAAGGAACTAGTTCAAAGAAAGGATGAAACCTCTAATCAAAAAACAAAGGGAAATGAAAAGGTTTGGAAGAAAGAAAAAAATCAAGAAAAGGAGAAGAAGAATAATTCCACACTTGGTGCACTCTACACAAGATCCTACGAAAAACTGAGATAGAGCATTATCTCAGGCCCAAAGATTTCAAATGAAGAACTTTTAGCCCCTTAAAAAGGATATGATTTTGAAGACTTTGGCATGAAGAAGAATTGGATAAAAAAGTTGGTGTGCAAATCTATGATGCAAGGGTGAACCTTTGTTGAATTTTCTAGTGCAAGTAGAAAGTGTGTGGACGTTGATACACTTATTCTGATTCATGTCATTCCTATTTGGTGTACCAAAAATAAATATAAGGTTCAAAAAGGAGAGTTTCAAAATTTTGCCAAGGCATTTGTAGTCACCCTAAATCTAGCATTATTTTCTCTCAATTAATTAAATTGCTTTATTTAATTAATTTACTCATTCATCCCCTTTTAATTAATCCATTTTCCTCTTATAATTAATTAAATATTTTATTTAATTAATTATATCACTTTCCACAACTATAGTTCTTCTAGTCAATTAAATAATCCTCATTACTTAATTGATCCCATCAAATCCTATTTTCCCCTAATTCCAAACATGTTAATTAATCCTTGATTAATTAACCTACTAACCTCATTATCCCATTCTTCAATTTTTAACTCCACCTGAGTTAATAAACTCATGCTTTATTAACTCCACCCACCTCATTATGCTAATTAATCCCTAATTAACTATCCTAACCCCCATCATTACCATTATTTCCTAATTTAAAATTCATCCTCAACCCCCTAATTTCGTCTCATTAATGCAACCAATCCCACCTACCTCCACTATCCTACACCTAGTCTAAAAAATTAAATGAGGTTTCATTCCAAGGTGTGCTCATACATGTGTGAGCACACCTCATCTCCTCTCTCACATTCAATTGTGACACTTGTCACAATGCTAACATTGATCCATGCATCACATCCCTAATCAATCCTAGCCATTTATCAAATTTCAATCTTGACCCTCCATTTTCCTCCAATTTTCTATAAATTGGGCCTTCATCCTCTCACTTTTCATCTTGAATTTAGCTACTATTATGTAGGTGCAATCTTGTGAGCAATCCACATCCACACTTGAGAAAATAAAACAAGAATAGGGTGCATCTTGAGCTCAATATTGAGGGTTGGCCACCAAAGGTATAAGCTTATGTTTTCATTTGATTTCACTTTCTTAATGTTTTATGCTTTTGGTGTTAAATTATAACCCCTCTACTACATTCACTACATATATTAAGGCTAAATCATGGTTTATTTTGGTCTAATTTCCTCCGCATTGCAAGATTTGATCTTGTGGTTCATAAGATGAGTTAATTAAGATGTAAAGGCTTTATATCCAAGTTGTCATATGTCCACTTGTCGAAAAATGTACTCTAAATTTTCACACAATGTTTGGGTCCCTTAATAAAATAGACTTAATTAAGCCTCTAATTGCCTAAATTTTGCATCTACAAGCCTAATTAATTATAATTTTTGAAAGGGGAATTATGATTAATTAATGCATTTATTATTCTTAACACCTCAAAATGAAAATATCAAAAAAACTTATTGGGTGATGGATTTGTGATAGAGAAGAGTGGGTCTTTGGGTAGGAGACTGCATTTAAATTCAAAGGAAGGTGTGGTGGAGGAGGCCTCAGATTCTAAGGATGATGATGATGTGGATGATGTTGGAGACTCTCAGGAAGTCATTGTTGTTGTGGTGTACTTGTTCTAGTGTTCCTTTTGTAGGTAGTGGAATCTTGTTGCAACTTTTCCCTCTTCATTGGGCTCTGTTGTCGGCCTCTTTATGTCGTCTACACTACTTTTGGTCTTGGTGCAACTTTTAGATGAGTTTTTTTGTGCTTTCTTTGTGGGGTTTCTTGCTTCACCCATTGGCTTATGGATTTCATGCTTATTGGTTGGCCCTTGTTCCCTCTTTTTGTACTGTTTACTTCTAGGTTATGTTGTTTTATGTGTTGTTTCCTTCGTGATTGTTTTGGGTCTAGCCTTGGGCTAGTGGTTGTCTTTGGTGTCTAGTTTTTTCAAGATTGGAGGCTTCATTTTATCCAAGTTTTGGGCTCTTTTTTCTTCTTATACCTCATATGATTAATGCTTATGTTTTTGTGGGGTTTTGGATCATGTTCTCTCTTATTCCTTAATGGTGCCTTTATGGTCACCATTGAAGTGTTTATCTTGTTGGTTGGTTTTTTTCCACTCTCTTATTTATCAACCTAGCTATTTTTGTTTCTTTTCTTCTTTGTGCTTCCTTTGTGCCCTATTTTCTTAGGTTGGGAGCCCTCAGGTCCTCTTCTCAGAGGGTGTTGTTTGTCTCTTGGTCCCCTGCTTTTCCTCTTTGCTCTTTCTTCTTCTAGGGTTGTTTTGTTTTGGCTTGCATCTAAGTTGTTGCTTGTTTGGAGTAGTTTCTGGGTTTCTCCTTGATTGCTCTCATGACACAGTTTATTGGATGATGGTTGGGTTACTTTTCAATATTTTTTTGAACACCCAGTTGTTTTTCAGATTGAAAGTTGTTATGGTGTCTTTACGACTATTTTTTTGGGTTTCTTTCAGCGCTCCAAATTATGTTCCTATTGTAGGGTTTTCCAAAGGATGACACAGTTGATGGTTTTCTATTGTGTTGGCTTTCTCCTCAGATCCTATGGAGGTGGATTCTTCTCCTATTGAGGTTGAGTGGGGGGGTGAAGGTTTCTAGTTTCCTCAATTGTTGATCCTTTTGAGGTGGATAGTTCTCCTATGGAGGTGGAGGTTGAGGGTGCTAGAGATTTTAGGAAATGGTGGAATTGTTGGTCATGACATCCTCTCCAATAGAGGGGAGTTCTCTCTTTTTGAGGTGGAGATCGAGTTGGTACCCTGGTTTGAAAGGTGGTTTTGGTTATCTATCCTTCCTTATTACTCCTTTATTGAGGTAAGGATTAGGGTTGGTATGTTGGTTTTGAATGGGAGCTCTTGATGCCCTCTTTTTTCTAGCTCAATGCTCCTTACAAATTGAGAAAATGTTATGTTATAGTCTAGTTGTTACATGGTAATGGTTACCTAGCTGATTTAAGTGGATCTCATCTCTTGATAGGGTTTTCAATCCCTCTTCGTTCTTGGGTTTAATGTCCATGTAAAAACCTTATTGTAATTTATGGTTCCAGGTATCTTCAAAACCTTTGTGCAGCTTGTGTAATCGTGCTTTTTTTTGTTTTAGTTGTTGTTGGGTTGCTGATGTTTTGTGAATTATCTTTTTAGTAGCTTGTATTGCTTGGATAGGGTATCAAGTCCCTTGAAAACCTATTTGTAATGGGTTTTAGGGTCCCATCAAAATTTATCTTCCCCAAATCTAAAACACCTCGAAATGAATAGGTCCTAATTATTTAGGTCAATACCCATTCGCCCTTAGGTGAATGGGTCCCCCTTAAGATTTCAAATTCAAATTTTAAACATTTTTTTGGTGACATCTTAAGGTCCTAAATTCAAGTTTTAAGTTTCAGATTATAATGTTTAATTTTTGGGAAATTAGAAAATTATCTGTAAATATAAGGACTTTTTATCAAATTCAAATCCTAAGATATCTTGAAATTATATGCAAGCATTCCTAAAGCTAAGATTATTGTCAAAAGTATTCAAGAGAATATTTCTCAAGCATTTGTTGTAGCATTCAAGAGCTCAAGCATGTTTCTTGAGCTAACATTGTGATGCAGGTTTCAAGAATTCAAAGAAAATTTCAAGAATCAAGATCACATCATCAATCAAGCTATTTCATGCAATATAAAGACCTTGGAGAGATCTACAAATTTGTAATACTTTAAGGGTTTCAAATCAAGCGTTTGGTGAGTTGTAACATAGCAATTATTCATTCATCATTCATTTCATGTTTGATTATTTCAATTCAAGGTTTAATTACCAAAATGAGGTTTGACCAAGGAAAACCCCTATTTACCAAAAACAAACAACTTTTCCCTCTTATGTGTTATGTAGATCTTAGGTTGAAGAAGGATTGAAGATCTGTCAATGGAGAAAAATTCCAAAAGTTGTCATCAAGCCACAAAAACTCTCTTTCAAAAATTTATTTATGAATTTTTGACTATGAAACCTTGAGGAATTAGGAGTGCAAACATAGGACCAAAGGACTATGAAAGAATCTTTTCAACCCCTATAGATAGACCCATTCACCTTAGGGAAAATTTGTCTTGGAGGACACTAAACACCAACATTTTTGTGATAGGTGCAAAGATACTTAACCTTCTTATATTTTCCTGAAAGTTATAGGTTTTGTTAGATGAAAGTTTAATCTGTTGATTTCAAGTGTTTCTTTGCATTTTTGGATTTATCTACCATTTTTATTCTTTCTCCCAAAAATTTTGTTTCAGCAGATCTACCCCATCCTAGATCACAAAGAAAACAACAAGATCTCCATCAAGATTGGCTCACCTAAGGGTTCAAAGTAGACCATGTCTTAAGGGATCTCTTTTTCCTAATGAAATAGAAGGAGATAGGTACATTATACCCTATTTTTCCCTTTCTATTTATAGTAAATTATTGGTGAACTAGGCCATTTTAATAGAAAGCACCCAAAACCCACCATTTCAATATGTATCTTTACACCTTCTTTAGTAAAAGAAGTAAGTAACAGATGTTCTATTTGTGCTCTAGTAGAATAAAGTAAGGTTGAAGGATTTTTGGAATGCTCTAAATTCCTTAAGAAAGGATGATTTGTCCATAACAGTCTTGTGGACATGTTTAGGATAATTCAATGCATGCTACTTTGTTATATCAAGAAATTTGGAGGTTCACAAGCATAGATTTCAAATGATCATGTGCTATAGATTGTTTTGGATGCCTATCTATTTTATAGAAAAAATATTTGGGTACTTGTACTAATAGGTGTATGATCATGTTATATAAGACTGTGGAAATTCTACATGCTTCAATGTTGATATCATACATGTATGTTTGGTTGCCAAATTTCAAGATAATCCTAAGCAATCTCATGAGAAAGTTGTGAAAAGATATTTGAAGGGAAATCAATATTATGACCTATGTTATAAAAAGGATAATAAATTTTCTGTGAGTGCCTATATCGATGTTGACTGGAAATGTTGTGTGGATAACTAGAGAAGTACAACAAGAAGTTCATTGTTTTTGGGAGACAAATTGGTCTATTGGTTTAGTAAAAAGCAAGACTCGATATCTTTATCCATAGTAGAAACTAAAAAATTTGCTAAAATTTCTTGCTATACCTAGGTGCTTTGGATGAAGCAAAATTTGAAGGATGTCAAGGTGGTTTATGATGAACCTATTCCTATATTGTGTGAGAATACAAGTGAAATTAATATTTCCAAGAATTTGAATGGTAATGCATTCAAGGACTAAACACATCTCTATCTAGTATCACTTTTTGAAAGAGAAGTTTGTCAAGAATGAAGTGAAAATGGAGTATGTACCTACCAAGGACCAAATTATAGATATCTTCACAAAGGAACTTTGAAAGGTTTCTTTTGAGTATCTTTGACCGAAGTTAGGGGTTATTGCCCCTCATTTTTCTAACTAGATGCATAGATGGTGCATCTTTACGAGGGAGAAATTAATGTCTTATCTTTTTCTCTTGGTTTGATGTATGTTACCACTTAGGGGGAGTTTGGTATAGATTTGCAGATATTGTGCACGTATGAAGAAGTGTTGTTGGTCAAAGGGGGAGTTTGCGTTGTTGTTTCCATTGAAGATCTTTGCTCCTTTGTCTTAAAGTCATAGAATATGTTGTTTCCATTTACATGTAGGTGTGTGTTTCCCTGTGTACTTGATGTCAAAGGGGGAGAGTGATAAGATTTGTGTTTCGATCAATGCCAAATGGGGAGATTGTTGGCAGTTATTGTCATTGATGTCAACACTTGAGGAGAATTGTGTAAGATGACTGGTAATGGTTGTCATTGTTGTCAACATAGTTAATTTTTTTTTTCTTTTGTGTCAACAATTTGATGAAGATTGTTATATGTGTGGCAGTGGTTGATGAGCTTGTCATTGTTTCTTGCACTTGAGAAGTGAGGAAAATTGATGGAATTGGTTGTCATTGTTGACAACATTTAGCTTGGGATATAATTATTCTATGATGTTGTTGAATCTCATGGTTGGATGTTATTCCTTATTCTATGTCAATTATTTGGCATCAGTTGTCATTGTTTACAATAATCAATAGTGTTGATATCAGTAGAGTTGGTTTCATAATATTATATTAAGATGATGATCAGAAGTGTTGTTGATTATGGAGAGATGTTGCTAAAGGTCTAGAGTACATCCTATGTTATCTCCTAATGTTCCAAATGAAGCATGTGTTCCTGAAAGATAGTTCTGGCCTTTTTAAGTTGCTTAAGTGTTTCTGGTTCAAGAGGTTGCTTTGAGGAATGCTTGGAGGAATGCTACACATTTCTCGACTATTGAAGATGTGGTATTATAGTTTTGGATTCAAATTCAATGTTTTGTGGATGTTACACTTCTATCATTTCAGGTCAACAATGTTGTTAAGGATATTTTTGTGAGTTGTAGAAGGTTGACATTGTTCTTGGTTGTCTAGAGTGGTCCAAAAAATTCTTTGTATTTATCTATATTGATGTCTCTACTCCTACGGCTTGATGAATGTATTATAAATTTCTATGCAATATCTTAATTCCCATTTCATGTACTGAAGTGGTCCACAAGTTGATTTGTTAATGTTATACCTCATGATTGAGCATTCTATGTCTTTGGGATAATGTATTTTATTCTTTTTTGGTTTGTGGTGGTTGCTAATGGCATGAAAGTATGAAGAAGTTTCAAGAAGTTTTGTTGGATGTTCATGGAACATCCCCACATGATCCACACATTTTTTGATTGGCCTCTTTGGTGTTGCATTGTGTCTTGAGTTGGATTTTTGGTTTATTTGTGGATATTTGGCTGTCAGGACTTGTTCCTTTGCTTGTGTTGCATTTTTGGGGGTCTGCACCAAAATTTGAAGATGTGTTATGATACCTTTGGGTCCTAAACCATCTTACTTAGAACCACCTTGAGAAAATTTACTTAGAAGTATGTTTTTGGGCTGACTAATTTTGTGCTTCATGTTTTATCTACATGTTTCCTTGATGTTGACTTAGGTTGATGTGCACTAGCATGTGAATTGCTTTGGATTACATTAGAAGATGTAATAATTTTTTTTTTGTCATCTCTATTCTTTGGATAGGACCACAATATGTTGATGTTGCCAACGTGGTGAATTCATTATTTTTATTATTTCCTAGCTGACCTAATTGATATTTTAAGGTCTTGTGGTAAATAATATTTAAGAACATTTTGAATGCAAGAAGTATGGAAGTCTAAAAATGTGCAAATAAGTGTGAATATGGAATACACTGAATATCCAATAGATTTAGTGTTACAGTGTGAAGAGGATTGATCAAATGTGCTTTAATTCCTCAATCAACAAAGTGAATTGTTGACAAATATTGTAAATTTTTATAAACTCTTTATATCCTACTCCTAGATAGTGAATCTCACCATGTCCTTGTATCTTTCCCTTGAAGTTGTGTTAGCTTTAGTTCAACAAGTCCTTTGTATCTTGTGTTGCATTGAGGTAGTGTGCCTTGGTTTGCAAGTCCTTTTTAGTAGTGATTCTTTATATTGTGAATTAACTCTCACCGTGGTTTTTCCCTAATTGGGTTTTCCATGTAAATGTAGTGTCATCTAGTGGATGAGTGTTCTTGTCTCTTTTATCATTGTTTCTAATCTAATTAGAGTTAGAATATCTATATCTTTGATTTATGAAGTTTTTCAAGCTTTATACTACTATATCTTTCTCTGCTACTATTCTGTTTAAGAATTTTGATTTGGTTAAAATTGCTAAAATTTTCATGTTTTGGAAGGGCTTAAGCTTTTGAGTAGATTGATTCACTCCCCCCTCTCAATCTCTGGGTGTGTTCAAAACTTATCACTTTGGGGTAAGTGGCCTTAGTTTTTAAGTGTGTTATGAAGTTAGTTGGTTCCATCCACCAATACCCTAGTCTTAGAATAAGTCCATTCTAGAATAAATTATCAATATTGGTACACCTCTTATGCAAGAGGATGTAGTGAAGTGAGGATGTATTTGACCCTAATCACAAACTATTTAAGCTCCCTAATTTCATGAAATTGGGCCTCACATACCTTTTGGTATAATATGAGGAGTTCTTAGTTGAACCTTTTTATAAGCTAAGCATTGTGAATCTTTAATCCATTTTGTATATATGATGCACTAATAATTTGCTAGCTTGAAAAAAATTTACTCATATTTTACTTTTATAAATAAGATATTAGGCCATGTATGCTCTCCTCTTATTCCTTAAGGTTATCTTTAACATCAATGGTGGTTATGAACAAGCTTAAGTAGATTTGTGAGCTTAGAAGCCAAATAATACACTTGATTGGTTAGTTTGTTGACATGTTCACTTTGTATCCTTATTTTCTCTTAAATCCAATTAACTTGAACTAAACACCTTCAAGTTCAAATATAACATATATTAAGTAAAATACAACCAAATCCAATCAACAACTTAAATGTTAGCATCCAACATCTTTCATAATCCAACCTAAATCCTAAAAGTACATTCCACTTTGGGAATCTAATGATAAGGACAACATCAACTTGCGCAAGAGTGTCTTCATATGCCACCATTTGTCGCACTTAAAGGTAAGAATGTTAATTGGAGCTGTGGAAACTTCACCATGGATTTGATTTAAGCCTATTATATTTAACCTAAGGGGGTTTGACCAAACCCCATTAAACCCTTTGGTTGAGGTAAATACAATCCATTTAGATCAAACTATTAATATACTTTCAATAAAATATGATTTCAAGAAAAAAGATAAGGTTGACCAAAAAGTGGGGCATACTAAATTCTACTTAAGGAATTTAATGTCTCTTTCATTAGATGATATTTTTAAAAAAGTAATAGTGGAAAGTCCACTATAAATATTGTATTGATTGCAAAAGGATATTTACATAGAGTAGGGGTGCAATTGATCTACAAGCACTAGAAAAGAAACAAACCCTACAAAGAGAATATTACAAAAGCCCAAATTGAGCCGATGATCACCATACAAAACAAAAAGGTAAGATCAAAGTAGATACAAAATAGAGTAGATGAAGTTTATGGTAACAAAAGTAAAAAAAATTGCATATAGGCCAAAACATTTATACCCCACTCTAGACGAGGAAGCAAGATCAGTGGGGGGTGCAAAATAGGGCAAATAGAATGGATCCTCAAGTGCATGCATGAACAAGAATTGAATAGGCTTGAAAAGAGATTTCAATTTTTTTGCAAAGCAATAACCCAAGGACAGACACAAAAGTCAAAGCTGAGCATTGAACTATGAAGAGCAAGAGGCCACTAAATCCTACACCATGTCAGTTAGGATGGAATGCAAAACAGTAGATGATAATAGGGCCTCCCTATAGAAAATCCCAACCACTAAATTAGAGCCTACCCTCAAATCATACTTTCCCAAATTTGATTCAAGCAAATGCATTGGGAAGATGCAAGGCAAAAGGAAATTGCTGGCAATGAATTTCATAGTTTCGTTGCACCAAGATTCCATCAAGTTGCATATAAATAGAGATGCTAATTTTTGAGGCAAAGAAATTGGATGGATTTGAAGCCACTCTTTATTTAAAACCTTGAAAATTTCCTTCTCCACCTGTGAACAATACACTAGAAAAGCAGTCTGAATTAATTCCTCACTACTATGGAAGTGAACAAAGGCTTCCAAGTACTTGGGAGGGATGTAAATGCATAGAAGACTATCCATAATGAGGCCCAAGAGAAGAGAGTAGAGAGATGGAAAATAATGAGCCACAACCTTGCAAAGTAGAAATAAACATCCCAAACAGAAATGCAGAACAAATGCTTTCCAAGAAATACATTTAAAGAGTAGAATATGATACCACCCCAAGAAAAAATGATTGACATTAAAAAATCATACATGTAAAAAATAGCACATAAGAATTCCCAAAATCCTTTGCACAACCCAAAGCCAATTTACAATAAATTAGAGGACTGTGACATAAGAATAGTACACCTATCGAGCAATGAGCATTCCACCAATGAAGGGAGATATCACTAAAATGACCACTGAAAGGAACCAATGCAACCACTTACACCACCAAAGGCCAATCCTTAAATAGGAACTCTTGCTAATATCATGCCTGACCAAGTGACGAGGTCCAAACCATATAGGATACAATACTTGTAACATAAAACCAATCATGCCAACTAAGAAAGCTAATGACGTCGAAGAGGCCATTGTGGCAAGAGTAAAGAGCCAAAGTACCAAACCAATGAAACCTTCCGATCAGAGCCAGTATGAGGTGTCAACTCAATAAAAAAGGACGTGAAACCTAGAATCCCACTCAAATGCAAACATAGAGAGAAGGACAAGGAAACTAGATATCAAGGAGACTATCCTAGAGCCACCTCAACCATAAAAAATACCACAAACATCATGGAGACCGTCCACTATGAGAAAAATAGGGATGTCATGGAGATCGTCTGATTGAAACAATATAAGGATGTCGTGGGGACCATCTAATTGAGAAATACAAGGACATCGTGGGGACCATCTAATTAAGAAAAATGGGGATGTCATGTAGACCATCCAACTCAACTAATACAAGGATCGTGGGGGAACTGTTCGATTGATCAATACAAGGACATCATTGAGACCATCCAAATTGCACATTCTTGGAACATCGTGAAGACCGCTCAAAAGGAAACTTTTAGATACAAGAATAAGCACTGAGATGTTGAAAAGACCATCATAGCCAACAAGTTGAGACATCAAAATGATCAAATAGAATAAGCATTGAAAAGGGACTGCCAACCAAAGCCAAAACTTACAATTCCATGAACACCATAGCTATCATCAAAGAATAAGAGAGCTAGAGGAATTGCCAAAACCAAGAAACGTTAGTCCAATAAATCTTGTAAATCAACATGTGAGAAGGAAGTGAAAGAATGAGATGAATCAATTTCCCTATTGGCTAACTTATCAGCCATTGAATTTTCCTCCCTGTAGTAGTGTTGGATATGAAAATATGACAACTTTTGGAGCAGAGAGAGAGCATGTTGAAGCAAATACTTGAGGTGCCAAGCACCAAGATCCTTTTTAGATAGAGTAGAAGTAACTGTATAGGAGTGAATTTTCACCCCTTATGCAATTTCCCCTTTTTACATTGCTTCACCTTAGAAAACCAAATCCAAATCCAAAAATCCACAGTAGCCTACTACCTTCATTCCACTTGGCATTTGTTTTGTGTGTTGATAGAATTATAACTATTGGAGACCCCCGCACTATGTGCAGACGTCTACGCAATTTGCTTACATCCCTAATGGATTCTTACATCTAAAGCCTACAAAGGCATTACACTTCCCATTGGGGTTGATTTGTAACACCCCTCTTCGACCAACTAACCTAAATATGGAAAATTTTCTCATTCTCCCTTCAAATTCACTCTTCATTCCTTCATTTCATCCTCTAAGCATTCAATACCTTCTTAAGCACACTCTAGCAACAATGCTTCATCAAAGCACAAGCACCAAGCAACACTTTGTACTCCATAGTAGTAGCAACAATGTCACTATCTGTAGCACAAGTGTGGAACAACACCATTGTAGTAGGGGCTTGATTTATTTCATTTTCTCCTCCATTAGCTAGTGAGCTCTTGGTGGAGGTGGTAAGTCTTTTACTCCTCTCCTCTACAATTTGGTTGAGTAGCATAATACTATTTTTAAGTGTTATTGTGTTCTTTACTTTCATTCTCCTTTATCATAATTTTTCTCCATTATCACTATCTTGGTTGTCCATGAAGGTGGAAACACCAAAGCGAGGGTCTAACTGAGGTAGGCCCCTATACATCCCCCTAACAATTTTCCTATTTCTTGTGTGTAGGTAGAAGTGTACTTAGAGCTAGCTAGAAAAAAGGTTCTTTTGTGAGATCAATCTTGTCACCTTAGCTTTAATCTACTTGCTTTATCATATTCTATTGTATATTTCTTATTTCATAGTGTTGTTTTGTTCTCCTAAAAACCATTACCTAGGTCGTTAGTTTGTTTTCTACCAGTTCACATTATCTTTTTGGTCCTATGGTCATACGGAGGCCAGTGCACCTAAGAGATGCTAGCGCATTGCACTGTCATCCTAGAACCATGCTTTCATCCTTGGGTAGAGAGCTACTTGAGGCATAGTGTGGAACCTGAAAACTGGCTCGCATAGCCCAATTCTGAGTTTTGGGTCTACAGGGTGATTGAAGGACCTTATAGTCCTCATCATTCTTGTCCTTCATTTCCAAACACCCCTTTAAGCTGAGGTAAGTTAGGGCAACCTTTTGCTCTTGGCTCTCCATGACCTGGGGCCTTGAACGTACTTGGTTCCCCTCTCTTACATTTTTGGTGAACCCGATGTGAACCATTCTGGTTCCATTTTTTGATACTGAAAGCTCCTTTCCTCATATTCTACAAGTGTTGTAGGTGTGAGTGTTGTTAGGATTTTTCCTGACAACCCAACTTGTAACCCCTAGTAGGTGTAGTTGGAAGGTTCCAAAGGTGTTGCGTAACGAAACCTTAATTGAGTCACCATCTTATCCTTTAACCTTTTAGGGATTCTATGAAAGTATCATCTAGTGTGTATAATGGCCTCCTTCCTGCATCACCCTATCCCCTCTATGCAACTTGTGAGCAATGGTGCTGGTATAACCTTCACTTCATAGGACCTTTCAATGATTTTTAATAGCCTAGAACCATCTCCTCTCTACATCCCTATGTGAATCAATGGAAACATCATATCAGCTGTTCTCATTGATTTGACATCTCAAGTAGACATCATAACTAAGGAGATCATGCTAATCAACTTCTTGCACAAAGATGGGTACAATGCACCTATGAGTACCGTCTGCACACATGACAAACTTTTCGTGCCTCCTTTGGGTAGTATTTCCTTGTTATTTTTGGTTGGACCTAAAACTGTGAAGATTCTATTCAACATTATCCCTAGGTCTGAACTCTTTAGAGTGAAGTTGGGTATCCCTCGGTTGGTAGATATGAATGCAGTATCCTCGATCGTGCATAAGTGTTTAAAATTTATCCACGGGGGTTCTGTGCATGTGATTAATGACACGAGTTATAAACCATAGGTTGCTCATGGTAGCTACTCCTTGGATTACTCTTGACCTGCACCCACTGGTCCTTTCTCACCTAGGACGAACCTCTTGCACTGAATGTATGAAAATTATAAGAAAGGGCACCTAAGGCTGAAAGTGAGATACCCTTAGTCACCTTATGCTATTTCACATAGGTCTTGTCTAAAAGTTGATAGTGATGTTGCTAAGTCATGTAGAAGAGAAGAAGAGAAGTGTTCCCAAGATCCTCCTTCCTCTTTTGCTATTCAACCCGATGCTTCCTCTCACCTCACTGAGGCACCATCAAATTTCATTCCACGTTTGTGAGAGAATATTATGGTGCCCACTTGGTGAAAGCCCAAGCATCCTGCATTTGAACTTCTTTTTTTTCCCATAGAGCCTAGGCCCATTCGGTATAATAGGAAGAAGGGTCCTCATGGGGAATCCTCCATGTCTCGACCTATGTGGCCTCCTACTGCCCCTGCTTCCAAATTAGTAAATGAAAAGAGGCCCGCTACCAAGGAACTTGATTCGACTCCTCTCGCTACTTCTCAACCTGCTCCTCTTGCTCCCATTTAAGAGTCTGTTCCTCTGCCAGAAATGGTTGTAGTGGACACTCCCATGGTTGAGTAGGAGCCTTCTATTGTTTTGTACCCTCCAGTCTCCAGTTCAAAGAGTCATAGAAACTATGTTGCGTTTGAGCGCAAGCATCAGCGAAAGGCTCTCATGGTTGAGTAGGCTGCCTTACAAAGGAAGGAAGAGAAGACAACCGCCCCTATATTAGAGCCTCATGTCATGTTCTCCTCTCTCCTCCCCTCTACTTTCATTCAGTCTAGCTTCATATTGCTTTTGCATTTCACTGTGAGTATGAATGCACCTGACCCTAAAAAGGTGTAGGTGTCATGGCTCTTTCGGTGGAGCCACTTCTGTTGATGTCCCTTCTAGACCTCCAACCTTTCCTAAAACCCATAGATATGACAAAAACTTTGGTCGTATCTATTTTGGTTCTCTCCTGCTCTTCCTCTACACTTCTTGCCTCATCTATGGGGAGTTCGCCTCCTCTGATGAAGTAGAAGGTAGAGATTGGTCCTTCTAGCAATAGAGGATGCAAGAGGAGCCCACCTTCTCCCAAAGATGGTCCTGCGCTGACTTGTTTTGTCCTAGTGATGGAACCAGTCCTAGCTTCCCCTAAGTTCTTTAGCACTCCTGAATCACTCAGCAAGCCTAGCAGTGAATATTGGGCACAACCTTCTCTATCCATTGAGGTGATACATGGCACTCCTGTAAAGTGCATGTTTAACTCTCTGGATGATGTTCTAGCCTTGTCGGAGATCTTTGGAAAATTGTTGACCTTAGCTCCACAAGAGCTTAGTGGAGAGGACCTTGTGGGGCCCTCTTCCTTAGCCCTTATTGCGGGAGGGTTAGACGCTCCTCCTCTTAACATCCCACCATTATAGGCTCATCCTCCTTCCCCCTACAATGATCTAGCGTGGGAAGCAAATGAACTTTTGGTCTATTAGTGTTAGGGGGAGGCGTCTTCTTTATCTTTAGATTAGATGTGTGTGTGTGTTGTGATGTGTTCTCCCATGATCGTGCCATGTGTTCCTAGATGACCCTTTTCACCCTTATTGGTGCTTGGATACAGGTGTGGATTTTGTGTCATAAACATTCTTCTATTTGTATCATCATTCTTCCATTTTTGTGACTTGATTTTCGGTAAATTGGGGATGATGCAAAGAAGGAGGGAATTTAGGCTTCCCTTCCATGTTGATCCAATTTTTTATTTTTACTTTGTCTTCTCATGCATTCTTCACATGGTCTGATATAGTAGGGGGTTGATGAAAATTCATTTTATATACTATATATATATTTATGAGTGATTCTGACGCCGAAATATTAGGCTACCCCTATGCCCTTTGTTCATGTGATCTTTTCTCTTTTTCTTTTCCTTTATGGTTCTCTCTTCTTCACTTGAGTTGTCCCTCCCATGTGTGGCAACACCACTTCTACAACACTTTGATTTTCAAAATATTAATTCATTTCCCACGAATCTTTTCTCAATAATCTTCACAAACTTCTTTTCAAGAATCACATTCTCAACTTGAAACCATAACAAAACATGTTTCCTTCATCATGGGTTCATAAATAAAGAACTTGAGAACCTTCTTCCAAAGTGGGAACAACTTTGACCTTCACCTTGTGTGGGGGCATATTCTTCCTTTCAAATTCCTTGATGAATTGAACATCTTTCAAAAGGATTCATTAATGATGAATCAATTCGAGAAAGAAACATTTCTTCCATACTTTCAAATAGCACATCCCTTGAGTGGACCCCTTCTTTACACCAGGTTCCCAAGGGATCCATTTGAAAATTTTCCAACTTGTTGATGGTCTACAAGACTATCCGCTTACTTTCCTACATGGCCGCTTTCTGACATGTTCTATTTGCAGGTAAACATGTCACTTTATGGTTGTGCCTATGAAGTCACTTTTTGACTCTAAGAATTCCCCTTCCTTGGGTTTCCTCCATGTGAGAGATCTTGGGGGATACCTCCCTGCAGGTGTATGAGCCTATAGGACACTTCTTCTAATCTTCCCCCATGTGAGAGATCTTGGGGGCAGCTCCCCTACAGGTCTGCGAGTCTATAGGGCACTTTCTTTGGGTTTCCTCCACGTGAGAGATCTTGGGGGATACCTTCCCTGTAGGTTTGCAAGTTTTTAGGGTGCTTTCTTGGGTTTCCTTCATGCGACAGATCTTGAAGGACACCTTCCCTATAGGTCTACAGGTCTGTAGGGTGCTTTATCAGATTCCTCCATGTGATAGATCTTGGGGGACACTTCCTTGTAAGTCTGCGGGCCTGTGAGGCACTTTCTTCTTGGGGCTTCCTTCATGTGAGAGATCTTGAGGGTTTCCTCCTTGCAGGTCTACTAGCCTATAAGATGCTTTCATTCTTTGGCTTCATAGTTCTATAGACCTATGAAGTCCTTTACTTGTCCTATGCTCTCAAGTTTTCCAGATCATAGTCTGCTTCCTCGACAGTTTAGGTATACATTTCTAACTTTACTACTTCTCTAATCTACTTTACCTAAGCACTCATTTGTATTCACACTCACTAAAATGGAGAAAAAATGTATAGGAGTGAATTTACACCCCATATGAAAATTACCCTTTTTACATTCCTTCACCTTAGAAAACCAAATCTGAAGGCAAAAATCCACATCAGTTTGCTACCTTTGTTCCACTTGGCATTTTTTTTGTGCATCAACAGAATAATAACTATCAGGGACACCTGCATGGTGTGCAGACATCCATGTGGTGCACTTATTTCCTTGAAATATTCTTGCATCAAAATCCTTTAGAGGCATTATACTTCACATTGGGGTTGATTTGTAATTTCCCTCTTTGACCAACCAACCTGAATATGGTCATTTTTCTCATTCTCCCTTTAAATTCACTCTTCATTCCTTCATTTCATCCTTTAAGCATTCAATCCATCTTCTTCACAAGCTCAAGCAACCTTCTAGCATTCATTTCTTTCACTCTCAACTCTCAAGCAACACTTTGAACTCCATAGCAGTAGTAACAACACTCCATTAACTCTGTAGAGCAAGTGTGGAACAACACCATTGCAGCAGGGGCTTGAGTCCTCTCATTTTCTCCTTCATTAGCTAGTGAGCTCTTGGTGGAGGTGGTAAGATTTTCATTCCTTTCCTCTACGATTTGGTTGAGTAGCATAATACTATTTTGAAGTGTTATTATCTTTACTTTCATTCTCCTTTATCATACTTTTTCTCCATTATCACTATCTTGGTTGCCCTATGGAGGTGGAAACACCAAAACGAGGGTCTGACTAAGGCAAGCCCCTATACAGGCCCCCAACAATTTTCCTCTTTCTTCAGTGAGATCATTCTTGTCACCCTAGATTTAAACTACTTGCTTTATCATATTCAATTGTATATTTCTTATTTCATAGTGTTGTTTTGTTCTCCTAAAAACCATTAGCTAGGTCGTTAGTCTATTTTCTACTAGTTCGCATTATTTTTTTGGTACTTTGGTTGTACTTATGCCCTCACACCTGAGAGATGCCATTGTGCAACGTTGTTGTCCCAGAACTGTGCTTTCATCCTCAAGTAGAGAGCTACCTGAGGCACACTGTAGAACCTGAAAACTGGCTCTCCTAGCCCCATTTTAAGTTTTGGGTCTGCAGAGTGATTGAAGAACCTTATAGTCATCTTCATTCTCCTCCTTCATTTCCAAACACCCCTTTAAGTTGAGGTAAGTTAGAGCATCCTTCCACTCTTGGCTCTCCATGACCTAGGGCCTTGAACGTGGTTGGTCCGCCTCTCTTACAATAACAATTTGTGAATCTCCTTTAGTTACAATATGAGAGGCATTACTATTAATTTCTAGTTCCAAACTAATAATTACTGCAGAAAACTCAGCCACATTATTAGTTCCAATATTCAAGGATTGATGGGTAACCTTGACAAAAAAGACCTTTATGATCTCTAAGGACCACCCATGCCCTTGAAGTTCCAAGGTTACCATGAGAAGCTCTATCAAAATTCAAATTTACATAGCCAAAACAGGGGGGATCACTTAACCAAATTTCTCATTATAACAAGTTTGCAGTTCTATGTCGAGCCATGGGTTAGAGGCGACTTAAGAAAGGACCATTATTTGAGCAACCAAGCATCCCAAGTAGATAAAAATTTAAAATTATGCAGCCATTTGAAGAAAAAAGACATCACTTACTAATAAATCAAAGCTTCAATCCTTAGAATTATCTTTAAATTAACTTCTGTAGCATTTTTCCTAAAGATTCTATTATTTCTCTCAAGCCAAATATTCCATATTACAATAAATGGGATAACATTCCAAATGCAAGTGTAAAAGGAGGATTTGAAAATGGAAGGACAATATTGAAAAAGTTACAAGAGAGTGCCCCAAAGGGGCCCATACCAACCTAGATTACTTAACAACCAACCCCAACATCTTTGTGCAAAGTCACGAGATAACAAGTGATCAATACCTTCATATGCTTTACCACAAAGAAGATAAGGAAAGAGTGGAGTGATACTTAAACGATCCAACCTCATACTACTTAGGATTTTATATTTCAATGTCAACCATGTGAAATCTCTTGCCTTAGGGAGCACAACAGGACCCCAACAAAGAGTATGCAACCTTGATCTAAAGACTTCTCAGCCTCAACAAGAGACATATAACTTTATTGCACCATGTAAGCACCAATTTTGGATTTTGTCCAAACAATCTCATCTTCCTGATCTAAGGAAAATCTTCTCCTAGTCTCCAATTATTTGTAGAGGGTGTTCTTCAAATCTTTTGTGAAGGGTAGAAAATCAAAAGATCTCCACTTGGCTATGGGTAGAGAGGAGGAATAATCTAGATCCAAGTAATCCCTCACCTTATAGCCCCAAAACCTCTTCAAGGTAACTACAATAACACTCCATTTCTTAAAAGACCAAAGAGGTTGATGCCCATTCTAAGCATCGTCCCAAAATAAGGCTTTCCTACCATTGTGGACCACCTATGACAAGTGAGGGAGAATGAGTCTTATACAAGAAATAATGAAGATCCAAACCTTGGAACCAATTGGAGGGTTCTTCAAAGTGAATATCCATTCTCTTTCCAAGGAGTCCAAGTATTTATACCGCATATCTTAACACCATTTGGCATCGGGATGTTGATAAAACCTCCACAGAAGCTTAGTCCCTAAAGCTTTATTTTGAAGAATCATGTCCCTCAAGCTTGCCCCTCCAAATTCTTTTGGAAGGCAGACATTCTCCCAAGCAACCAAAGGTAATTTTTTCTTGGCCTTAACATTTTCTACCCACAAGAAGTCCCTGAAAACCTTTTGCAACTCATGTGATTTCCCTTTCAGAATCTTCAACACTGACATTAGACATATTGACAATGCCTGAAGAACAAATTTGATCATGAGCAATTTCCCTTCTAGGAATAACCATTTTGATTTTCAAGTCAAAATTCTATTGGAAACAGATAAAATGACCTTGTCCCAATAGTCATGCTTATCTCTTCTAAAGATGAAAGGTACTCCCAAATATCTGCAAGGAAGTTGTTCCATCTTGAAACCCCAAAATCTTAAGATCCTGCCTTGTACCATTGGATTCACATTCAGAAAAAAAGATCTTATATTTTTCCTTATTCATGAACTATCCCAAAAAGGTATAGTAAATTGACAAGACACTCTGCATAGCTTTGGCTTCTGATAATGTGGCTTGTCCAAATAGAAAAGTGTCATCTACAAAAAGTGAAAGAGTTATTTTCTAAGATAAATTTTACAATTTCACACCTCTCGAAAGGTTATTTCCATTAGCTATAGAGATTGCACGACTGAGACCCTTGACCATGAGAATGAATAAGAAGGGGTAAAGAGGATCTCCCTATCTAATACCCTGATGGAATAAAAGTGACCACATGGATCCCCATTAACTAAAATTGAGAGCATGTACCTCATAGACAAAAATGAATCTATTTACACCAATTATGTGAGAAGGGTATGTGCAGGATCATCATGGAAAAAATAGGCCCTTAAGTGGCAATAAATTTAGAAAAATCAAAGTTAGGAAAATTGACGTAAAAATTTGAATAAGTTATCTATATTATTTCAAAAATATGTAACAATATAATTTGTAGCAAATTGAATGTAGTTTCTAAAATAATAGGTTTATTTCTTTTAAAAAAAAATCTATTTGGTGAAAATTGGAAATTTCAATGCAGTAGTACTTAAATTTCAGGGAAAAAATAAGAAGTGGGTGTCTGTCTGACCACCCTAACCACAATAAAATGATAATCTTTTTTTATAAGATTTTAGAAATAAGTAGAGGACTCATGTCCCGATGTGATGCATATTTTTTTGTAATTTTTTCCAAGTAAATAATTAATTATGATTTTTTTATTACAACTTTTAAAAAATATAAAAACTCGTACGTCTAACCACCTTAACTTGGTCAAAACTTCATGAAATTCAATTATTGTTTTTAATCCTCTAGTATACAAAGCATAGAATGTGACACATGTTTTAGATTCAAAAATATTGATACCATTTGAAAGGTATGGATGTTTTTCAATCATCCTATCAATCAGGACTTTAGTCGTAATTCAAATAGAAAATGAATAATAATTATTTATTAAATTCAAAGTAAAGCATAATTTATATTGGTGGAAATATGAGAATATCCTTTAAAAACCTTTTTCGTTTCATTAATTTTGGGTTTAAAAAATGTCGTCAGCCACACACCCTACAAATACCCATCATATCGCCACTTTTTGGCCCATCATGATCCTGCTCATACCCAGAAACCAAACTTTTTCAAAAATGGAAACAAAAAATGCCAATTCACCCTGTCATATGCTTTCAACATGTTGAGTTTTAGAATAACAACTGAAGTGTTTTCTTCTTACAGAGAATATAGCATCTCATGTGCAAAGATGGCACCATCTATCATTCCTCTACCTAGAACAAAACCCCCGTGTTCCTCAAAATTATTCAATGGAATCAAAGTGGCCAATATAATAGAAATGGCTTTGGTTGAAATCTTATACAAAGTACTACATAAAGAGATAGGCCTGAAATCAACAAAAGATACTAGGTAGGCCTTCTTCAGGATCAATGTAATGAGAGTGTTATTGATTTCTTTCAAGATGTTTCATTTTTTTATGGACTCTTCAACTGCAAGGAAAACATATTTTCCTACAAACTCCCAACACTTTTGAAAGAAAAGAGCAGTGTAACCATCAAGGTCAGGTGCTTTTTCTAAACCCATTGAAAAAACCACCTTTTGACCTCTTCTAATGTGAACTCACTCATGAGCATATTGTTATGTTCATTTGAAATTAAACTAGGGATGTAGTCTAGACTCATGGAATGAATGGAAGAACTCCCTTGGGAAAGAGCTAGGAGACACCACCCTCCCCCTGAATAGACAAAATATTGTTTAGTTGCCTTCTTATATTGGTTGAAGCATGGGAGAACTTGGTATTTTTATCCACATCCTTCAACCAAAGCTCTCTATACTTTTTCTGCCGATAGACTTCTTCTCTACACAAAACTTCATCCAACTCAGACTTTAAAGATTTCTCTTTGTCAAAGCAAGAAACATCCATTCCATTTTTTATGATAAATTCATACAAATATGATAACTCCTTTTCTACTCTACTTTTTTCCACAAAAACATTCTTGAAGTGATTGACATTCCATGCCTTTATCTTTTCCCTTAAAAATTTTAACTTGGTGACTAGCTGTAACATTCTGGAACCCTTGATAAAAGGGCCTAAAAGGCATCAATCCTTAAGAAGGGAGATGAATTGAGAATCCCTAAACCACATGGCCTCAAATTTGAAAGGCCACTTTATCAAAGGCCTATCTTGGAAAAAAGAAAGAGAAATTGGAAAGTGGTCCAAACCTGTGACTAGATGGATAACAGAGAAGAATTCATGCGGGGAGGAAAGCCAGTTATCTAACAACAAAAATATGTCAAGTCTCTCTACAATTTGATGGATGTCTCTCCTTTTTTGGGTCCATGTGAAAATTCCATTCTTTGGATCACAGTTAAACATCTTATTTGACCCCACAAAAGATCTAAAATCTTCCACCACTCTAGCTAATGGGATAATACATCCTTTCTTTTCTTCCAAACTCAAAACTGCATTGAAATACCCCTCAAACACCTTCAACTCCCCCATTGGGAGAAGTGAAGAAACCATAAACAGTTCCTCCTAGAGACATTTTTTCAAAGGAGAAGAGCATGGACTATATACATTAAATAACCAAAAGTAGTTACCAGAATATAAACAAGTCACTTGAGTCCCAATCCAATTTTTAGACTGATGAAAAGCAACTACATCCACTATCTAGGGTCCCAAACAATAGTAACCCCACCTGAGGCACCATTGGCAGCCACAGAGAGAAAATTCCATTGAAACCAAGAACTGAAAATATCTTTAGCACGAGACTCTAAGAGTTTTGTTTCTTGTAACATCAACATATCCATGCGTGAACTTTCTAATTGATTCTTATCAAGTGTCACTTGTTAGGGGTGTTTAAGCCCTTAACATTCCATGAAAGGACCTTCATACCTTTCGAGAAGAGAGATCCTCTCTCCTCTTCTTAGGGTTAGTTTCTCAGTTTTTCTGATCCCTAGCAGCCTCAAACTAATTTTTTTTCCCTTGTGTAGACAAAACATCATTAAAGAGAACCCTCTTGCTAATAAATGTCCCAACTATGAATTTTTCTTTCATGGAAGTCTATTAGCGAATGTCCATAGTTCATTGTTATTGACTTTGATTAGGGTTTTCTATTTAGTTTAGTGTTCTACTTAAACATCTAATTAAGTAAAATTCATTTGTTTGATTACTTAAATAGTTGATGTAATAATTTATCTAGTGGATTAGTACCATTTCAATATTAGATTCATTTAGAAAAAAAATGACATATCTTTCCCTCTAAATTTGGGTTTCTTGCTTGCAAAATGTTTGTTTGTTCCTTTTGTTTCTCTCTTTGATTTGAGATTTCCAAATTTTTGGGGTTTCAATAAATTTCTACCCATAATTATAAAATGTAAATTAGTATAAGGAATTTTTTTAAAAAATAAATGTATTCAAATGTTAGGAATATATGGAAAAAAAGTAGTATATTACTGACATAAAAAATGTCTAAAATACTATGTGGGATTGAAATGTGGCAAAAAAAAAAGAAAAAGTTATGGTTTGATGGACATTATGTTACCTTTTGCATATAAAAATGAAACATGCTCATGTATAACACAAGCACATTATACTATACCTATTTTATATGTTCAAGAGTATGTTTCATATTCATGTGCATTGAAATTCACATCCCTTGGGGATTTTAACCTTTTTAGATATCTAAGCTTGAAGATTGGGCATACATAGAGAGTTGAAGATACATGTTTTACACAAAACATAAAAATGTTAACTTTTCACTTTGTTACCTTCATGTATGTTAGAATAAGATTATGTGGTAACACCACTACAATGTCAATGTTTGTCTTATCTTTCTAGCCATGTTTTTTTCCTTAAGTCTATATATATTAGTTTTTATCCTTAATTACTTTATGTTTGTTCCTTTTTATACAACAAAACCACATGTATTTCTTTTCCTAGATTTAATTTTATATTGACTCATCAAAACTTGAAAAAGAAAATATATTCTCACCTCCTATACTTCATTCTACACATTGCAAGGATAAATTAGTTTTGATCTTTTTTTCTCAAAATTAAGAGAGAGCACGCTTAGTCTTTTATTTTCTAAGATGTGTCTAATTTGAAAATTAGAATGTGAATCAAAAATGAGAAAGAAAATATCTAACTGATCATATGATTTTAGCATTCAGATGGGAAGGTGGCCAAGCCTAATGGTATATTATATTGTCTTGATGAATAAACATAACCACCATTGTATTCTCTCAATGTTTGATCCTCTTAATATTCACCATTTCATGAAAAGAATTGTATGTCTAGAAATATGATTCTAAAAATTACTATTCTTGTTCTAATCACATCTTCAAATTTTGAGTGTGTATAATTCAAATTTCTCATTGAACTTCAAGTTTCGATGTTAAAATATCACTTAAGATTTCCTTTTCCTCCCCATTCCCTTGCATTTACTCTATCAATGAGTTACAATATTTAAAAATACTTTGGTGAGATTGTTAGATCACAAAGTTTGTTTTTGCGTAGTCCAAATCCTTTGATTAGACTAACTTTATGGTTATAATAATGATTGAAGACATCTCTTATCAATCATATAAATTTCTTAGAATGATGATGTAGGATAAGGTTCCTTTTAGTGCTCTAAATAAAAATATTCTTAAAATGACACTCCTTGTAAAGTATAAGATTATTAACAAATATTTGGATGATTAAAAAATACACGTTAAATATTTTTAAGTACCAAAACATAATAGTTAATATAGAAGAAATGTTTATTGAATCATCTCATAATGGTTACTAGTATAGACAAGCATTCAAAATTTATATTTTTTAATTTTGGGTTAGTCTCATATGAAATGAGATTGAGACAAAATAAAGTAGTATAAAAATAGAAATGGAGAATGAGTATACAAGAGAAAAATTTAAAAATAGACGCATAAATGACACACAAAAAAACATATTGATAAAATGAATTATATAAAAAGACTGTAAATAAAAAATTATAATAAAAAACTTTACTTTACACAAAAACATATATTTTATCAATATAATTATACTAAATTATTCTAAATGATTATAATCCAAAACTGCATTAAAAATTGGATGGTAATGCAAATTTCGCCATTAAACTAACAACCAAGTTTGTAATGGGATACAGGTAAAGCGCACAACCTTCATGAAAGAAAGTAATGAGCTAGCGGAGACAACGATAGATCCTTGGACGAGCGAATCATCGATGGGAGAGCTTATCTCTGGTAAGTTGCATTTTCGATATTAATAAGAAACAAGCTGACAAAATAATATTTAATTGCGCATTAAGAATACAGATGACAAAGTTCTATGTTTGAATAAACGGGTGGAGAGTTCAAATTTGATTATAATCCTCTTCACAACCGACACAACAACATACTTTACACAGGCGTATAGAACCTTTAAAGATAAGATTCAACATATCCCATTTTTCAATGCTGGAACACCAATTGAATGAAAGATAGTCTCATCCAAAACCATTTTATTGGTTAGAGAGAGATCAAGTGCTCACACACACAGACAGATTGAGGAATAGAGGAGTATGAGGGTATACTTATTAACTTATCTTATGTATGTGTAAGATTAATATAAAAAATAAGAAAGATCCAAATTGTTTAAGGGGTTTTTTTTGTTTCCATTTGTTTTGTTTAACTTAGAATGGGCAGAGCCATTGAACACACGCAGACAATAAATTTAAAATTCTAGATTACCCATCGAGGAAAGAAGCATTACAGAGACTGATCATCTTTATTGCAGGGTGTTCTAGGCGGTGGTAGAAACGTGTGGGCTAACGCATGTTGAATTATGTTACCTGCCCTGCTTGTCAACCGCCCCAATAAGATGAAAAAAACAAAAAAAACTTGGAAAATGCTATCTATCAGTGTCAGCTACGAGCTTAGCATAAGGGAAGTATCAGGTTTTTCAGCGACAATAAAAGGCCAATGCTCCCCCAAACTCTCTACGCCACAGTTTCCTGCATTGTCCACTGAGAAGCCTAATTAGTGCTGTTTGCTCGTTGAGTTGCATAGCAATCAATCATGAGGACTGGTACTCTGATAACATGGATAGCATGGATTTTTTTGTGTTTGAGTAAAGTGAATGGGCAACTCAGTTCGACGTTTTACAGTAGTACTTGTCCATTTCTATTGCCAACAGTGAAAGCTGCTGTGACAGCTGCAGTCGCCAGCGAAAGACGAATGGGCGCATCGTTGGTCCGCCTTCACTTCCATGACTGCTTTGTTAACGTAAGAGTTTCAGGTCTTCTTAACATTTTTATCAGATTCTACGTCATGCTTTGTCTTATATTCTTGCTCCATTTAAAACTCTCCTGGTACTGGTGAACCACTTTTAATTTCATTTCTCAGGGGTGTGATGGGTCGGTGCTGTTGGATGACTCGTCGACCATAACAGGAGAAAAGACTGCGGTTCCTAATAACAATTCCCTAAGAGGATTCGACGTGATCGACACCATTAAATCAAAAGTCGAGGCAATATGCAGTGGAGTTGTGTCTTGTGCAGACATTCTCGCCATTGCTGCTCGTGATTCTGTTGTCGCAGTAACTACTCTTCTTTAATTTCTCTAAAGTCCTCTGGGTCTAATTTTTTCAAAGCATTTACATGGAGGATTGGGTTTTCTTTGAAAAATATATGTCTATGGTTAAAGAAATCAAAGTATGTTCGATAAATTCTGCTACAATAACATTTAAAGGGCCTTTTTAGATTAGATCTACCTCGTCTTTTTTTCGTCGGATTATTGGAATAATGAAAAAAAAATGTTAGAAATGAATTGATAGTTTTTCAGCTTGTTAATGAGAGACCGTAAGTATTGAGGAACACGATGGAAAATTAAGAGCCCACTTTGTGTGTGCTCTTGGTAGTTGGGAGGGCCATCATGGATAGTGCAGCTGGGAAGGAGAGACTCATTAACAGCAAACCTAAGTGATGCAAACAACGATATTCCAGCTCCCTCACTGAATCTCACTGAACTCATCTCGGCTTTCACTGCTCAGGGTCTTTCTGCCAAGGATATGATTGTGCTTTCAGGTAATTTCAAACATTCAATATGACTATAAAGATTTTAATTTGGTCTTCTATTGATGCCTAACGATGGTGACTGAATAATGATGTATAGGTGCCCATACGATTGGTCAAGCTCGTTGTACCAACTTCAGAAGCCACATCTACAACGAAACCAACATCATGAGTTTATTCGCCACCTCTCTCCAGACTAACTGCCCTTTCAGTGGTGGAGACGACAATCTGTCGCCCTTAGATCTAGTGACTCCCACTAACTTTGATAACTATTACTACCAAAATTTAAGAAACCATTTGGGACTTCTTCACTCCGACCAAGAGCTTTTCAATGGTGGGTCTGCTGATTCTCAGGTGATTACATATTCCAACAACTTGTTTACCTTCTTCAGTGATTTTGCTACTTCCATGGTGAATATGGGCAACATCAATCCCCTTACTGGTAGTAGCGGGGAAGTCCGAACAAATTGCAGGAAGCCCAATTGAATGTGTCCTTCACAACTTGTATCCAGATTCCGTTCATAAGGTACTAAGATATCAAGCTAATTCCTTCAAAGCAGCTTTAATCTACGTTGTTAGAAAATATATTAAGCTCCATCTTATTGTAGCTCATATAACTACCAAGAATGATGCAAATTATTCAAAAATTGGGATAAGTGTAGACTCAATTCATCATCGTCAACTTAAAAGAATTTTCTTAAACTTTCTACATTTCTCTACAATGTCATGTTTTAAACTTTCTACATTTCTCTACAATGTCATGTTTCAAAATATATATGTTCAGCTCTCTCACTCGGCAGTGGTTCGGTGTCTAGTTTATCGTTTTATTTCGTTAGTTGCACAAATTGGCTGCCAATTACATTTTGACGTTAGTATACTGTTTTTCTTACCTTGTGTACCCATCTCGACCATCGTTCCAAAGTCAGGTGGTCGAGTCTCGATGCGTAATTTCATGGACAGTCAGAATACTATTCTTGATAGAAATTTCAGATGCTCACCTGTAAAAAAACATAAGATAGTAAAACCTTAAAGTGGTGCTTAACGTTCCTGCACTTATGCATGGACTTTCCTCATAATAGAGACTACAAGCTTTTGCTTCCTTGTTTGATATTCCCAGTATTATTAGGCAAGGACAAAGATTTCTCATGTAAGAAAGAGATTATTGAGCTTTTAATTTGGTGAGGATAGGATGATGGTTATGTAATTATTTATTAACATTTTTATTCAATAGGAGATGCAGTGTGTTAGGTTTTGCCGGTGGTGAAATGGCATTAATTAATCTTAAAGTAAAGATAGTGAAAGATCAATTGAAAGTAAAATTGAATATGTATGTGAAAAGAGTGGTATATTTTTTCTTTTTGAAGTGTTTAGATGTACATTTGAAATGGGATGGTGTAATGGGATAGTTGTTGAAGTAGTGAATTGCGAGGAATGCAAAGATATTAGTCATAAGATATGAAATTTGACATATTTTAGAAGTTGAAATAAACAAGATTGAATAATGATGTGTTAGTTTAAACATAAAGATTTGTAAACATTGTTCAGATTTTAATGAGATACTATCAATACCAATTCATATTGCATTAGGCTATAGTTGTTGTGCTTAGTGATGATGATGGTAATATATGAGTGTGTAATAGCATAAAATGAAGGGAGAATTACATGTAAAAGAATGCACAAATGAAAAAATTGTTGGGAAAAAGCACCATGAGTTGATGTGCAAGTAAATTATTACAAGTGCGAATTTCAAAGAAATAAACAGTCAATATGGAATCTAAATATTTGAAATACTCAAAGCATGCATTAGAGTGCTTAGTTTTTCATTTTGATCCCTATGATTAAAATCTTATGTTTCTTTCCTAGGTTTATCTTTAGGGTATTTGGGCTAAAAATCTCCTTGTAGGTTTCTTCATGTGTTAGTGATCTTAAAATTATTTTTTAATGATGATTAATTGTCTAGGTAGAGTTAGTCATAACTTTTCCAAGTTGGTTTCATTCAATTGGTCAAACATTGGTGATGTGTATGTTCTAAGTGAGTGCAATTTGTTTCTATTATGTGGAAATATCCCATTGCATTGGAAGATTTCTTCACATTGTAGATTTTATCCAAGATTGTTTATTCAATCCATGGATATATAATATGTTTATGTGTGTCCGTAGTGGACATATATATTTCATGACAACATTTGATCTCAACTTTATGTAGTTTTTTTTTTGTTTCGTTTGAATGATGTTTGTTTGTACCTTTAGTAGAAAAAAATGTTGGATTTTCTATGTTATGGACAAATACTAACCTCCTATTCCATCACACCTAGTCTCCACAACATGGTTTCTTAAAGGGCTCCAAATTCTTGCTTGCAATATATAAAAGATTATTGAAATCTTAAAAGAATAGGTTGGGGGAGTAAGGCATGGAAACATTTGATTATTGGGCCACATGATAGTATTTTAGTAGGTGTATTGTATGAGGAAAAATGGTCTTAAGTGATATGACACAAGATTATTTTTTATTCATGTCAAACCTTTTCAAAATTGGTAAATGACACAAGATTTTTTTTATTCATGTCAAACCTTTTCAAAATTGGTACTAGGATTGGAATTGCAAGTGTATGTCCCAACACTTCTAAGTTGGTACACTAAAATAAATACAAAAGGTAGTGGAATGAGTAATCCATTACATTCAAGACCCTAACATAATTCAAAACAAATTATAGGCAAGAATATGAGATTTTATGACTGTAACAAAAAAGGATATCCTATAGAATTTATTAGCATGAGCATTCTTACTCAAGTTAATTTTCCCAAGCATGTATCTATATCTAGTAAATGAGTAAGTCACCAAAATTTTGGAGAACCTATGTAAATAATTCATAGTCTATGGTTTGTATATTTCTACTTGTGAGGAAACTATAATTTACAGACTACCACCTAGTTCATATTTAGTTTGTTCTTCTACAAATTCATAATGAGTCAATTAAATTACATCCTAGTAAGGCTAAAAGAAGCTTGGACTAACATCTAGCTGGCCAATTTCCAAGTTTTTTAAAATGGGCTAAGCACCTACAAGGCAAGGGACTTCTCTCAAATAGGTTGGAAGATAGGTCTAAGATAGTTAAGTACATTGTTATTACAAGAACTAGATATGATTTATTCAAATATTGTTGCTAATAGGCCTATCCCATCTCAAATATCTCTAGGCTTGACTTGCGAAAGCTAGTAGTCCCTAAAATCCTTTTTAAGTTTGATTTAATATTTTCCATATATGAAAATTATGATCCTATTTTAAGTAGGTAAAGGGCTATGTTGATGATACATTCTTTACCCTCAATGAGGGATTAATTATGATATTTTTGAAATTAAATTCATGGTCAAATATAAGATCAATATTGATGAGTTATGGAAGGAGTGTAGGACATAAATGTAGCTACAAGGAAAAATAGTTGTCTAATCATAGATTGAAAGGAACAACTCTAGAAAAAAACTTCTTTCTAAAGAAGTAGAACCCTTTAGTATTGGCACCTTTTAGGAGCACATCAAAATGACATATATGGCCTTGCCTCAAGTCTTGGAGGTGGAATACAAAGTGAATGTGAAAATACACATGATGATGATCATTATTGGCATCTGACATAGGAATATGAACATATTATTTGACTTTGCTTCATATCTAGAGAGAAAAATATGCATAAGGAAGTAGTGTACACTAGAATTGTTAAGATAATTCCATCCTTTAGGTAGTATTCTTTGTTATTCCACATTTTCTATTTCATGGCAAAGATGCCTTTAATTCTTCCCTTAAGATTGCAATTACCTTAGCAAATAAAAAAATCATTCTATTTGAATACAAGATGTTTATTTGGGATTCCCATTTCCAAAACTCAAATTGTTGTACTTTTAAACTTTATTTTTTATGGATAAAATTCTTATTGCACTAGGCTATAGGAGGAACATACTATTGAATAAATTCACCAAATTTTTAAGGCCTATGAACATAGACCTTGAGAAAGGTTTCAAACATAATTGGGGTGACTAGTTCTCCCATAAGGAGTAAAATATTATCAAAATATATAGTGAAAAAGTGAAACCCCATGTTCTTCCTTTTTGGGTTCTAGATAGAGTGGTTTTCCTTGAAACCATGTACCAATTGAATGAAGCTAATAAGTTGGATTTGATGTAGCAGTAGAAGGGGTCATTTTTTCTTCCTATTCTAAAATTATTAAAATTTATTATACTAACTAGTCAAGGCTTAAAGCTCTTGGACTCTAAATTTTTGAAATATTTAATAAAAGTGGAGAATGAAATGAGATATGACCACAAGAAATTGATCAAACCAAGAAAGAAGTTGGTAAATTAGGCTAAAATCATCAATACAATGTGTGGCAAAGGAAATTGTACTCCCTTCTTGGAGATAGTACAATTCCTTTCCTAATTTGGACCTATTTTGGTACCACTCATTAATTACCTTTTAAATCATCATTTATAGGCCCCGAAGACCCATTATTTCGAATCTTGAGGCTTATTTCAGCTAAAAACCTGATAAAATAATTTAAAACATAAAAAATCTCAAAAACCCACCTCAAAAATCTAGGGTGGGATTCATTCGCCACCTTGGGTGAATGAGTCCCCCTTGGTGGGACCCATTCACCACCTTGGGCGAATGAGTCCCATTTGGGGTCTTTTTAAGTTTTGAGTAGGAAAAACACCTTTTTAATTCATATTTTATGTTGAGGTCAGCCTTTGAGATATAAATAACTATAAATTAGGTGTTAATGCCTATATAAGTAAGTTTCTAAGTCATTTTTATCAATTAAGGAATCTAAGAAAGCATTTTCAAAAGAAAATTCAAGAGACAAGCATCAAGAGTCTTCAAGCATTCTTTCACAAGAGCATTCAAGTATGAAAAGAAAGAAAATTTGAAGTCTTGGAGCAACATGAAAGTGGTTTTGCATGTCTTCAAGCTCACTTTAATTCAAGATCTAGCATTATCAAGGGTAATCATGGTTGTCTATGGTGAATCATGATGGATTCTAGGTTGGGGAGATGCAACTAGCCATCAAACCAAGCCTAAGGACTTGTTTCCTAAGTGATTCCATCCTTCATTATCACTCTACTTTCAGCCTAAGGAAGGTACACACATTATTGAGGCTCATTTGGATTATTATAGGTCTATCAAAGTGAATCATTCATTTTCATATAATTTCCATTCATGCATCTCATTCTTACACATTAGAATAGGGTTGCATCGTGTTTTAGATTTCTTAGTCTTAGACACACTTAAGGCTAGGGTTATGTTCACATTTACATTCAAATTTCAGTGTTTTCATCAAGGTCTAATTACCAAATGAGGGATTTGACCAAGGCCAACCCCCATAAGTAAATCATGTCTATTTTCTATTTTGTAGGTATTTTCCCAAATTCAGATCCAAAAATCAGTTTGGAAGGGAAGGACAAAGATTGAAGTACAAATCTGAACATTGAATTCGCAAAAAAGTAGAATGGGACTGATTCACCACAAGTGGCAAATGAGTCCCACTGCATGTGTTTGTAAGAATTATTTATAGATTCAGATACCCTTTTCTTCGAAACTGGTTCCTATGCAGAAATCTAGATCAGGGACTAATTCACCCAGATTGGAAAATGAGTCCCAATAGGTCAAAAAGTTAGATTTTCTAGTGTTTTAGACCTCCTTCTAACCATCTCTAGATTTTCAGGTGCACATATTCCTTTATGTAGTTTTCTATTTGGTTTCATCTACATGTTTAGGTCATTTAGTGGAGCTTTACAATGAATTAGGTTTTGGTGTTACAATATACATTGCATTTGTCTTTCCAAGCCCTAGCTTGATGTTTAACCCCTTATTAGTTTACATTTAGCCCCTAGGACAACCCTATTAGATCTCTTTCTCCTTTGTATTCAGATCTCTAGGGTTATCCTTGAGTGGAATAACTTGAAAGTGGGTGTGCTCTATGTCCTAAACCATATGATAGCACCCAAACCCACCATTTTAAGAGGTTCCACAATGAGCCTAATGATAGGATTAGTTTGGAAAAAAATGAAATTAAAGTCAAGAGAAATAAATGGGGATAAATAATTGTTGGTGAGAGAAAACAAAGGATATTGATGACAATTATAAAGGTATGTATTTTAGATCAAGTATCCAATTGAAAGAATGAGACTAATTCTGGAAAATGATAATACTTTGGGAATAAATTCTCCAAGGGTTACTTCAAGAGTATGAAATTAATAAACTAGCCATCCATTTAACCCTTGGGTAACTAATTTAAATAATTGTCATAGAAAGATTCCCTAGAGAATATTGTGTAGAGAGAGAAGCTAAATCATTAGCTAACTATGAAATCACAAAGGAGATTAGCGCAAATGTCCTTGGTGAGAAAATAATAAGGGAAACCATTGGCTCACCTAGAATTATTCTCTAATATTCATTAAAAGAGAAATTTTATGAACTTGTAAGAAGTGGACAAGGTAGAGGAACATGTCAGAGAACTAGTGTGTGAGAAATTCTTAGTAGAGTATTTATGAAGTTTGATTAATTCAAGATGATGCTAGCCAAATTGAACAAAAGAATAGTATCTATAAAAAGAATGAAGATGCCAATTAGAGAAGATATAACAATTTTGGTGATACTACTCAAACTATCAAGAAGTAGATAGAATCTAATCTTGCAAACATGGCCCCCAAAAGGGAGAAGACTCATTAATATATTGGACATGTCTGCTATTGTTAGGGATATTAATGAGTTGAGTAGCAATTTTATTGTTACAAATTTATTGATAGATAGTTTTTTTCATTCCATCTATAGTGGTAGGTGATATAATATTCAATGAAGGTGTAGCCAAGAAACTATTACACAATGATATTTAGGAAAGGAAGAAAAATGACAAGTAGATAAGAGATAGAAATGATGGTGATACTACTTAAAGTATCAAGAAGTAGATATAATTTTAGCTTGCAAACATGACCCTAGAAAAGGATAGAAGATTGGTCAAAGATAGTGGATTTCTACTATTTCTATGGATGTTAATGAGCTGAGTGGTAATTTGGTTTTTTTATGATTGATAGATAGCATTGCACCATTCCATCTCTAGTGGTAGGTGCTACCATGTTTAATGAAGGTGTAGCCAAAAACTATAAGCAAATTTTGATAATTTTTAGAATGAGCATAGAAATGCATTGCATGAATACCAAAATGTCAAATAAATGTTGTATTCTGAAATCATTACTACAAAAGATTGTGAAGTCCCTTAACCCATTTTCTAGCACACATCAATAAGGTAGGAACATATTGATGTTAAGAATCAGAGATTTAAAATACTAAATAAAGTTGAGCAAAGAAGTAGAAGCCATTGCTAGGGAAAAAGGTGTGAAGTATGTTATTGACTTGATCAATAATATTTTAATAATATGATGGTATGTATTGAATACAATTTTTAAACCCAATGACCTCTCAATCCAAGAATTGCAAGACGAAGGCAAGTATACATGATTTACAAATTAAATTTAGCCTAACAAGATTCGTAAAATATAGCTTCTTCTTTATACTACTAAATAATGAACTAAAATTATACTAGAACAACTTCTAAAATATTGGTAAAGGATTATCTTTTAAATGGTGTATTATCAAGAATCAATTATTTCTAAAGACCCATTCCTACTCAATGGAAATTTATAGAGACATAGTTAATTAACGTAAAGATTAGTTAATTGAAGAATATAGGATATTTGAAACCCATTCAAAATTTCTAATATATTTGATAATACATCCTTCCTTTAGCTCCATTAACTCCTTTCACATTTCTATAGAAATAGTTGAGTTAATAGGCTTTTACTTTTGTCAAAAAGGCTTTGCATCTAGCTAGAGATGAATAGTGTGCTAAAATAGAGCTTCCTTAGAAGATGTGATTTCATCACATCATCATACAAACTATTTCTTAAGTATTTATAATAGGGCTATCATAATCCAATTCTTTACTTGTTTCAACCTTTTACCTATATAGAACCATTTTGGAGTTATCTATGTGTAATCATTTTCCAACACTCTCTCTAAATTTTTACAAGGCCTTTGGGAATAGTATTTACCTCTAACTATACTACCTCATTCCAAAAACATGATTATTTTTTGTCAACCTCTAGCATGGGTTTCCACTGAATGAGTTTCTATCAAATTTATCCATAGAGTTTAAAAATTATATATATTTGTTGGCTATCATAAAATACTTAGTAGTTACATATATCAATTTTTAGGTGTAATACGCCTTCCACAGTACAATGATGTGACAGAGAAGAATCCCCAAACATATATTTGGATGTTGTAACTAAAAAAGCATAATCCTCTACATTTTTTACCTATCCACTAGTTCAATATGAATTACATCAAATAACTCCTTGATGTCCCAAACATAATTCTTATATATTTTCAATATCCTTTCCTTGGATGCATATAAATTATTTATTGATTTCATTATCAACTCTAAGTCTTCTTGAATAATAAGGTACCTAATTCCATACCTATGAACAATTTTCAACCCCAACAACAAAGCTTCATATTTAACAATTTATTGTTCATTCAAAGTTTGTTCATGGAAGTGTGGGGAGCTAAAGGAAGTGTTTATCGAGTACATTATTCTAAAATTAATAATATTTGATCTTGTATGAGAAATTAAATAAAATTAATCTAAAATTTTGAATATGTGATGAGAAAAATAGTTATAATGGGGTGAGTGTAGGATCATCATGAGACAAATAGTGGCAATAGGAAAAAAAACTTTCTTTACTTAGCCAAAATATTGAAATGGATATTTAAATCTTTATAAGGGTCAAATAAGAAGTTCATTTTGATTTGGTAATACCAAACCAAAATGGATATCCACTACCAATGAAAATCCAATATACTAAAATAGATATCCATTTTCTAGTGTTATCAATTGCCAATTCATTTTTTCTAAAGAAGCACACTTCAGTTAATTAGGCATAATTTTGTGTTACTAATCAAATTTGTATTTTGCATAGGTCTTGGAAAGATGATTTAGAGATGTACATAGTGCATTAGGTAAATTTTATTGTATAGGAGCAAATTTTCACCCCTTATGCAAATTCCCTTTTTACACTTCCTCGCCTTAGAAAACCAAATCCAAAGGAAAAAATCCACATCAGCCTATTGCCTTCATTCCACTTCGCACCTATTTTGTGCATCGACAGAAGAATAACTGTCGGGGATGCCTACATGACATGTAGACATCCACATGGTGCGCTTACGTCCCTTATAGATTTTAGCGTTTGAAGCCAGCAGAGGTGTTACACTTCCCATTGGGTTCAATTTGTAATGCCCTTCTTCGACCAACTGACCCAAATATGGTCACTTCTCTCATTCTCCTTTCAAATTCACTTTTCCTTCATGCATTTCATCTTCCTTTTGCACTCCCTAAGAATTCTAGCATCCACTCCTTGCACTCTCAACTCTCATGCAACAATTGGCACTTCGCGACAGCAACAACAACACTCCATCAACTCTATAGAGCAAGTGTGGAACAACACCATTGTAGAAGGGGCTTGAGTCCTCTCATTTTCTCCCCCATTAGCTAGTGAGCTCTTGGTGGAGATGGCAATATTTTCACTCCTCTCCTCTACAATTTGGTTGAGTAGCCTAATATTGTTTTGTAGTGTTATTATGCTCTTTACTTTCATTCTCCTTTATCATACTTTTTATCCATTATCGCTATCTTGGCTATCTATGGAGGTGGAAACACCAAAATGGGGCTCTAACTGAGGCAAGCCCCTATACAACCACCCAACAATTTTCCTCTTTCTTGTGTGTAGGTGGACATGCTTCTTGGAGCTAGCTGGAAAATAGGCTCTTTTGTGAGATCATTTTTGTCACCTTAACTTTAATCTACTTGATTTGTAACATTCATTTGTATATTTCTTACTTTATAGTGTTATTTTGTTCCCTTAAAAACCATTGCCTAGGCCATCAGTTTGTTTTCTGATGGTTCACATTATCTTTTCAATCCTCTAGTCGTATGGACTCCAGCACACTTGAGAGACACCAGCGTACTGCACTATTGTCTTGGAAATGCGCTTTTGTCCTCAGGAAGAGAGGTACCTGAGGATAAGTGTTAAACCTAAAAACTGGCTCACCTAGCCCCATTCTGAGTTTTGGGTCTGCATAGTGCTTGGAGGACCTTATAGTCCTCATCATTCTTGTCCCTCATCTCCTAATACCCCTTTAAGCTGAGGTAAGTTAGGGTAGCCTTCCGCTCTTGGCTCTCTATGACCTGGGGCCCTAAACATGGTTGGTCCCCCTCTCTTACATTTTTGGTGAACCCAACGTGAACCATTTTGGTTCTGTTTTGTGATACTAAAAATTCCTTTCCTCATATCCTAGGAGTGTTGTAGGTGTGAGTGTTGTGAGGCTTTTTCCTTAGAACCCAACCTGTGACCCCTAGCAGGCATAGTTGGAAGGTTCTGAAGGTGTTGCGTAATGAAACCTTGATTGGCTCATTGTCTTATCCTTTAACCTTTTAGGGACTCTATGAAAGTATCGTCTAGTGTGTGTAATGGCCTCTTTCCTGCATCAACCTATCCCCGCTGCATAGCCTATGAGCAATGGTGTTGGTATAACCTTCACTTCACAAGACTTGTTGATGGGTTTTAATATGGAACCATCTCCTCTCTACATCCCTGTGTGAATCAACAAAAATATCATAGCAGGTGTTCTTGTGGATCCGACATCTCAAGTAAACATCATAACTAAGAAGATCATGCTAATTAAAAATTTGCACAAAGATGGGTATGATGCACAGGTTTGAGCACCATCCACACGCATGACATACATAATCCCCGGGTTTGAACTCTTTAGAGTGAAGTTGGTATCCCTTGGTTAGTTGCTATGAATGTGGTGCCTTTGGTTGTGCATTAATGTTTGAAATTTATCCATGAGGGTTTTGTGCATGTGATTCACAACACTAGTTATAAACCATCAGTTTCTTGTGGTAGCTACTCCTTAGATTACTCTTGGCCTATGCCCGTTGGTCCTCTCCCTCCTAGGACGAACCTCCTGCACCAAATGTATCATAATTATAAGAAAGGGTGCCTAAGGCCAAAAGTGAGATACCCTTTATCGCCTTATTTTGTTTCACATAGGGCTTGCCTAAAAGTTGACAATGATGCTACCAAGGAATGTAGAAGGGAAGAAGACAAGTAGTCCCAAGATCCTCCTTCTTCATCTTCTGTTGTTTAGCCTAGTGCTTCCTCTTTCCCTAATATGGAACCATTAGATTCCATTCTACATTTGTGGGAGAATCCTATGGTGCCCACTTGGCGAAGGCCTAAGCATCCCACATTTGAGTTTCCTATTTTTTCCACAGAGCCTAGGCCCATTTGGTATGATAGGTAGAAAGGTTTGAGCCATGGGGAATCCTCTATGTCTTGATTTCCACAGGCTCCTATCACTCCTATTCCCAAAGCACTGAATGGGAAGAGGCCCACTATTAAGTCAATTGAGTTGATTCCCCCTGTTGCTTCTCAACCAACTCCTACTCTTGTTCAAGAGTTTGTTCCTCCACAAGAAACAATTATAGTGGACACTCCCATGGCTGAGGAGGAGCCTTTTGTTCCTCCGTAGCCTCTAACCTTAGTTCAAAGAGTCTGAGAAATTTCCTTGTGCATGAGTGCAAGCACCGATGAAAGGCTCTCATGGCTAAGAAGACCTCCATATAGAGGAAGGAAGAGGAGACGACCTCCCCTGTATCAGGGCCTCCAACCGCATCCTCCTCTCTACTTTTGTTCAGCCTAGCTCTGTATCACTTTCAACTTATGTTGTGAGTATGAATGCACCTAACCCTAAAAAGGTGTAGGTGTTCATCACTCCTTCAGTGGAGCCGTCTCTATTGATGTCCCCTCTAGATTTCGAACCTTTTCCAAAACCCATAGATATGATGAACACTTTGGTAGTATCTACTGTGGTTCTCTCCTCCTCTTCCACTAACTCATTTGACTACAAAATCCAATGAAAATGTCCGATGAAATATGTATAATTTGATGTATCATTGGGTGCTTGTAAAATTTGATGTGTAATTTTCAAATTTTTAAAAGTTTATCCTTGATGTTCGTCAAAATTTCGACGAACTTGGGTTTCGTCAAAATTTCGACTATGAGTTTCATTGAAATTTCAACAAACATGAAAAATAAGAAAAAAATAAAATTGTGGCCGACATAAAGAAAAGTGAGTTCGCTGATTTATTGTGACAGTGTTTTTCTCTACTTGAGACAATTTGTGGAGAACTAAGGACAATTTTCTTGGGAAAAATCAGAAAAAATTCAAGAAGATATCGCTAGGTTGAGGGTAGTCATTGATTTTTGTAGAATTCAGTTGTGAAGTTAGATTTGTAGTTCCAAGTTTGAAAATCATATTTTAAAGCAACATCTCATCAGATTTCATTTTTAGAGATTTAGGGTTTTGAGAATTTCATGTCCGTATTTTGTTGTGTGGAATCACCATAAGATCACAACCAAGGAACAAATTCTTGTGACTGTAATTATGTGATCCATAACTCTATTGGTCTTGTGGCACAGTTGTGCTATAACAAATATAGGATGCATTCATGTGTGACCCAAGTTTAATGTGGCTATGTTGTAATAGAAATGGAGGCACTCATATAATGTAGTTAATTTAGGTTGTATAATGTAGGTGTCAATCATCATTGGGTGCATTTAGGTTGTCTCAAGTTTAACACGTTATGATGTAATTATAGCATGATCCAAGAGTGATTACCTCTTGCTGCAATAAAGAGCCTATAACTCTGGTTGATATGCAGAGTGGTTGTTTTATATCAATTATGTAGTGCATTCAAGCACAACGCATGTTTAATGGGCTATTCTAGAGAGTGATCAAGATTTTCTAAACCTTATCATGAATGTTACTTAAAAGTGTATAGCTTAAACCACAAACCAAGTTTGTTACATACTTGAATGCAATCTTGGGTTACCGCAAACTATAATAATGTGATCTGCTAATAACCATTATGGAAAGTATTAAAGCAAGACCCATGCTATATAGGATACATTTCCCTGATCAGGTTTACATATCTTAATGATCAAACACAAGCTTCCCACACACTCTAGGATACAATCCAAGATCATACCACAACTTTTTCAAGACAACTTATTTTCTGACCCAATATTTAAGATTGTTTTTTAATACCAATAGAAGCATTGGTAAGAGCATGATTAGGGTACAACCCTAGGCCTCCGTAGAAACATAAACAATAACTCTAGCGGATTAGTGAGGTTGCAATACCAGAAAGATTGAGACATTGTAGCTAATAAAAAATCTTGCAATCTAAAGATTGTAGCCAATAACAAGCACACTATGTAGCTTAGTGACATTTGTAAATGCAATCTACGGTAAGAAGAATGATAGTCACTTGAGATGTGACAGTCAAAAAGAGGCTAAACAGTGACAAGATAATAAAGCTCAAACCTTGCATAGTAAAGTGGATATTTTAACAGTGAGTTTCCTTACCCCCTTGCTGACCTTAAGGGTTTTTTAAATGTTTTTGGTAGTGTTAGACAAGGAAAATGCAATGAGGGAATGACTTTCCAAATGAAGTAACAGTAGTAATCATAGGTTCAATGTTTCTTCTTAGCCACTAATGTATAATGGAGGTAGTGGATTGCATGTTTGAGCAGTGTTTTGAGACTCATCAAAGATGGGAGAATAGTGAATAATACCTTGTGGACTGTGAAGTAGTGTCAATAAGGTTGAAGGATCTTAAGATCTATAATATCATGAAACAATGAGTCTGTTGTAGTAAGTAGGCAGTATATAGGGCATAGTTTGATTTTATAGAAGGATGCTTATGAAAGGAATCTTCAAGTGATAGTGAGTGAGCTTTGAGATTGCCGCTGAGGGTGCAATACCTAGTCTTAAAGGAAGTTAGCAAAGCAGTAAATGTGCAAGAAAATAAAATCGTACACAACAAACAATTCACAATGTTATCTTGCATAATGCCTTGAGTTTGAAGAAAAAAATCTCATTGTATCTTGATGAAAGTGTTGAACTTAATGGTCAATCACTAGCAACCATGATTTTAAAACATGCTATTGTACTTATGGAGGAAACATTTTAACCATGGAAATGAGTGGTGGTTTGCAACAATGGCAGGTATGAAGGACTTGCTTTATATGCATACTATGCAGTGTAGCTTAAGACAACGTTCTTAGAAGAGATTGAAGGTGGATTATGGAACTCAAGGGCTACCATGAAAAGGATTAAAGAAAAGAATAAGATCTATTTAAAAGCCACAGTCATGAAGATATTAAAGATGTCACATGCAAAACCCTAGTAGCTGGAGTAATGAATACAGTGCCAAAGAGGATAGTGTGCTAGGGAAGATTTAGGAGATCTCCACATTATCTAATTATAGGGAAATACATCATTTATTTATTTTTTTAATTAAAAGAAATCATTTTAAACCCTATATAGGATACATTGATACTTCAAAAGCCTCTGAAGGAATTTGAGATTATACAAATATATGTCAAGTAAATACCTAGATTAAAAATAGTAGCAAGAACAATTTAAGATTTGTTGAGTAGAGCAGGAATGAGATAAGCAACAATGAATCCTATGCCTCCTTTCACACACATCTCCTCACCGTTCTCTATCATTCTTTACTGAAACACTTCTCCATTTTGGCGGTCTATGCTTGAAAATAATGTTTTGACTAAGGTTTTAGAGTATGTTTATTAAAATGAAAACTCCATTATGGTGGGCTACGCCTGAAAATAAGATTTTGACAAAACTTTTAGGGTATGTTTATTAAAGTTTTAGAGTATTTTGGCGGACTATATTCTTGACTCCTTAAATGATTTATTTAAATGGATTTTGACTAAATAAATGACTAACTATTTAGTCATTTTTATTTGTGTGACTAAATAATTTTTAATCAATGACCAAACTAGTAATTTATTTACTCATTTATAGCTGAGTTGCAAAAAATGAGTAGAGTTTAGTCATTTTTAGTTGTTTTGGCTAAAATTTTTAGTCATCTAGTCATTTATTTGCCAAATTCTACTAGTGTGTGCTTCCTTGTGCGATTAGGGCTCTCTCAATGTTGAGGGCCCTAGGGATAAGCTCGTCATAAGAAGTGACACATTGCATCTTTAACTAAAAGGATAAATCTGTATTGACATTAGCAATGATGATTCCAACTTGTTGCTCCTTATGAATGGGTCACTTGCTTCTTACTAGCTCGCTTCCATCATTGTAGGAAGTTTTGATCAAGTTCAATATTCTGATTTTAGGAGTCTAATGGCTGGAAATCATAGTAAAATCAGAATTTAATAAGTTTTGGAATTAGCATTTTAAAGTGTTTTTGGGGTCATTAACTTTAGACTATCTCTTTGTGGGTGGTTGCATGCCAAATTTTTTTGGTGTAAAATATCAAAATTATTAGATTTTGTTACCTATCTATGAATAAAAATTATTGTGAGTTTGATATTTTTTGAAGATCTAAATAGTCAAGCTTGGTAAAGAAAAATCATGTCAGATAACATTAGTCTAGAACAAAATGAAGAGACACTTGATAGATTGTGGGCTAGATTGAAATGAAAGGGTGATGGGAAATGTTATTTTCCTTGCAATAATTGCAAGGGCTTAAAGACGAGATGACTTTTAATCACAACAGGTGAGAAACACTGTAGGAAGCATGGTCATGTTGAAGGGGGCATGATTATTGTCCATTGGTAAGTTGTTCATTATATGTGTTTATATTGATTGAATTTGTAAATGTTTATATCATTTTAACATTATATATATATATATAATCACTTGATTATGATCATGGTTTATTTGTGTCTATCATTATTATAAAGGTGGGGTGCCCTAGGGAAGACGATATGGATTATCACGGCCCGAAGAATGTGGTTTTGCAAGAAGATGAACATGGAGCCGTGAATATCGAAGAGGAAGTTAATGATCCTATGGAAGAAGATGATCATGTGCCATAAAATATAGTTGAAGATGATGGTACAAATACATTGATCCATGACACATTTAGTGGCAGAGCTGATCATGATGATCGAGATGACTTTGATGATGTTCATGATTTACCTGTACTTGAGAAGGCATACGAGCCCCTTTATGAAGGCTCCCAAATATCTCCTCTTTGTTGTATTGTTGCTATTGAAATTGAAGGTTATGAATGGTTTATCAAACATAGCAATCTCACGGATGTTAACGTATGTCATATATGTCATCTTTTTTCATCTATTTTAATTGGTGTTAGTTCATCACTAGTAAATAAAGGATGAAATATGTACCATTAATATTCTTTATATTAACAAATTATTTTTTGTTGTAGATTGATTGGTGAATTTTTGTTACCACCATCAAATATTTTACCTCGCTCATACCGAGATTTATTTGGAATTACGAAAGATATCAGAATGGAGTATCAAGCAATAGATGCATGTCCCAATGATCATATTATATATCATAAACTATAGGAATTTGCAACAGAATGCCTAGAATGTCATATCAGTAGATATCAAATAGATCAACTAACAAAAAGGGTGCCTCACAAGGTTCTTCGTTATATTCCCATTATTCCACGTATGCAACGATTATTTAGGTGAAAAAGCTTAGCACAATTTATGGATTACCATGCACATAATAGAACTGGAGATGACATTCTTTGAATTCCTGTGGATGGTTATGCATTTAGGGACATGGAGGAAAAATGGACACACTTTAAAGAAGAACCTCGTAATCTCAGGCTTTCATTGGGAGCGGACAGTGTCAATCCATTTGGAGAGTTGGGATCTATTTACTCGGTGTGGCCTATTTTTGTTATCAACAATAACATTCTTCCATGGATGTCAATAAAGAGGGAGCACATAATGTTGTCAATGATTGTTCTAGGTATTTTTTTGCATCAATTTTCTTTAACATAGTAGTATCTCATTTGTCTTATTTGTTGGATAATGACTTATATTTTTTTCATTCAATAGTCATGTACATTAATTTATATATATTGCAGTAAAATGGTTGTAATAATTATGTAATGTTTATATTCATTCAACTAGGTAAGTACCAAGTTAAAGATATGAATGAAAATATCGAGCCTCTTATTGACGAGTTACTAAAGTTATGGAATGGCGTCACTATGTATGATGTCTCTAGACCAATAGGACAAAGACAATTTCAATTCCATGCAATGCTTGTATGGACAATTCATGATGCCCCAGGGCTAACACATTTTTGTGGTATGTTATAATATTTGATTTCACTTTAACAATATTTAATTTGATGAAGTAGGTATCATGCATGTTTTTAAAATAATCTATTCATTATATATAATTATAAAAATTGACATATTTAATCCAATTATATATTATATTGTAGGTCTTCAAAGAAAGGGAAAATTTGCATGTCCAATTTGTGGTCCAAAGATGAAATCTCGTCGTTCAACAAGTTTAGGAAAGTGGGTGTTTGATGAGTATAGGCACTTCCTCCATAGAAATCATAAGTGTCGAACTACTGAAAAACATATTTTCAATGGAAAAGAAGAGACTATGTCAAAACCACAAAGAATGACACCTCACCTATGGAACTTGGAATATAATAGAATTAATCGTCAAGGTTGTACATCGGATCAAATTGTTTATCTATCATATATGATATATTTTGAATTTATATTTTTATAATGTGCTGTGTTTACTCATGTTGTAATTGACAATGATTGTCGTTGTTAATTTGTTTAACTTATATGCTTCATGAAGGTCGTCAATGCATTAATGGTTGGCATTTGCAGGGACTGAAAAGTTATCCCAGACAATTTAGTAGGTTTCCCTACTATGAGAAGCTACAAATTGTGCATTTGTTTGATACAATGCATATCGAAAAAGAATATAACATAAACATTATGGAAAATATTGGATGGAAGGCATGACAAAGAAAAAAATGTCAAAATTTGTAGTGACATTAAGGAAGCCAATCATGCAATGAAAAATATCATTCAATTAAATAGCGATGAAGACCAAATTAATATAAGTGACCTTCCTTGGTTATTAACAGAGTAGCAAAGCAATGTTATAAAAGAAGTCATACGAAAAAAATTGATTTCCCATAGGATTTGCTGCGAACATAAACAATATAATAACAAAGAAAGGTGAATTTGGTTCAGGGATGAAAACACATGATTGACATACGGTCTTCATTAAGGTAATTATTCTGGTATATTATATACACTTGTATAATGCATGTGCTTTCTAGTGTATTGTGTTTACTACTTTTGGAAAAAAAATGAAAAGATCATTTTATAATTGTTGCAATACGTTCCACCTCTATCTCTCTCAGACAACTTTGACAACAATTTCAAACAAGTTATATATGATCTTGGAAAATACATGAGGTAAGTAGCGATATTTGTTCAATTCATTGTATACATCTTATAATTTCTATTTTTTTTACTTGTTATGTAATATACTATATATTTTTGTTAAATATCATTAATATATTTGCGCCTTGAATCACTTGTAGATGGTTTTCATCTAAAGAAATCCATAAAGAAGATATAAATTATTGGAAGAGAAAAATTCCTTGTCTAATTTGTGAAATGTAAAAGTATCACTAGTACAAAAACAACAATATATGACTAAATAAACTACTAAAAATTGCATATAAATGACTATTTTCGGTCACGTGACCATTAGTAGTTTATTGCCAGTCATTTATAACGCGACCAAATTTATGACTAAACTATTTTAGTTATTTATCTAGTCATTGATTTGGTAATTGATTTAGTCATTGATTGTTGTTAATTGGTCATTTATTTAGTCATGGTAGTGATTTATTTAGTCATTAATTTATTCATATATTTAATCATTAATTTAGTCATTGATTATTGTTAACTGGCCATTTATTTAGTCCTGGTAGTCATTTATTTAGTCATAGTAGTCATTTTATTTAGTCATGGTAGTCATTTATTTAGTCATGGTAGTCAGTATAGTCATTTATTTAGTCATGGTTTAGTCATGTTAATCATTTATTTAGTCATTTATGAACTAATGCTTTCATATGTGTATGCAAACTCTTATGTTTGGAGAATTCTATTACAATAATTAGTCTATGAAATTGCAAACCAAGAGAAAATTATGTTGTAATTGAATAATATAAAACTTTAAAGCTCTTATGTTATTAAAACTTCAACAAATTTGGGATTGAAACAACATTGGAAAATAATTCTCTATATATTCAAACTGTATATAAAATATGTTACAAAGAACTCTATATAGAGAGTTTTGAATTCAAAATCTTTTACAGTATACAAACTACTGATTTATTATACTTTTAAAATTAAAAAAAAACTAAAACTAAATGGTGTGAATGTATGTCTTCAGTGATGCCACTATTGCACATGAAATGGGCAGTAAATGCATCTAGTAAGGCACTGGTTTTTCATTTTCTCCTTGCTCTATACCTATCCACAATCAAAAAATAAACATATTACTAGGTAGCATAAACAACAAATATCTTAAAAACAGATACCCATAAGCATTAGAGTAAGTCTAATAAATAAAAATGCATAGAATTAATGATATTACAAAAGAAATGCATTTGCAAAAGAATTAATATCAGAGTAATATCTTAAATATTACTAGTTTATAAGAGCAATATCTCCTTGCTATGTACTGTCCATAAACATATTACTAAATAGTTGTAAACAATGAATATCTTAAATGCAAATACCCATAAGCATTAGAGTAAGTCTAATAAATAAAAATGCATAGAATTAATGATATTGCAAAAGAATAAATATCAAAGTAATATCTTAAATATATTACTAGATTATCAAAGTAAGTCTAATAAATAAAAAATGCATAGAATTAGTGATATTGCAAAAGAAATAATCTCTACTTTTTTGATTTTAGATTCAATTATTGTATTATTCTTTAAATCAAATCACCACAATATCTTGAAAAATTAAATTTCATTCTAAATTTAAATTAAATTCTAATTTCTAATTTAACAATTACTAATTTAGATATTAAAGCAACTTTTCTTTTCTAATGAAAAAAAACTAAAAAAGAAAGACTGCTTCAAAAAAACTAAGCTAGTAATAAAATTAGTTAAGAAATTTCATTCTAAATTTAAATTAAATTCTAATTTCTAATTTAACAATTACTAATTTAGATATAAAAACAACCTTTCTTTTTTAGTTTTTCTTTTCTAATGAAAAAGAAAAACTAAAAAAGAAAGATTACTTCAAAAAAACTAAGCTAGTAATAAAATTATTTAAGAAAAACTAAAAACTTCAATTTTATTCTAAATTTAAATTAAATTCTAATTTCTAATTTAACAATTACTAATTTAGATATAAAAGCAACCTTTCTATTTTATTTTTTCTTTTCTAATGAAAAAGAAAAACTAAAAAAAAAGATTGCTTCAAAAAAACTAAGCTAGTAATAAAATTATTTAAGAAAAACTAAAAAAATGATTAGAATGTCTCTTGATAACTAAAATTCTATTGTAATAAAATTATTTAAGAAAAACTAAAAACTTCAAAAAAACTTAAATGTATATTATCAACTCAGTGAATGGAAGATACAATATGAAGCTATGAATGTGCTCGAAATTATTGAAAGCACTGTGAGAATAAAATGGGTTCAAGAATACAAGCCTAGATTATTTACAAACTCTACTTCAAGAACAAAATCTGAAAATGAATGAAAATAGGCCAGAGATTTCAGGAAATGTCAAAAGTTGTGATATTAAGTGGAAAGAAGCTGAAACAAAGCCCTCTATTAAAATCAAGATTTCCAATAAATATAATAATTCTCTTAGTTATGAAGGCCCTCTATTAAAATCAAGATTTCCAATAAATATAATAATTCTCTCAGTTATGAAGATGCTCTCTGGGAATTTAGACACACTTTGGCTGCTCCTGTCGAATCTGTCATTCATCCCATTCACAATTAGACACTTTACTTGGATGAAGAGCATAAAAGAAAATTAACGAAAGAATTTCAGGGCATGCCATTTATATAATTTTTGGAGTTTCCTTTGTGGAAACGTCAAGTATACAAAAGTTTGTTTTATTGAGTATTGGGTCTCTACCACACAACCATGAGGAAGAGAAAATGAACATAAAGAAAAATATCCAGAATGCTATGAAGGTCACGACCATTAGAACACAAAAAGCCTTCAAAATAATGAAAATAGTAAGTTGAGAGTGCAAAGTTTTACATTTTCTATAGAAAGAAAGTAACCCATCAAGATTTGTGCAAGGAGATACAAGGGTTTTTATCATATTGCCTCTTTTGAGCTTGAATCGAGCCTATTCTCATAAATTTAAGAGATAAGAATAATGAAACTTACACAAGATTGTTGTAAAGGAGATGCCCTCCAAAGTCTTTAGAAATGAGCCTCAAAGATACTCCAATGGCAGTCAAACAAAGAGGAGAGATATCAACAAATGGTAAGCAAAGGAAATACAATAGAAAAATACTCAGTCGCGACCAAGTGAGCTCGATAAAATGCTTCAAAATGGAGAATACTTTTCAGTTTCAAAACCAAAGACTTACCTCTGCAAGATTTTTTTTTTTAGGAAAATAATCAGAAACATCAGAATGAGTCACCATTCCACTCTCAAACCCTACCCAGGCATGGCGGTGTTAAGTTTTCTCCAAAAATACAAGTGAAAAATGGAATGAGTTTCTTCTCCAAAAATACAAGTGAAAGATGAAATGAGATTAGAGCTCGGTTTCTTTTTGATTTAGGGTTTTTTCATTACCCTAGGTCCAATGGTTTATTTTTCACATTGTATTAAAGAAAATAGGTACCTTTTTATGATTTTTATTAGAAAAATCAAATACCATCGCCCACTTTCCCGCTTCTTTACTTCATTTGATTTTGATTTCAAAATTAAATCTCTCGCTTTTAAATATATTATAATATTATATTTATATTATAATATAACAATTATATTATATTATTATATAATATATTATATATATAATAATAATATAATATTATATTATTATATAATATTAGTATTTAATATAATATAATATTATAATTTATTATTATAATATATTATATTGTAATATAATAAATTATTATTATTATATTATATTATAATAGAATACACTTCCTCAATTCAATTTTTTTTAATTAACCACTTTAATATCATATTGTCTAATTTTTATGTGTGACTAATTATTTAGTCATTTTTATTTGTGTGACTAATTATTTAATCATCTTTATTTGTGTTTTGAAATGAAAGATAGCCCTCAAAATGCAATTGGATTGTTTAAATCATATTTTATTAGTGAAATTGACGACAATTGCTCTTTGATACTTTTGACATGCTAACACAATAGGAAAATCAAACTGGCTTCAAATCATAATTAAAAACATTAATGATTCATTAACATAATGAGTAATAAAAGTTAAATAATGTAAATGTTAAATTTTTTTATAAAATATGTGAAGGCCTTAAGATTGCACCGAGAGCCAATGCCTTCCACGCAATAGGTATTTTTGGTGCATCAAGCAACCTAGGCGGCCTAATGGCCCGCTTAGGTAGGGGTCCCATGAGGGGGGCTTAAGCTCTATGGATTATGATCAAATTCAAAAGAAAAAGAATAGCGTAATAGTCATTTATTTAGTCATTAATTTAGTTGAATATTTAGTCATTTTTATTTGTCTGATATTAGTCATTTATTTAGTCATTTAGTTGTGATTTTACCCGATGACTAGATTAGTCACTTATAAATGACCAAATTAGTCATTTATTTGCCAAATTCTACTAGTGTTATTCATGTGACTAAAATTTTTAGTCACGCGACTAAAAATTTTAGTCACATAGTCATTTATTTTCCAAATTCTACTAGTGTATCTAGCTTCAACATTTTTCAATGCACAAGAACACTACCTCATACACCAAGTTGAGGAGATTGAATTGTGTGGACCTGTACACACAAGGTCAATGTGGATGGTTGAGAGGCACTTGAAATTTTTGAAGGCTTTGGTTAGACAAAGAGCACATCCTGAGGGTTCTATGGTGGAGGGATATACGGTATACCAGACCATGGTGTACATTAGTGAATATCTTCCTAAGTTTGCAACAAAGATCTATGTAGATTGCATTTGGGATCCCACCTCCATTAACAAATTCGAAGGGGAGTACCTGATGGGGAAAGGTAGATTGAGGAAAGTGAGAGGTAATTATAAGATGGTCACGGAGATTAATTGGAATACATTTTACATATGGTTTTTATTTATATTGTACTTATTTAATTTTTAATATTCAATATACATCATTTATAAATTAAGGTCGTATACTGTGGTATTTAACTAATTATACGTAGTTTGTGAATTTCAATTTTTTTTATATAGTTGGTCGAGAGTGGGATGCATTACATTTCTACATCGCAAACAATCTTGATTGGATGATAGTATGGATTGAATGATGTCAACAATCTGGTCACGCATTAACATGGGAAGGTGTGGCTTCATTGGTTAAAGAAGCTCATCGTAATGGAGATTCCAATGTTACACAAAGGGAAATTGATTTAGCATATGGTTTAAGAGATAAACAGGTACGTATAAATATATTAATCACCCATATTATTTAATTACTTTCAATTATATTGATGTAACTGAGATTATTTTCTTTGCATACATTCAGCCAAGAATAAATATGTTCATCAACTGACGATATTGCAATAATTTTTACATGTTTGACATATTGCAGGTGAAACACCACAAGGCTATGTGGTGCAATGGTAATAAATTTTGAATCAAAATGTTGGATTACATGAAGAAAACTTGTGATTCTAGTATAACTACAATCTTTCAGGTGACTAATGTTTCATCTAGAAGCGACATACATCTAGAAGTCTTAGAAAATTGATACTATGGGATTTTGGATGATATACTTGAGTGTGACTTTAAGTCATTCAGATTAATTTTGTTTGTCATCCTATGGTATAGGCTATGATTGAATGAAAATGATCCTGAGAGAACTGTTATTGAACATGATAATGTCCAGATTTACCATGGTTAATACAAGGTTGATCGAGCGAGCTGGAAATGAGCCCTATGTTCTTCCAAGCCAATGTGAGTAGGTATTTTACTCATAGGTTCTAGGTAAACCGGGTTGGTCATTTTTTGTTAGACATGATCCAAGACGAAGGCCGATAAAGTATAATGTGGTGGAAGAAGAAGATACCAAAGAACTAGAAGATGATGTAGATGATGATCAGGATCAATAGTTAGTTGATGATGTCCCTGACGAAGATGTCGAAGAGGAGGAACTAGATCAAGATCATGTAGGAGTTAATTTTCATGAAGATGATATCCGTGTGGATGATGATATTATCAAAACTGATATCGATGACGATGATGATGATATGACCAATCCTTACAATGTCAAATCTGGATCAGATGATACAAACAAAGAGTTGGATGAAGAAGAAGATCAATGACATTGAAATGTATGAGTTAAGCGATTATATTATCTATTTGATATTAATTTCTTGATAGAATTATATTTGACTTATGTGGTTACATAATTAATTCATGATGTTTTTAATTTCTATTCCATTACATAATTAATTTAATGATGTACTTTTTAATGTTTGAAAGGTCAAAAAATTAAAACATTTCAATAGTGATGTTAACAACCTTGAAATTAGTGTGTTTTATGTTTCATGTGATAATAAAAGATTAAAAAGTTAGTTGTAGAGGTGGTTGTTCAGTGGTTGACGTGTAAAGGCCTTTAAAAGGCATAAAGTGATCATTGTAATGGTTGTTGATGGTTGAGGATTTAAAATACAAGCTCTTGACATTCGAAAATTTGTGTTTTTCTTCAAAATTTCTGTATTTTTCCTATTATGCAGCACTGTATGGTCACATGCAGCCATATTTTGATGTGAAATCAATTCCAAGTCATGAAGATATATGTTAGCTTTGATTTGAGGGCTTAAGGCGTTGATTTCAGTTAGAAAGCTTCATTTCTTTGCATACAACTTGGTTACCCTATTTTGAGAGTTTTGTAGTCCAAACATGATATTAAGGGGCTCTTACACTTTTTGTGATTACTGTAGCTTGTGTAAGAGGCCCCATGGATACTATTGTAATTGTAGGATGCATGAATAGGGCATAGGATGAGAAATAAAGAAGGTATAGTTGCTATCCTCAAGAGTTTTGTGAAGAAAAGCATGTGAAATGAGAGGTACCTTCTAGCCCGATGCTTGTTTGCTCCTTCATTTTCTATGAGAAGGATTTCAAGGCAAAAAGTACAGGTTAGCAAGTTAGATATTTTTTGGTCGAGTCTAGGTAGAGTTGCAGAGAAAATTGTAAAGTTCAATGGTTTTAAGGAAAATGCAATTTAGGTTTTGAGTCATTCTGTAGTAGGTTTTGAATTCATGGGGATTTGATGTTTTATGATAGTACTGGCATTTGAATTGAAATGATTAATTCAAACTCATGTCTCTCCATTGTACATGCATATCTGAATTTTGAATAAGATAATCAAGGGTTGTCTCGTTCATCTCACTCTTGTGGTGTGTATGATTTTTGTTTTGGCTTTAATTCAAGGAATTAATTAAAATGCTTGAATGGGATTGTAGGTGGATATGTTTTTTATAAGGATTTGATAAGTAGTATTGGGTTAGAATACATGTTGATGAAATTGTAAAGCAATGTTCTCAAGGATCTTATATGTTATGTGTTAAATCTGTCCTAAACCCTTAGATGTTTATGAATTTGACTCCCTCAATGGATATATGGCACTGATGTAAGTTGTACTAATTTGTATGGTTCAATATTTTTTTTGCCTTTACCTAGCGCTTGCTACAAATTGCAAATAAATGACTATTTTACATTGTGGAATGTGTTGTAGTTATCTCATGCTCCAAATAGTTGAGGATAGTAGCTATACCTTCTTAAGAGTGAGTGAGAGAGGGAGGGAGTGGGAGAGAGATAGAGGGTAGAGGTTTAAGGGTAGAGGGGAGGGAGATAAGAGTTAGTGAGAGAGAGAGAGACTTGAGAGAGGGAGAAGGGGTAGGAGGGTGACATTTGAGAGAGAGAGGGAGGGAGGGAGGGAAGGAGTGGGAGAGAGATAGAGGGTAGAGGGTTAAGCATAGAGGGTAGAGGGTTTAAGGGTTTAGAGTTTAAGGGTTAATGGTTTAGGGTTTAGGGTTAAAAGGTAGAGGGAGAGAGATAGAGGGAGTGAGTGAGAGAGACTTGAGGAGGAGGAGAGAGGGTAGGAGGAGAGTCTTGAGAGAGAGAGGGAGGGAGTGGGAGAGATAGAGGTAGAAGGGTTTAATGGTTTAAAATTTTAAGGGTTAATGGTTTAGGGTTTAGGGTTAAAGATAGAGGGGAGAGAGATATAGGAATTGAGTCAGAGAGAGGGACTTGAGAGAGGCGGAGGGATAGGAGGAGAGTCTTGAGAGAGAGGGAGGAGGGATGGGAGAGAGATAGAGGGTAGAGGATTTCAGTTTAAGGCGTTAAGGGTAGAGGGCTAAGGGTAGAGGTGGAGACTTAGGAGGAGAGAGAGAGAGAGAGAGAGAGAGAGAGGGAGAGAGAGTTATGAGGGGGAAGGGAGAGGGGAAGAGGGAAGGAAGGGGAGAGAGAGAGACCTGAGAGAGGGAGTGGTGCTAGGACAGAGAGACTTCAGGGAGAGAGGGAGGGAGTGGGAGATAGATAGAGGGAGAAATGGTTAAGGATAGAGGGTAGAGGGTTTAAGTGTTTACAGTTTAAGGGTTAAGGGTTAAGGGTTTAGGGTTTAGGGGTAGAGGGGAGACACATAGAGGGAGTGAGTGAGAGATAGAGACCTAAGAGAAGGAGAGGGGTGAGGAGGGAGAGACTTGAGAGAGAGAGAGAGAGAGGGTAGAGGGTAGAGGGTTTAAGGGTTTAGAGTTTAAGGGTTAAGGGTTTAAGGTTTAGGATAGGAGGGTAGAGAGAGAGATAGAGAGTAGGTGAGAGAGAGAGACCTAAGAGAGGGAGAGGGGGTAGGAGGAGACTTGAGAGAGAGAGAGACAGAGGGTAGAGGGTAGAGGGGTAAGGAGGGTTTGGGGTTTAAGGGTTAAGAGTTTAGGGTTATGGGTAGAGAGATAGAGGGATTAAGTGAGAGAGAGAGGGAGGGAGTGGGAGAGATAGAGAGTAGAGGGTTAAGGGTAGAGGGTAGGAGGTAGAGGGTTAAGGGTAGAGGGGAGGAGATAAGAGTGAGTGAGAGAGAGAGTGAGACACGAGGAGAGAGGGAGAGGGGGTAGGAGGGTGATACTTGAGAGAGAGAGGGAAAGAGGGAGAGAGTGGGAGATAGATAAGGGGTAGAGGGTTTAAGGGTTTAGAGTTTAAGGGTTAAGGGTTTAGGTTTTAGGGTTTAGGGTAGAGGGGAGAGAGATAGAGGGAGTGAGAGAGAGAAAGAGACATGAGAGAGGGAGAGGGGGTAGGAGGGAAAGACTTGAGAGCAAGAGAGAGGGTAGAGGGTTTAAGGGTTAAGGGTTAATGGTTTAGGGTTTAGGGTTATGGGTAGTGATGGAACTTGAAAGTTTTTTTCTCCATGTTCTATTTTATCCTTCCTTGTGTCTCTGGTCATCTATGGTGTTTGGGAAAATCCTAAGGATGGGGTTTTACCTTTGTCTTCATGTAAAACTCTAGTGTTTATCTTACACCTTGGATGGGATCTATTTGGTCATTACTTTTTGGGAAGGTTTTAAAATGACTTAAGCCCCATCGCTTCGTCTAGGATGGGCACCCTTTTGTTTTATCATTTTATTTCCTTCGCCTGACTTTATTTTTCCTAAGTCTTTTGTTGGTCCTGTGTTCCCTCATTAAAACAACTTAAGTCATTTTTTGTCGTCAGCCTAGTGATGTCCCCTTATTCCTTAAGGGGAGAGGGCCCAGTAGTCGTGCATGCTAACTTTCTTAGCATGTAGCAATTTACTAGAATATCGTAGAACCTTTGTTTTTCTTTTGAAATGTAGATTGGTCTCTTATTTATCTATAACTAAGGTTTGGAGGCGCGACTCATCATGAAACTCGCCACATTGGCAGATCTTTTGAGAAGTGTCTAAAATTTGACTTTTTAAAGGTTTGAGAAAAACTTAATCATGGAACCCCCAATAGTTGAACTAAAAAACAATCATTTGTTGCTTGTAGAATATGATATTTTTATTTAAATTAAATTAATAGACAACTTAAGTAGACCAAATACATATTGATAACCATAAATCTTTGATATCTCTACCTTTTATATTCAACACATATGGACTAATAGTTGAACACAAAAAATCTATTTATTGTTATAAAAACAACACACAATTATTTAAAATACAACTTATATTGAACAAAAATGGACCAATAGTTGAACACTAATTTTTTTTTAAAATCCTTCACATTTAATGGGAAAATACATGTTATTTATTCTGCTCACCTTTTATATATGTGATAGGAAAAACTATTAATATAAAATTATACAATGCTTGTACATTGCTACCCCAATTTTTGTACACATAAGAACAATATTTTTTAACTATGATAACAATACTTGTTTAAATGAGTGTCTTATTTTATTAAATTTTTGCATTTTATTTTTTAAATGATATACTTATAGTGGAGAGTTGTGATATTTTATTTGAAACAAAAAAATACTTATTTCACTTCTTCATGAATGTATCTATGTTTTTTTCATATAACATTTAGAGGTTCTCATGTGTTCAAGTATGGGTCCATTTTTTATCAACATTTGGTTTTTTCTTTATTTACATTTGGACTGTTTATTTGCAATATATAGTATAAATATGTGGTAAGACTGGGTATTATCATCACGATTGAGTGCACGACTATTGGACCTCACATGAATACTAGGCCCTCTCCCCTAATAAATGTTTTTATTTTGTAGAGGGACAAGTTCGCATGGCCATAGATCAATCATCATGTGATCTCAGTCATTCCTCGCAATCCCTTGTGACCCCACAACACTATCTTTGTTGATCATGATATCATAGGCGAGCACCACGTGTCTCATCCAGTGAAGCTGAAGGAATAATAAATACTTTGATGCGTCTTTAGTACATTATGTAGCAGGTTACTAAAGTAGTTATAAGATGCACGTGTTTTAAATCAACGAAGATGTTATAATCTTGGTAGAAAGGTGCTTGATGGTTAATAAGAAGGATGGCAACTGTGTTGAACAAATAGGATTGCCGATGGTTGAGATCCACGGTTTCCTACCATCATGTGATCAAAAGTTGCAAGGTCTTTATTGATTGTGATAACACGGGTGAGTGCAACGTGGATCTCCTTGGCAACGAGTAGTATGGTGGACCCCTTATTGCCATGATGGAGACTATGTCAGTTTTCTTTGAAGGTAGCCATCTGATGATCTCACCAAGGTGAAGGATCGATGACTAATATTTGAATCTACATCAAATGCGATTAGAGCCATTCGTGCAACACACAAGTAAGCTTTAATGGCAGCCATGACATCTACTGCCATGGTTTGATTGAAATAAAGGAACTATTCTTCTACTTTTGGTATCACAAAGCATTCAAAAGATCTTAAATGGGGATTGTCGGTGGATATGTTCTGTATAAGGATTTGATAAGTAGTATTGGGTTAAAATACATGTTGATGAAATTGTAAAGCAATGTTCTCAAAGATCTTATAGGTTGTGTTAAATCTATCATAAACCCTTAGATGTTTATGAATTTGACTCCCTCAATGGATATATGGCATTGATGTAAGTTGTACTAATTTGTATGGTTCAATATTTTGTTTTTCTTTACCTAGTGCTTGCTACAAATTGCAAATCAATGACTATTTTACACTGTGGAATGTGTTGTAGTTATCTCATGCTCCAAATAGTTGATATTACTAATGAACAACCAATTCTATTCATTATTATGCTATTATCTTGAGCTATTAAATTAGATTATTTTTTGTTGTTAATGTTGTTTATGATAATGGTGTAGAGGTTGTAAACGCATTAAAGTATCACCCTCCCAGGTCTTGTAGAGACCAAAGTGTAGGAGGTCTTTAAAATCCTCCTCAGTTGGTCCAATTCCTTCGAGTTTCCCTTGATTGGAATTAGCAATTCCATAGGTAAATTAGAAGACCAACCTGGTTACAGTAAAAATAACCAACATGTAGAGGGGAGAGAGATAGAGGGATTCAGTGAGAGAGAGAGAGAGGAAGTGGGAGAGAGATAGAGGTCAGAGGGTTAAGGGTAGAGGGGAGGGAGATAAGAGTGAGAGAGAGAGGGAGGGAGTGGGAGAGAGATAAAGGGTAGAGGGTTTAAGGTTTAGAGTTTAAGGGTTAATGGTTTAGGGTTTAGGGTTAAAGGTAGGGTGTTGGTTTTTCACACTTTGTAACAGGTGGGTCTTCTAAATCTACCTATGGGATTCCAATTCTAATCAAGGGCAGCTTGAAGGACCTAGACCAACTAACGAGGACCTTAAAAATCCTCCTACACTTTGGGCTCTACAAGACCTAGGAGGGTGATCCTTAATGTGTTTACAACCTCTGCACCAATATCATAAACAACATTAACACATAATAGATAATCCCATTGAATAGCTCAACACAATAGGATAATATTGAGATAAAATTGGCTCTTCACCGATAATATCAACTATGTGGAGCATGAAGATAACTACAACACATCCATAGTAAAATATAGTCATTAATTTGCAATTTGTAGCTTCTAAACAAGACAAACAATTATTGAGACTACACAATAAGTACAACTTAGATCGTTCCATATCCATTCTTGATCAAATTCATAAACATCTCAATTTTTATGATAGATTTAATACATAACATATAAGATCCACGACAATATGCATTATAATTTCATCGTCATGATTCTCACCCAATACTACTTATCAAATCCTTATATAGAACATATCTGCCTATAATCCCATTCAAGCATTTTAATTAATTCCTTGAACTAAAGCTAAAATAAGGATTATACACACCACAACAGTGAGATGAATGAAACAACCCTTAGTCATCTTATTCAAAATTCAAATATGCATGTACAGTGGAGAGACATGAGTTTGAATTTATCATTTCAACTCAAATGCTAGTACTGTTATACAACATTAAATCCCCATGAATTCAAAACCGATTACAGAATAACTCAGAACCTAAATTGTATTTCTCTCTAAAACCATCAAACTTTACAATTTTCTTTGCAACTTCACCTAGACTCGACCAACAATTATCTAACTTGCTAACCTGTACTTTTGGCCTTGAAATACTTCTTATAGAAAATGAAGGAGAAAACAAGCATTAGGCCAGAAAGTACACATGTCACCAGCTAGTTGGCACACCTGGTGATATTCCAAAAATTGTTACAACATCCATCACCTTGGAGAATATTCTTGTTCATCATGTCAGCTGAGAAAAGTTGATGCAACAACAAAAAACCATAAGAAACCCACGCTGAGAATGCCATCAAATAAAAATTGGAAACCATTGTAACCACAACATCTGATTTACCACCTATTAGTAGTCCATTCCTTTTACTCTTCCTCAGTCAAATATTTAGTTACCCATTTATGGTATTCTTCATCAGTTGACTAGTCAAAATTAATCACCTCATTCACGTTGGCATTATAAGGTGTGTATTTTACCGCTACCTGATTTTCATCTCTTTCAAAAGCTTCCAAAAATGCGCGGGTACTAGTGATTTTTTCCATACAACTCACCAAAAAGTCATAATCTGAGTCATCACAAATTAATTTAATTTGATCATTGATGACTTCACTTGCTTGATCCTACCACTGCTGGAGTGACCTGATTTTCCCCTACTCATCAATTATATCTGGTAACAATGTGTTACCCCAATCATTAAAATTCTTCACCAATTCCTTGATCTTCCTACTCAAATCATCTGGTAGGGTCTGAAAACCTTGCAATGATTTAACCAACACTTGAGTAGGCTTTAATGATTGGGGCCTATTATTTGTATCAAACCTTGAAGCCTTATACATGACATCCAAATCACTAGCCCTAGGGATCAAATTTTCAATCAATGGTATCACTACTTCCCGATCCCTATCAATATTCTTTATTGCATTTAACAACAAAGAATATAAAGAATGTATAGATAGAAATTTACTATCAACCTTTTCATTTAAATGCCTCAAGATAGTAGTAACAATTTCCTTTTTCTTTGAAAGAGATCCCTCCTCACTTACCTTCAATGATGCTTGCAATTCATCAATTCTTTGCAAGAGCTGATTCTTTGTAGGATCAACATAGCACTCTATTTCTTCATCATTTTGTTCTAAAGGAGGGGTGAGAGAAAGATTCTGACTGGGAGACCCTGGTGTGGAAACAATTGGAGAAGCAAGAGGCACTGACCCTACTGTGGAAGGTAATGTACTGGTCACTAGAGCACTTTATGTCTCCCCAATCTGTTTATACCTAAACCTTTCCACCTCAGTCTGCAACTCAACATTCCTCTATTGCATCTTGTTGTATTCCTCAATCAAACCATTATACTTCTCCATTAGGCTCTTCTTTTCAGCCTCCTCCCTTTCAGCAGTCTTTTGGGTCAATTTGGCCACATTCACAGTCAAATTAGTGGCCACAGTGGTCGAGGTCTCTAAAGATCTCTTTATTATTAATCCTCCTCTAAAATTTGGATTAATATCCATAACATTTGGCTTTCTTCCTTGAGGGGCCAATGCCCAAATTTCCAAAGTTTCATATTCCTCACTGAAGGAAGAATCTTGCAATGCTACCTTGACTTCTTCTTCAGAGTCTTGCAAATGATGCTTGGACTTTAAAATAGCATTAAATGCTACAACATCTGCAATGTCCCATTTAGGAAGAATCAACACACCAACCTGACTCACCAATCTTCTTCCCTCTTCAGGAGTGATGTTCTTAAATTCCTTCATTAATTTAGCATTTACCTCCTCATCATTATCCTGGCCAGGCCTCTCTGCAATGTCCCATTTAGGAAGAATCAACACACCAACCTGACTCACCAATCTTCTTCCCTCTTCAGGAGTGATGTTCTTAAATTCCTTCATTAATTTAGCATTTACCTCCTCATCATTATCCTGGCCAGGCCTCTCAAGCCTTAGTTCTCTTCTTTTCTTACATTTCTCTTGATATTATTCAAATTTCATCCTCCATACCAATTGTAAGAATACAAGAGTTTTTACAAATGTATTGTCATCTAGAAACTCCTTACATGCTTTCGTTCTTGCATCTTGTACACTTTTTCCTTTCATATCTAAATTAGATAGAACCAATTTAGCTGGCCTAGGAGGGGAAGGCATACCAGCGTGCATGTCCTGATTAGTAACAATAATTTCATCCATCAGATCCTCATGTGGTTGATCAATTATTTGTCTTTTAGGGCTTGGCTCAGATGGTGGTGATGAGGGACTATCTTCTGGAGATGATTCTAAATCAATGATTTTAATTGCCACAGGCACTTTGAATTTTGGACCTAGTTGTGAAGGCAACTTCATTATTTTCTTTCCTTTTCTGTCCACTTCCTCTTCATCACTACTATCATCCTTTTTCCTCCTATAAATAGGCCACCTTTCTGTAGGATGGTATGCTGGCCTTGTTTCAATTGGCCTGGCACCTTGTTCCTCTACACCTAGACTCAGTTCTAAATTTATCCTTTTGGTCCTCAATGTGCCCATAATTTCCTTGAAGTTTTCCATTAGAAAGTCAATGTTCTTATGGTATGGATTGAACTCCAACAATGGATTATACCTCGGATCCATCTTATGCACAATATCTAATAGCTTATCATAAGCTATCCATTTCTCCTTGTTCAACTCCTACCTATTTAGATCAAATTCATTTCTAATCAAATCCTCAGGAAAGTTGAACTCATGCACAAATTTTCCAGCCTTTATTCTTTGTCTGAAAAGGGAAAAGAAATCCTCAGGATCATGCTACCGCTTTGGACCACACCTCAAATGGTAATCATCAAATAATTTCTCAAAATTCACCTAGCCTCCTTTTGAAAAGGCAAAATCAGACACAACTATATAATCAGGGAAAAATGTTCTCTTACCCCTCCCTATGAGGTTGTACTCATGGATACAACCTATTTGCCACATAACTTCTGCAAACCTCACTCTTGGTGTCACATTGTATGGCAGTATATGGGGGGTACCTTGAAAACCGTATACTCTCAAAACAGTGCTGACTAGGTATGGGATAATGTCACCCCAGTTATGGAAAACTTTCAATTTTGGCTTCCTCCCTTTTGGCCTGAGGAAATCATGCAATTCCTCAGGGATCCTGGGTACATTCACCACCAGTCTAGCCCTCAATCTAGAAACAAAGCAATTATCAAATTGCACATAACTGGCGCTTTCCTAATTGCAAGATAAATCTGCAACCCATAATTGTACTGGCAATCTTTCTCCATCAACTGATTGCCTTAATTCCATCTCTTTATTGAAAAAGTTAGCATTCTTGAACAAGAACATATGCATCAGAATAGAATACCAGAAGAATTGAGTGTTGGTATAATTTTTCTACAACTTTGACAACCGTTCATGTATCCTCTCAGCCAATAAAGAAGCAAAGTCATATGTCACAGAGAAGTTAGGGTGTTGTATTTGCACCCCCATGAACATGTATGCAATAGGCATCACCGCAACATGACTGGAACCCAAAATCTAACATAATGAATAGAAAGTGGCCAAGAAATGATTTGCAAAATGGTTTAATCTAAAAGGTTCCTAGTCACTGGGGCTGATATGAAATCGTGAACCCCCTGCCCTAGCCAGATGAGGTGGAAGCGACTTAGCTCTAAAAAGAGACTTCAACAAGTTGCATATTCCTGCTTCATTTCCTCAAGATTGATAGGAACCAAGTCTTCACTCGGTTCACTCAAGTCAAAAATCTGCTAGACCTCTTCTCTATTAACGCTCAACAAAACCTGTCCATCATTATCCCTAATTACCTTTGTGACATGGTCATATCTTGCAGGCACTGCTCTAAGTAAGTCTATGTTAGAGAACACGTTTGGGACCACTAGCTTTCCCAAATCATACATCCAGCTGTTTGAAAAGGGGTGAGGCAAATTCCTCTGTCCATACCATAATCTAAATATTTCCAAGCCTGTGAGAGGAACCCTAGCATCGGCAATGTTAGAGCAATTATATACTAACCCTTCCGCCAAGATTTTCCCTCACATTAGAACCAATCCCTTCTTCCTATCATTCGTTGACTAGGGAAATTGATCCAGGAAATCATCATACAGGTTTCTTCTTAAATAGCCAACTTGGCCAGAATGCTGCTTTGGCGGTGCCATCTTGGACAAACTAGGGTCTTTTTACAATTTCACACTTCAAATAGCTAGGACTAACCAGAGATAGGAAATTATAGAACAAAACACTGCAATTTATCACAACTATAATTAAACTATAGCCCTAACACGTTTATCAACAAGCTCAATTACAAGCACAACAATTTTTTTCCCAAATTCAAGTGCAGAATGACCAGGAAGCACATAAATTAACTCATGGCTTTGTTTGCAGAAGTCCCAAATTTTGGCTACAGAGATTCACAACTTCTCTTTCAGCTCTGAAATTGCTAAGCAAAATACTTGAATGCTTTGTGATACAAATAAAATAGAAGAATTGATTTTATCTCGATCAAATCATGCCAGCAAATGTCTCATCCACCATTAAAGATAACTTGCGCGCTGCACGAACGACTCCAACCATATTTGTTGTAGATTTAAATTTTAGCCGTCGATCCTTCAGTTAGATCAAATCATTGAACAATCATCTTCAAAACAAGCTGACACAATGGCAAATGTGGCAATAAGGGGACCACCATACCATACGTTGCCAAGGAAGTCCATGTGGTGGTCGCCTGCAATATCGCAATCAATAAAGATCCTGCAACTTTGTATCACGTGATAGCGGGCAACCGTAGATCTTGAGCATTCATGATTGTGTTCCTTCAATATAGTTGCTAGCCTTATTATTAATCGTCAAGCAGCTTTTTCATCAAGATTATAACATATCCACTGATTTAAAACATGTGCACCTCAAGAACACTTTAGTAACTTGCCTTTTAATGTATTAAGGCCAGATTAATTTACCACAGTATTTCCTTCATTCCTTTAGCTTCATCAAATGAGACATGTGGCACCTGCCCATGATATTGTGATTAGTAAAAACCTTGCAACCTTCGATCACGCGATGGAGGGCAACCGTTAAGATCTGATGACAATTGATCAACGGTCAACCAAACTTATCACCTTCGGCCTCACCAGATAGGACATGTGGCG